>CM053789.1:448224241-448824241 GCA_028749045.1 Cupressus sempervirens
AAAATGAGAGATATTTCATATTTTTTTAAGATGATTATTCTAAAATGACTTGGGTAACATTTCTATAAAAAAAATCATAATCTTTTGAAAGATTTAAAAAATTAAGAGCTAAGGTTGAAAACAATGCTAATTTATAAAATCAAGTTCGTCAGGTCTAATAGAAGTGATGAGTTTATGTCTAAAAAATTTATTAATTATTGTGATGAAGATTTAATAAGACAGTGCTCTACATCTAGGACACTTCAATAGAAAGGGGTAGTTGAACAAAGGAACAAAATGGTAGAAGAAATGGTTAATACCTTACTTAATAATCAAATCTTTCTGAAAACTTTTGGGTACAATTTTTTTTTATTGGATTTTTTTGTTCGTTATAGGGTTCAGCTCATACCTAACAGTAAGAAAACTTCTTATGGTGGTTAAATACATTAAAACAATTTGGAATAGAATTTTATATTAAGCGAGATGGGGAAGGTCTAAGTAGTTTTAATTCAAAATGTGATGAAGGGTTATTTCTTGGTTATTCAACTCACAAAAAAGAATATAAATGTTTTGATTAAGTAAAAACAAGTTTTTAAAGGACCCGAAACCAAGCAACCAAGTTTATAAAATCTATTGTTCTAACATTTTATAGGTTTTGAAAGGTTGTATAACAGGTTCTTCCAAGGTGTCCAACTTTCTTTCTAAAGACCCTCAAGAAATCACCCAAAATCATAATTCTTGACCTCCATATCACTCACCCCTAACAATTAGTTCTAGATTATATATGAGCTCAAGATGGAGGAGATAGAGAGAGTAGAGTGTGCAAGAAGCCAAGGTGAATGTTAAACATTTACCACCTTGATGATATATTGATTTCATGGGATGTGTACTTAATTTGACAACATTTATAGTTAAATGATGATGCTGAAATATATTATGAAGATAGGTATTTGTTTAACTATTTTTTGTAGATGTGGTTTTATTAGAATCATTTGAAAATCTAGAAGTACTTTCAAACACATTTTCTGATTTAACAAAACAATTATCTAAATTGTCCTTGTGTAATTGCGCATTAATTTTTACAATGATACATTCAAAAAAATTCTTTAATCTATTTTTATAACATTTATATTCTTTGTATAGCCCTCAAACGCATCTACCATAAACTAAATACACTAAGGAAATGCTTAAAATTTGTCGAATTGGAACATGCAAACCTTTTGATACTCTGATGGTTACAAAATGTAAGTTAAGTAAAGATGGTGATTCTCCTTCAATAGGTCAAATATAGTGTAGGTCTATGATTCATAGTTTTCTTTATCTAGCAGCTTCTCGATCAAACACTATCCTAGCAATGTGTATGGTTTCTTGGTTGTAGGCTTCTTCTAAAGTTTCTCATCTTAATGTAGTAAAACATATTTTCAAATTCTTGTAGGGCACAAATCATTATGGTCTATGGAAACCAACCAAGGAAAATTTGAAATTTTTTTTAGATACAAATGCTAATTTTGTAGGTTGTTTGGATGACAAACGCAATACCAGTGGTGAAGTTTTATTTTTGGGTGATAGGTTAGTAACCTAGTTAAGTAAGAAACAAGATACTTTGTTAACCACTAGGTTTGAATAAATTATTGTAGTTGCATGTTGGACAAAAGTTTTGTGGATGAAGTTGATGCTTATGGACTTAAAGGTAATAATTGATGGTCTGATTCCTATCTGTTGTTATAATACTACCATGATTAATATTTTGAAAAATCCTATTAGCAAACACCTTGACATCCTTTGTGTATTAGGGTTATAAAATAGGTTTATAAAAACTTTGAGGGTTATACAAAGAATATAAATGTTATAACAATTGATTAAAGAAAATTGTTGAATGTGTCATTGTAAAAATCAATGAACAATTACACAAGGACAATTCGCATGAATTTGTTGTTAAATCAAAAAACATGTTTGAAAGTACTTCTAGATTTTCAAGTGATTCTAATAAAACCACTTCTACAAAAAAATAGTTAAATGATGATGCTGAAATATATTGTGAAGGTATCTAGCAAAGAATAAGTGCACCAAGTTGTGGTGCCAAAAGGTGGGTATAAGTAGCCACATTTTTTCTGAAATCAACAATTTTTGAACTTCAATAAGAATTTGAAGATAGTTACACTCAAAATTTTAAGATATGACAAAAACAAAAGTAGCAATCCTTTGAATCTAGTTTCTAAACTACTAATCTTTTTTCAAAATGGTTTAGCTTTAGGTCCTCAAAAAAGGGCCACAAAAAGTGGTACTATTTATTTAGAAAAAATATAACACAGTGCAAAGTGTGGCCCCCCTAGATTTTAACTTTTTTTTAAAATTCTTTAATCACTCTAGTCAAAATTTATCTAACACTGTGTAGTTTATCCTAGATTTTTTGGATAATTTTATAGTGTGTATTTTTTTATTGAATTTTTTAATTGGACACATCCCAAAAATGTGAAATGTTTGTGTGTTCCCCTTAGAAATTATTGAAAACTCATCTAAAATCAAAAACTTATTTTTTTCCAAGTGTGTAGAATGGAGTCTAGTTTCTTAAAAACTAAGTTGTAGCAAAATTTAATGAATGAGCTAAAACCTATAGCCCAATTAGTACATGTTGGTTTTTGACAAAAAATGGACATACATTAAAAAGAAATTATAGTTGAAAGGCTTGAAATAGTTCAAATAAAAAATAACTTATATGGTTATATAGCTAACATAAAGACCTACAATGTCATGTAACCTAATTTTATCGATGCTCAACCATTAGCAAACTTGAAGGAGAGCACACAAGAAAAATCAATCATTTTTTGTATGTATGCAGCAAAACACATCTTAGACCAATTTAGAGACTCCAAACCTTTGGGGTGGATCCCCAAGGAAAAACCAAGCCTTAGGCTTGGTAGAACCCAAAGATTTCAATAGTGCATATGCATTATTTAAAGTATTTTTAATTTTAAGCTTTCATAGCACATACATGCTTAAGTGCACATGCACTCTTGAACCCTAAATTTCAATAGAGAGGGAAGGAGAGAGGTAGAGAGGGTAGAGAATGAGAGAGATTAGAAGATGGGGAGAGAGTAGGAGTAGGAGGTGGGAAAGGGAGGGAGGGAGAGAGAGAGAGAGAGAGAGAGAGAGAGTAAGTAAGGGATCAGAGAATGTAGGATAGGGAGAGAGGAATGGAGAGAGTAGGGGATGGGAGAGAGAGAAGGTAGGGGGTGGGAGAGAGAGTAGAGGATGGGAGAGAGAGAGAGAGAGAAAGTAGAGGGTGGCAGAGAGAGTAGGGGATGGGAGAGAGAGAGAGAGAGAGAGAGAAGGGGATGGTTGTGTGTGTGTGAGAGAGAGTAGGGGATGGGAGAGAGAAGGGGATGGTTGTGTGTGAGAGAGAGTAGGAGATGGGAGGGAGGGAGAGAGAGATTGAGAGAGAGAGAGTAGGGAATGGGAGTGTGTGTGTGTGTGTGTGTGTGTGTGTGTGTGTGAGAGAGAGAGAGAGAGTAAGGGATCAGAGAGGAGAGAGAGAGAGGGAGAAAAAGTAGGGGTTGGGAGAGAGAGAGGGATGGGAGTGTGTGTATGATAGAGAGAGAGAGAGTAGGGGATGGGAGGGGGAGAGAGAGAGAGATTAGAGAGAAACAGAGAGAGTAGGGGGTAGGAGAGAGAATAGGGGATGGGAGAGAGAGTATGTATGAGAGAGAGTAGGGGATGGGAGAGAGAGTAGGTGATGGGAGAGGGAGTAGGAGAGGGAGAGAGAGGGGGGGAATGGGAGAGAGGGTAAGGGATGGGATATAGAGAGTAGGGGTGGGAGAGAGAGAGAGTAAGGGATGGGAGAGAGAGAGAGTATGGGTGGGAGAATCAGAGAGAGAGAGAGAGAGAGAGAGAGTAGGTGATGGGAGAGAGAGTGAGAGAGAATAGGTAATGGGAGAGGGAGTGGGAGAGAGAGGGAGAGAGAGGGGGGATGGGAGTGTGTGTGTGTGTGAGATAGAGAAAGAGTATGGGATGGGAGAGAAGAGAGAGAAAGAGAGAGTAGCCCAAGAGAGAGTAGGTAGTGGGAGAGAGAAGGTGAGAGAGAGAGTAGGGGGTGGGAGAGAGAGAGTAGGGGATGGCAGGGAGATAGAGAGAGAGAGTGAGAGAGAGAGAGAGTAGGCAGTGGGAGAGGGAGTGGGAGAGGGAGAGCAAGATAGGGAGAGAAGGAGAAGGAGGGAGAGAGAGAGGGGGATGGGAGAGAGAGTGAGAGAGAAAGTAGGGGGTGGGAGAATGAGAGAGAGAGTAGGGGATGGGAGAGAGAGTAAGAGAGTAGGCAATGGGAGAGGGAGAGCGAGAGAGAGGGGGTGGGAGTGTGTGTGTGTGAGAGAGAGAGAGAGATAGTAGGGGATGGGAGAGGAGAGAGTGAGAGAGAGTAGCCTAAGAGAGAGTAGGGGATGGGAGAGAGAGTAAGAGAGAGTAGGTAGTCAAAGAGGGAGTGGGAGAGCGAGAGCAGGAGTGAGAGAGAGAAAGAGTGAGGTTGATGGGAGTGTGTGTCAGAGAGAGTAGGAGATGGGAGAGGAGAGAGAGTAAGGAGAGAGAGAGAGGGTAGGGGATATGTGTGAGAGAGAGAGAGTAGGGAATGGGGGAGAGAGAGTGTGTGAGTGTGAGAGAGTAGGCAGTAGGAGAGGGAGTGGGAGAGGGAGAGTGTGTGTGTGAGAGAGAGAGAGAGATAAGGGGGTGGGAGTGTGTGTTTGTGAGAGAGAGAGAGAGTAGGGGATGGGAGAATGAGAGAGAGAGAGAGTAGGATATGGGAGAGAGAGTGTGAGAGAGAGAGTAGGTGTTGGGAGAGGGAGTGGGAGAGGTAGAGTAAGAGAGAGAGAGAGAGAGGGGAGGGGGATATGTGTCTATGATAGAGAGAGAGAGAGAGAGTAGGGGATGGGAGAGGAGGGAGAGAGAGAGAGAGAGAGAGAGAGAGAGAGAGAGAGAGAGTAGATGATGGGAGAGAGAGTGGGAGAGGGAGAGGGAGAGAGGGAGGATAGGAGTGTTTGTAAGAGAGAGATAGTAGGGAATGGGAGATGAGAGAGAGTGAGAGAGAGAGTACCCTAAGAGAGAGAAAGAGTAGGTGATAAGAGAGAGAGAGAGAGAGAGAGAGAGAGAGAGAGAGAGATTAGGTTGTGTGAGAGGGAGTGAGATAGGGAGAGTAAGAGAGAGAGAGGGAAAGAGGGAGGGGGATGGGAGTGTGTGTAGAGAGAAAGTATGGGATGGGAGAGGAGAGTGAGTGATTGAGAGAGAGAGAGAGAGAGAGAGAGTGGGGGGGGATGGGAGTGTGTGTGTGTGTGTGAGAGAGAGAGAGAGAGAGAGAGTAGGGGTGGGAGAGAGAGAGAGAGAGTAGGTGATGGGAGAGAGAGAGAGAGAGAGAGTAGGGGATGGGAGAGGGGAGAGAGTGAGAGAGAGTAGAGAGAGAGAGTAAGGGATGGGAGAGAGAGTAGGTAGTGGGAGAGAGAGTGAGAGAGAATAGGGGTGGGGGAGAGAGAGAGAGAGAGGAGGGGATGGGAGAGAGTGTATGAGTGAGAGAGTAGGCAATGGGAGAGAGAGTGAGGGAGGGAGAGCAAGATAGAGAGAGAAAGCAGGGGGATGGGAGTGTGTGCAAGAGAGAGTAGAGTATGGGGGGAGAGAGAGAGTAGGGGGTGGGAGAATGAGAGAGAGAGTAGCAAATGGGAGAGAGAGTGAGAGAGAGTAGGTTGTGGGAGAGGGAGAGAAAGAGAGAGAAAGTAGGGAGAGAAAGAGAGAGAGTAGGGGATGTGTGTGTCAGAGAGATAGAAAGAGAGGGAGAGATAGAGAGAGTAAGGGGATGGGAGTGTGTGTGAGAGAGAGAAAGAACAGGGGGTGGGAGAGAGAGAGAGAGAGAGAGAGAGAGAGAGTTATGGGAGTGTGTGTGTGTGTGAGATAGAGAGAGAGAGAGAGTAGGAGATGGGAGAGAGAGTAGGCAATGGGAGAGGGAGTGGGAGAGGGAGGGAGGGAGGGAGGGAGAGAGAGAGAGAGAGAGAGAGAGAGAGAGAGAGAGAGAGAGAGACAATGGGATGGGAGTGTGTGTGTGAGAGAGAGAGAGAGAGAGTAGGAGATTGGAAAGAGAGAGTAGGGGGTGGGAGAGGGAAAGAGAGAGAGTAGGGGATAGGAGTGGGTGGGATAGGGAGAGAAATTTTTCACATAGTGTGTACGCACTATAGTGCGCACACACTTTAGAGGACATGCACGCTATAGTACATACGCACTATATGAAAACACCAAAAAATGGTTATAATGAAAGTTTGGGTCCCTATTGATCCATATTCTATTTTTTTCTATTGTATGTTTTGTTGTTCCGATAGAAAACATGGGTTTCATGCTATTGGAAGTTAGCAAACACCAAATTCACTCATTGGATACACTATTTGAAGGCTTCTTGAACATTCATTCATTCTATTTGAAGCTAGTAAACAAAATTCAATCATTGGATGCATTATTTGAAGGCTTTTTGAATATTCTTTCTATAGAAAAGGTTAGTGTAGTCCTTTTTAAATATTCTTTGTTACTATATATAGAAAAATTTAATTATAATTTGATAAGTTGTTTAATAAATAATGAATTAATTGAAATTTGTATGTTTGTATGAATTATTATTTGGAAATGGTTAGAAATTTGACAAGTTGTTTAATATATATTGTGTATTCATTGAAATAATTGTAATTTGTATATGTATTTGAAAGATTTGTAATTTACAATTTCTAATTAATTTAGATGTTTGAATAATTTGATGTATAGAAATCATCATCATGCCAAGGAAGAAATCAAAAGTTCAAACAATAGAAGAGAGGGAGAGAGATTTAGCAAATAAAAGAGATAAAATGAAACTACTGTGTGAACAAAGAAAATTGCAAAGCAATAATAAAGAATTATCTTTCCAAGAGGAACAAGAATCACCAATACAAAGAAACAAAGAGGAATAATTAGAAAGACAAAGAGAACGAATGAGACAATTACACTCATTAAGATAATTGAATTGTAAAGCTACACCATCTTCCAATGTTGGAGTCATATCATCATCTCATATTGAAGAGATTCTAATTTGTACATTTGATGATATACACACTCCATCATGTCATGTTGAAGGCACAACATCAACATATCAAGTAGGTGATATTCCATCTTTTGCATCTTATTGACAAGGCACATCATCTTCAGTTCAAGGTACACAAAACACTCAACCTTATTTTGATGTTCAAAATGTTGAGGGAATGGAGGAGATTATAAGACCTTCTAGAATTAATTTTAAAAGCCTAAAATATTTGGTTGATATTGATATTAATATTTTGAAATCAATGCCTGACAAGATTAGCAAGTGTACTTGTCAAAGAAAAGTTAATTATATGTAGAGATTATTCTTTAAAGAATTAAATATTATAGGTCAATGCCAATTATTTATTAAAATGATGAATAATTTATAATTTAGGCTTGTCATGAAGATTCTTGGGCTAAGAACTATGGATGATTCAAATGTAAAAAGCATTGTAAAGAATCTAATGAGTGCTTATGATAAAGTGGGTTCTAAATCATGCACCAAAGATAGTAATATTACAAGACAAGCACTTTCATCGACAATAGTAAGTACTCAAATGAAGAAAGCTTGACTCATGAGAAAGACAAGAAAAATATTAAAAATTAGTAGAGGTACTCTAAAGAGAGCCATGATAAGGCGTGAGAGATTGGAAGATCCAACAAAAAATGAGTTATGGACATCTAGTGCTAGACTACCACAAAAGGATAAAAAAATTAGTGAAGCTTTGAAATCATTGATCGAAATTTTTTTGAAAAATAACACATTTGTTTCCCTTAATCAAAAAGATGTTGTAAGGAGGATTGGTAGAAAAATTCATAACCCACATGCGAAACATTTTTTGGACTCAAGTTAGACACAATTTTTTGAAAAATTGATTGGTATGTATCCTCAAATTCGAATAAGTCAAAGATTTTTTAGATGGGTAAACCTTTTTATGTGAACATAAATCACAAATGCACAACTTTTTTTTGTAGGATACATATTGAATTTTCTAACCATTTCGATGTTTCTATACATATATGCATTCTAAGTTTGTTTTACAGCATTGTGACATGAATGAGCCACCTAGATCTTCAAGAGAATTCATATGGACAATATTTTATGTGAAATAGGGGATGGCTAAAAATTTTACGAGACATCATGCTTGGATGGTACATGCTTATTTTTTGGTTCTTTGCAACTTTTATCAACTTGTGAACATATGGATAGTACACATGCAATTGGAAATGAAATATTAGATTATGGAAAATATAAGACAATGACATATGCTCTAAAAGATGGGAAACAAGATAAAAGATGTGATTTAGTCATTGAAAAGATTCTATTATATGAGTTCATGAATATTTTTTGTGAAAAGATTATTTACGAGTATGCAAGGCATAGACATAGAGCTCGATGGCTGGATTTGCAATTCAAGTTGTGCAAGAATATGATTCCACTAGATACCATTATTTCATTTTTAGAATTCATAGAGAACTACACACTACAAAAATAGAATGAGGTGCAAGAAAAGTATTATACTTCTTAATAGGTTTCATATTTTTTCACATAACACTCATGCATTCACCAACAAGTACAGAGGATGATAGGAAGATTGTGAGGGAGTACCATTTTTCATCAGTGATGATTGATCACATTATATGGAGTTTTTACATGGTTGTTTTCAACTATTTTATGAGATTTGGCTAATAGGGGCATACCATAACATCAACACATCATTTGGTCAAACAATTGCACATCTCAATTCAAGAATGCATGGATATTCAATTGGTTGAGCAGGATGCACAAGTTGTCTAGAATTCAATATACATGGAATTTCATAGAGGTTGGTCATGGAAAGGGAAAGTACGATGGTGCAGGTGCATGCATCAAAAGAGCCTTAGCTCATGAAGAACTAAAGTACAAAGATGGATCAATATTGATAGATGCAAAATCCATCATCCAGTGTTGTAATACTACAATGGGTCCAGGTAAGGAAGGTAAGTGTATGGTTTATAGATTTTTTTCAGTTGATAGATAATACTAACATTACACCATATAAGGATCAAGTGATAGGATCAAATGAGTTACACTCCTTTAGAATCCCTAATGCAGGTTCATGGAGTATCCATACACAAAAAATGACATGCTATTGTCCATCATATGTAGAGAAAAATTGGGATGAGTGTGAGTCAACTAAATGGGTGGAAAAATGGGATATATGAGTTTTCAACCCAATTGACACCTATCATCCCCAAAAAGAACTAAAAATGGTAGAGGTAGATTCATCCATTGACTTTGATTGCTTGTCTAATCTAGTGCAACCTAGTAATATATATATATATATATATATATCTTTGTAATTTCACTATGTAACTTTATAACATTTACCTAAGTATTTTTTGAATTAATGACCGCATTTTGTACATTTATCATTGTAGTCCATATTTTTGTTGTTATTGAATCTAAAGACAATGAAGAAGGGACAAATTAGTGTTTGTGTCATTGTGTCCAAGCCAAAAAAAAATTGGATCACTTAGTTATAGATGGTGAAGGTTTAGAGTACCATATTAGTGTGGTGGTTATAACCAACACATGGCTTAGACAATATTGTATGAAGAACCCTAACTTGTGGTTATTCAAGGATTGGAAAGCAAAGAGGAAGATTGTTCATTATTCAAACTTTGTTGTTGCATCAAATGTCCACTTGATAAAATATGGTGGAAAACGACATAATAAGACTTTGAAAAGTTCATGAGTTAGACCACGAAGCAATACTTGAGGCATTAAAATTTAGAATAGATCCAGTTGGTTCATGTTAGATTGAATAGAGAGAGAGAGAGAGAGAGAGAGAGAGAGAGAGAGAGAGAGAGAGAGTAGGGGATGCATGGAAGAGATGCCAAAGAGACACAACCCTCCAATAGGTAATAAATAGTCATTATGAGAATCTGAAGCAAGTGCATCCAATAAAGAAAAGGAATATCATTGAAGAATATATATGCATATATGAACATTAACCAATAAAAAATATAAAGGAATGCCAATATTAAGTATTATATAGAAAAATATTTTTTCAAACCAAAGGCAATAAATCATTCATAATAGTTAGACAATTAAGAACTAGATATATATATAAATATATATATATATATATATGAACCAAATTATTCTTACATATGTATAAATATTATTGACCAAATTAGAAATAGCAAAATGATATTGCACATAATCTCCATTAAAACGGCATGGAAGCTTTGCAATTTTAATAGTTATATTCTTTAGTCCCAAAAATGGGCATTACAGATATTGCTCACTAATCCTTTACAATAGAAAATATTTACAAAAAATGGAACATACTTGTATGAGGACATTATATAGTACAAAAAACCCACACTGAAGCAGCTGGCTAGCCACTCAAAAAATAGTAACTGAATGCAAGTGGGATCATAAAGATACCTTAATAAACTAGTATCCCCTTTACTCAAGCAACATCTTGGTCATCTACTTGACTGGGACATGTTTGGGAACTGAGAATCTCTATTTAAACTCAAGTCTCCATTTAAAGGTGGAAATGAGCTTTTTTGTTGTTTTGTTAAGATTATTAATATATTTCGATGAGAACTTTGAGGGATCATGCCCCAATTGAGTATCATGGCTTCCCAAGTCCTATAAATGCAAGGTCATTAATGAATAGGAATTTCTAATTGAAACATATGTGGTGCTAGAATGAAGTGTGTGACCAGATTCTTTGCCTACTAATGAGCCAATTTGAGGCTTCACTTCACATTGCTCCATAGATAATTCCATAGCACTCGTTACTTCTCTATCTAAAAATGTTGTGTTTGTGTACATGTGCACAATTTCCCAATAGTTGTAGGTTTTATCTCTTCATCCTAATTAATTAGCATACCCTAGATGGCACCAAGATAACCATTTTCTTCTAAAATGTCCTTTTCTCTAAGATTAATATCTCTAATAAGCAATTTTTCTATATCTTCCTCTATATATTTAATAGATGTAGCTGCAATTCCTCTATATATAAAGCTTTCCTATGTAGGAATGAGAAGGCATGGGGAGTCAGGCCAACTATTGGTCATTGTATTAAAAAGGTAGTTTTTTGCCTTGCCACTAATGAGAATAATTTCAATCTTATTTTCAGAATTGGTACCTCATTTGTATTGAAAGAATAATATATATTGTTTTCAATGTCTTTAAAATATTTGTAGCTAGTAGCCAATTTCTTATTCATTTCCTTTGAATATTCATGGGAAACTAAGGTCTTTGGTTACCTAATAGGTCCTAGGAATCTTAACTAGGATCCTAGAATAGTCCTAGATGGACCCATTCGACATAAATATGTAAAGAGCAAAAGGTAAAAGCACAAACCTATGTCACCCTTTTGTAAAGGAAAAGGCTAACAAAAGTATACATGTTCACCTTAAATGATATAAAATTGGATTATTATTTAGAATTTGAAAATGAAATAAACTAATGAAATGTGTCAAAATTGATGAAGTTTAGGATTATAAATTTTAGCAATTATTTTGAATAAAAATTGATATATTTTAAAAAAAATTATAGATAACTTTTTAGTTGCTGAAAAATGCTAAAAATTAAGTGTCTAGTTCCCACCACAAAACTATATGGAAATAAACTTATTTTCCTTTGATCTCAAACTATGTTATAGATAACATATATATCTAGAACAATCAAAAAATAAAAATTGTCTTTAGGCCTATATTTTCTCTTTTATAATGATTCAAATTTCAACTCACCTAAATTGATAGTTTTCATCTCCCACCACATTTTTGAAAATAAATTTATTTTAACCTAAATAAAAATTATACATTCTAGAATAGGACTCTCTCCTCTAGAACATCATATAATTTTTAAATTTTTTTAATATGATTTAATATTTTTTTCTTTCTCAAATCAGCATCTTTTTGAGTGTTAAAATGTGTGCTTATAGAATCTTATAATTACAATATACTATATCTAATTAACACACAATAAAATCTATATTATAATATTCTTGACTTTGAGCTCTATAAAATGGTGTTTATAAGTTAGTTATTGAAATGTCAATTTTCTAAAATAATTATGTTTATTTAGTAATTGGATACAAACTAGTATAAAATATGTATTTAATAAATATTTCCAATTGGAAAAGTGTGAGACCATATATAACTTAGCTAGATTGAATTCATCTAGATCATATGTTTGAACAAAATTTATTTTTAGATAGAAAAACTATAATTTAGTCATTTTGATAAGTCAGTCTGAAAGGTGACACAAATTTGTACATTTACCCCAAAAATTGCTCAAAAGTTGTAATGTTGCTCAAAAAGTTTCTTAAGCAACTTTAGCATTTTGCAAAAAATTGCAAATGAAATTTTGGGAAGTTGTAACTATCCATGCTTAGGTGCATGAGGATAGGAAACATATTTTCAAAGGTTAGAAGGTTTTAAGTCATATTTGCATTTTTAAGCAACTTTTACAACTTTTAAAATTTTGCACAAAAAGTGCAACTTTTGCAAAGTTCACTAGATTTCACTTCTACTACTTGGAAAAGGTTCCAAACTTTTTTAAAACAACTAAAAACACCTAATACAAGGCAATCTTGACCAAAAACTCAAAAAGACCCAATTTTGCCTAATTAGCAACTTTTGCTCATATCTTGCACAAAGTAGCCTAGGCATACATATCTTGCTCATATTTCTCTCACCGTTCATTGTGGGATCAAACTATCAATTTCATTGGCTCCAAGTAGCTAGTTAAACCCTATTCCCAAACTTCTCTTATCTTGTTGAGTACTCAAACATTCTTAGGCACACTAAACCAAATTGACCCTAAGAGTCACTAAATGCCATAGGTAGCAATCTTTGACAAGGCATATCTCAGAGCTCGTGTGAGGTATGGATGCAATTCTAGGTGCTATAGGACTATGTTGTGGAAACCTACAAGAACCTCTATCTCTTTTTAGAGATTCAATTCCATTTAAATTTTGCAGACCCATCTCAGGTGATGCTTAAAATTGTAGTGTTGGCTAGTACAAAGTTGCCAATTGTTGAATCTTTCTCAGTATTCATTATGGGATTGAACTATTCTTTTGTTAGCTCTGAGTGGCCAAGTAAAACCTAGCCCCAAGCTCCTCCTATCTTTTTGGGTGCTTAAACTTTTGTAAGAATGCCAAACTGAATCGACCCTAAGAGTCACTAAATGCCATAGGGCAGCAATCTTTGACAGGGCATTTATTAGAGCTCATGTGAGATATGGATGTGAATTAGGGTGCTATAGGACCATGTTGTGATTCCTAAAATAACTACTCTCTCTTTTTGGAGATCCAATTCTATTTATATTTTGTATCCCCATCTCACATGATGCTGAAACTTGTAGTGTTGGTCAGTACAAAGTTGCCAACTATCAAATCTCTCACATTGTTTATTGTCAGATCAAACTGTCTATTCTACTAGCTTTGAGAGTCCAAGTAAACCCTATCTACAAGCTCCTCCTATATTGTTAAGTACTCAAACATTCTTGGGCATGCCAAACTGAATCATCCTTAAGAGTCACTAAATGCTATAGGGCAGTGATCTTTGATAGGGCATATCTCAGACCTCGTGCAAGGTATGGATGCAATTCTAGGTGCTACAAGACCATGTTGTGGAGACCTACAATAACCTCTCTAACTTTTTGGATATCTAATTTTTTTTAGATTTTTTGGCCCCATCTTGGGTGATGTTTAAAATTATAGTGTTGGCCAGTACAAAGTTGCCAACCATCAAATCTCTCTCACTATTTTTCATGGGATCAAATTGTCTATTATGTTAGCTTCAAGTGGCTATGTAAATGGTAGCCCTAAGCTCCTCCTATCCCATTGAGCACTTGAACATTCTCAGCCACACCAAATCAAATCATCCCTAAGAGTCACTAAATGCCATAGGGAAATTATCTTTGATGGGGCATATCTCAGAGCTCATGTGAGGTATGGATGCAATTATGGGTGCTACAGGACTACATTGCAGAGACCTACAATTACCTCTCTCTCTTTTTGGAGATCTTGTTCTATTTAGATTTTGTGGCCTCATCTCAAGTGATGCTAAAACTTGTAGTGTTGGCTAGTACAAAGTTACCAACTGTTGAATCTCTCTCATCATTTATCGTAGGATCAAACTATATATTCTATTAGCTCTAAGTGGTCAAGTAAACCCTAGCCCCAAGGTCCTCCCATCCCAATAAGAACTTGAATTTTTTCAAGCATGCCAAACCAAATCATCCCTAAGAGTCACTACATGTCATAGGAAATTGATCTTTAATAAGGCATATCTCAAAGCTCATGCAAGGCATGGATGTGATTCTAGGTGTTGTAGGACTATGTTGTTCATAAGGATCCACAATCACACCAACCTCTAAAGATCGATCATGTAGAGAATGGACATGAGAGTCAGAATGAGTCCTCACAAAAATTGTAGAAGGATCATTGTCATCAAAGAGAATATGCAAATCATCAAGGCTATCTCCCAAGTTTGTGGTTTGTGACTCCACGAACAACCCTACAATGTCTACCAAGAATTCATCAACTGAAGCTAGAGCTAGAAGGCAACATGTACCCCATTGTGCTAGACCGTTCGTTGTGGCAATATAAGCATATGGACTATACTAATGATGTGACCTCTCATTGCAACTATTGATAGAACCCCGTGTGTGTAAATCTATTAAAACACTATCATTGGTGTCACTATTAGTTTCCACTATGTATGAAGTGCAGAGAGGATTAGAGGATAAGCTGGGTGAACTTTCCTCAATGTGTACATCCTTGTCCATAAAGATCTCATGTGTCTCAAGATCCATAAGTTTGTAAGCCTTAGAACCATCTTCATACCTAATGAAAGTACAAGGCATAGGTTCTAGTGCCTTGCATTCCTTGGAAGATAATATTGCCCATGTTGGACAACCGAAGACTCTAAAATGATTTACAACTAGTTTCCTACCGCACCATGCCTCAAAAGGAGTCTTGCCATCTAAGGAATTATGAGGAGACCTGCTAAGTATGTGAGTGGCACTACTAATAGCTTTGACTTCTAATGTAGGATCAAGAGACTTGGCTTTAATCATGCAACTTGCCATGGTCTTAAGAGTTCTAATCCTCATACCTACAACATGTATCTTGTGTAGATTGAATGTTGGTGGATTCTAAAGATCAATTCCCTCAAGTTTGCAAAAGTCTTTAAGTCTTTTGTCCACATATTTTTTCTCATTGTCCACCCATAGAACCTTGATGGCTTTTCATTATTTTTGTTCAACATGAGTCTTGAAGGCTCGAAGCTTCCCAACCACTTCATTCTTGTGATGAAGGAAGTAGATCCATGTGAATCTTGAAAATTCATCAATAAAAGTAAGGATGTAGTGGTCTTGATTGACTAAAGTCACTGCAAAGGGTCATGCTAATACCATGTGAACCAACTAAAGAACAATTGGTGCTCTTGAAGACTTCCCTTTATTATACTTCTCCTTGAGATGCATATCCACTAAACATGATGAACACTCTCCCTTAGAAAAGTTGATGTTAGGTAGACCTTTGACTATGTGTTTTAAGAAAAGTTGTTGAAGGTAGCAGAAGGCAAGATGACCAAACCGATCATGCCATAATGTAGATTGTGAATTAGAGTGAGTCAACAAGGCTTGAGAAGGAGACTTAGGTATAAAGTGGGAGAAGGAATAAATCCTCTTTTCATGATTGACTTTCCTCACTACAACCAATGAATCATCTCCAAGACTTCACATCATTACTAAATCTAGAAGGAACTCAACTTTATTGCCATCTCCAAGGTGAGTAATTTGGTAAACTGGGAGGATATTGGAGCTAAGATTTGGAATGTAGAGAACATCTCTGAATTCCCCATTGTCTATTTTCACATGTCCTTTTTCTTAAACTTCCATTTTAGTGTCATCTCTGACAAAGATGTGTGGTACCTTTGACTGCTTCAATGAAGAAAAGTATTCCTTTGAAGAATCCATATGATAGGAGGCACCTGAGTCAAGTATCTATTCTTTAGAAGAACTTGTATTTACCATAAGTGCTTTCCCTTTTCCCTTTGAAGAGGTTGGATTTGAATCCTTGGAAGTACCTAGCACTTGAATTTTTTTCTTCCTCAGTAGCTTTTCCAACCCATCAATTCGTTTAACCTTGCAATGATCCTCATCATGATTTGGCTTTTTGCATTATGCACAAAAAAGTGTCCTTCTTTTCATTACTTCCCTTCTTATTAGAAGAAGTATGACCTTGCTATGAGGAGGATTGTTGTGTCTCAGATTATGATTTCTTCTTCCACTGCTTCTTCTTGTTGTTTCTAAAAAAAATTCCTCCTTGACTTGATTGGTGCTCATCACTAGCCACCAATCCTTTGGTCTTTGATGTTGTGAGAAGTTCTAAATCTATCAAGTGAGATTGTTCAACAACCAACATCTCTACAAATACATCAAATGTAGGCTTCTAGTAAGCAGTTCCCATGGTCAACCTATGAGTATTAAAACTCAAAACAAATGAAGCATACTATGAAGGTAGCCTCTTTAGGATGTGATGAATCAACTTTTCATCCTTCATGGGATTTTCACAATCTTTAAGTAGTGCTCTATACTCATTGTCTTTGTTGATGTAATCTTGAATTGTGTCAAAGTTCTTTGGATCCAAGAGAAGTAGATTGTCCTCAATCTGAAATCCCTTTTCCACATCCACCTTACCATACAATGCTTCAAGTCTATCCTATGCAGGTTTGGATTCTGTGCAATGGGCAATGTGAAAGAAGGGATCTCTATGTACACAATTATTGATAGCTCCTAAAGCCTATTGGTCTTGTTGTTTCCAATCAATGAGTTCTTTAGCATCATTGGGTTTGGTTATTGTACCATCAACATAAAGACTATAACCTTTTTCCATTAATGTACTCCATGCAATATCTTTCTATATAGAATAATTACGTGAAGTTAGAATTGGACATTTAGGTGAACCCATGATGTAGAAAAGTAAAAGAGCACACAAGAGAAACATAAGAACACAGTGTACACCCCCCCCTTTTCACTCAATCAAAAGACCCCCCCAAAAAAGATGCTTTTGGCACTTTATAAGTAGTGCATGTACAATAGGCTACTTATCAAAATGTATAAATTAGACTTCTGATTTTGCTTATTACAACTAGCTTTTGAGGCCTAAATCTAGAACTAAGCACTATAGCTCAGATGTACAACAATTCTAAAAAGTAATCAAAGCATTACAATATAGAAAAAAGCCCTAATTCTAAAAGTAAGATTTTTGTCCACACAAACCTAGAATTTGATTGTAGATCTAGAAAGTAGATGAAAAATCAGGCACTTTAAAAAAAAATAGAACCTATTTTTGTGTCTAGATGAGCCCATACGAAGTGTTTGAAGTTGCAAAATGTAGGATTGAACAGGTACAGTCACCAAAAAATGCAATTTTTGAAATTTCCTTGCACCAAAACTAAAAAAGAACACTACCACTAGAAATTTTAGGAAATTCTACTCAATTTCAAAAAAATCACACCTAATTTGGAGTCTGTATGATCGAGTTATGGCCTAGCAAAGTTCAGTTGCTAAATCAAAAAGTAATCTAGAGAGGGGTCTGGAAGAAAAATTGTGTGCTTAAATTTGATGATCAAATGGCCATCATAGCAGCTAGAAAACCCTAGTTTTGATGGTCATATAGCCATCAAATTTAACCTTAGAAAATGATGATGTCAGCAAAAACTCCACCCCTGGATGATGTCAGCATGATGTGTCCTATACAGATGATGATGTTAACATACAGACATGTATGAAATTGTACAGACATTGTTGACTATACGAGGTATGGCTTGCCAAGTTTGACTATATGAGTGCTCAAGTGGATGCCTAACTGGATCTGACGTACTGCTAACATCATTGTTTACTATGTAGTACGATGGGCTGAGTGTACCACTTGTTGTAAAGAGACACATGTCAAAGCTAATAGGATCGAAGGCTCGCATGGTGCTAGGAGCAAAGGTCCAAGTTGTCTCCATGTATTTGATGAGTTGGTAGATGCAGATTTAATAGGCAATTACCACATGATGGGTTTAGAGATTGTTGAAAACCTATGTAGAGGGCACTGGAGTTGTTAATGGCCAGCGAGGTTTAGCAGTGACTGGAAAATGGTATCATGCTAGAGTTTAGCTACTGCCAGTGGCCTATACACACTGGGAAAGGCAAAAAACTTGCCAAGAAAGTGGGGTTTAATCCCACATTACTTGTGTGATGGACCTCACCACAAAATATAAACCAAAGCCCATAGAATATAAGTCAAAGTGGAGACACCCAAGTTTGGCTACTAGGGGTTGTGTTAGGCATGCTAAAATTTGAAGTGTGGGTCATTGGTTATGCCGTAAGTTGCTAGAATTTGGAAAGGTCTATGTTGTTGCAAATAATGTGTGTAGATTTGCCAAATATTCATTGTAACCTGAGGAATATTGTGACCGTCAAATAAATGCCACAAAATATTCCTCTGTGGTGGGTTGGGATTTGACAGCACAATTCTACAAAAAAAAAGATCTCTGTTAGCCCGACTGGGAAAAAATTTTGAAAAAAGAAGAATTCAAAAATGCAGAGAAATAGCAAAATTACAGATCCAAATCAAAATAAATTACAGATCTAAAGGATCATACCCAAATTGCAAATCAAGTCCTCCAGGGGCTAATTTGCAAAAAAAAATCCTCATGATCAACTTTGGGCTAAGGTAGCTAAATTTATAGTCAATTTGCACTGAATCAGTGTTCTGGACATAATGGTGAGGTCAGATCTAGTTCTGGATGCTCCCAATTTCTAAAGTAATCTAGATTTGGGCCAAGGTGCTAAAATAAAAATGGTCTCGAATGGCTATGTAAAGAGACAATTTCCAAACTCTGATACTATGTAAGAATTTTCTTTAGGGAAAAATTCACCCAAGAACTAAGAACTCAAACACAAACACAACTATAGACCAAAAAGGAGTATGATCAAAATAACAATGTATTCAATTCAATATACCTTGAGAGTACACTAGGAGTGCCTGTATATAAAGGCCTCTAAGATGCATCTAGAATTCCTCAAAATTAGGTACATGATAAGTCATACAACCAAGCACATGTCCACCAGATACGGGTTATCCTCCATTAAGCACAGAAGTGAGTGTGGTGATGAGTGGATAAGCCTACAATGGTGTAGCATGCGAATTAGTGTTGTAGACAACATGTGGTAAAAAGGGAGTGTGAATAACTGTGTTGTCTACATGACAACTCAGTGAATGATACAAACTCCAATGTTTTAGACACCATGTGTTGAATTAGTGTTGCATACTTCTATGTTGTCAACATGACAACTCAAAAAAGTACACAAACTCCTAAGTGTCTCACAAAATAAATAATAAAATAATTCATTAACCTAAGTAAACTTAAGTAAGTGTACATAGTAAATATGTATTTACATCAACACACCAATCAAACCAACTAGCAATTAGTTGGAATGGATGTCAAATGATGAAAATACCATCTATGAATTTAGAGGAGGCATAGGGTGTTGGTGATTATTAAGTTCTTTTTATGACAAGGCATCACTGCTAGTGTTAAACTTATATATAAGATCATTGAGTTATTGTCAGATATCCTAATTTCCTTTTTAAAATAGCAAACCCACACTTTGTCAAAATGAAACACCACTTTAGCTACATTTTATCACTGAATGGAGTTAGTGGAAGATGGTAAGGATCTTCTTGGTATTCTTAATAGCCATTTCATAGGTTTGAATTATAATCACTTCCCTTTGTGAACAGTTGGCTGAAAATCAAAAAATTACATGTTGTTGCAAAAAAAATACAGTCATAAGACGTTGAAAGATTGTTTTCACTCATAGGATGTTGAAGAATCTCTTGGAATTATGGAATAGATGACAGACTAAAGTTTGTGAGATAGTTATTAGGTGTTCCTTGAAGTGTCTAAGGTATTATTTTGAATCAAGAAGTTGATTATGATCCATTTCTCAAATTTGCTCATTCTTCCCTTATTGCTTCCCAAGTCTCGAATAGGGAAAGTGATCAAGTAGTTTTTTGAAGTTGGGTAGAAATTTGTTCAATGTTGTAACCAAATTGGAAGGAGTCTTTGAAGACACTTAGGAAGGTGGAAAAGGTAGTTTTCCTTAAAAGTGTTCTTGTTGGGAATCCACTAGCTTTTGGTGTGAGCATTCTACATCATTTTGGATGCAAATTACATTAAAATGAAGTACATGAAATGTACTTAAAATAAAAATAAGAAAAACAAGATATATATTATGATAACCAATAATGTCATACATGAACAAACATATAATATATTATGATAACACATAATGTCATACATGAACAAACATATAATATATTATGATAACAAATAAGTCATACATGAACAAACATATCATATATTAACCAATAATTTCATAAGTCTAATAATGTCATGCATCAAATATATGTCATACACAAAATATAAAATGGCATATATACATCAAATGTATATCAAATATGTCCACTAACATAAAATCTAACATATATGTCCACCAATGCCTATACATGTGTGTATCTCCCTATATATTCTCCTTCCCATGAGGGGAAGGAAACAAATCCCTAGAGGTCTTTGTTCATTGTGTGGAGGGAGATGATGGGGATGATGGGGTCTTCCTCACACACTTGCTCTTCCTCTTGTTTAGGATCTTCTCTAACGGGAGCCAATACAAACAAAGTAGATATGAATAAATAATTATTATAAATTGAAATCAAATATGTGTATACACAAAATTAATTATTTTCTTACTGTCATCAAATAGTCACTTTGTACGTCCACCTCAAAGGCTCGTGGATGATCGGGTGTAATAAGGCCCTACAACAATTCAATCAATATAATCACTTATAAATAACATTTGAAATTAAAATACTAACTATTATAAACAACAACTAAAACTTAGAAGAAGAAAAATCATACCTCAGTCAGTGGCTCTAAACTAGCCATCACAGTAGCAACTCCACGATCGATGGACTAGCGAAGATGAGGAGTCGTCCTAGATATCAACAACTACATGTCATATAATACAATTTACATATAACATGAAACATGAAACAAATATAACCAAATGAATTAAATTAACATGAAAAAAATTTACCTCTACGAAGCTCGTATCATGCCTAGGCTCAGAGTTCCTTATGAATGTTGATGGCCTAGTAAAGAACTGATGCACATGGATAATTTTTTGTCAATCCTTCATATGATTACTTAATAAATATATGTATTAGTTTAAATGATTAAATCGATACATACCTCTTGACTCTTTTATGAGACATAAAATAAAGTTGAGCAATTTGTACTAGGGCCATCAACACTCTTACCCTGAATTTTAAACAATGTCAATACATGCTAATTAATTAGTCATTCACTATACATATGAAATGTGATCAAACTAGTTTATTATAATTATAATTTACTTGTGTGTCAATGCCAAATGTGTCACTCAGGAGCTCATCAATGACTAGCCCATCATCCATACTATCTCAAACATGACTACCAATGTGCATAAGGATCCACATGATGTACACATGTGACCACAATACACAGAAGGTTCCTCCTCAACTAATGGACTAGTGCAATGAATGAGGGTCTATGTCAAAGCATTGATAGTCCCTAGAGTGCTGGAATCTACATGTTCCTTCACAACTAAAGGAATAACCACATGCTCACCTTGTGGCTTGACAACAGGCACCATAACTATATTAGGGTCATATCATGCCCCCGACCTCTCAAATGATGACCCCCCACCTCTACCCTGACATTCTAACATATCAAAATAATTGGGGATCTCCCCAAGGAAAAATTCACAAGATAATTTCTTTAAGAAATACATTGGAACCTTGTGATTATTGCAAGGAGGGGTATAAAAGACCATCCACCATCTATTCCATGAGTTATTTTGAATATCATCATGTATGCACCAATGGATGGGGAACCTTTTAGTTCTATGTTTAATAATGACTTGTTCTCTAGGATTTTTAAATAATGCATAAATGCTACCTTTTACTATTTCTTTTTTCCTTACATCATTATAGGATAATTTATTTGCATAAAATCTTCTTTGTTCATCCCTATTAACACACCAAATATCCAACTAACCACTAACAGAAGCTACATGGGTCATAATGGACTCAAGGGAGGATACCAATTGTGCTCTCATAGGATTGGTTTTTTCACAAGCTATCAATCTACCAATGAGTGCTTCTAATATATATTTCCCTCTTTCTATTTCATCCATTATGTTGTCTTAGGTGCCAGTAGGAGGTCTTTCAATTGGAGGAGGTTGCAGAATTTCTTTCTCTTTTTGTGGAGGGTTTTGATTTTCATCTTGTGGAGGATTTTAATTTTGATTTTGTTGATCAGGCTAGGAATTTGGTGGTTCATTATTCACATTTTCTGATAAGAAATCAATTCCATTCTAAATAAGTAAACAAATTTAAAGCAAAACTGAAAAAACCTACCAAACAATGTAAAAACTTACAAAACAATGCAAAAGCATATAAAACAATGCAAAACAAGAGTAGAAAACATATTATGTGACCCCAATTTTGATCTTCAATGATAAGGAGGAATTTTGAATATGTGAGTGAGAAAATTCTTCAAGTTTTGCGACCCGCATGTGCATTGTTGAGGAGAAAGAATCCAGCAATCAAAAACAAATGAAATGATTGTGGGTTTGTAGCACATATATAAAAAGTTTGGATTTTAAAAAGTACATGCACACTTTTAGAATTTAAAATATTTTTTTTGTGTGTCATGTTTTTGACACCACAACTTGGTGCACATACCCCAAAATATCTTTTGATAATATTGGTGAGAAGACTCCATCTAATCTTGTATTCTGAAATCATCCTAAACAATAGATAATTGTTAACAAAGATAATTAAATTCAAACTAGAAAAAAGGTTGTCAAAAACTATAATGAAGAAGATTGTATGTATTTAATGCATGTGGTGGAACCTAAAATGTATAAGATAGTACTCATAATAATTGGGTTAATGCAGTGAAAGAGAAATTAGCACAAATTGAGAAAAATCAATCTTGGGAGTTGGTTCCTCATTCATTAGATCATAATGTAATTGGTTCCAAATGGATCTTTAAAAACAATCTTAAAGAATATGGAAAAAATTATTGAAATAAAGCTTGGCTTGTGTGTAAAGGCTATGCACAAATTGAATGAGTTGATTTTGAGGAGAAGCTTTCTCTTGTGGCCAAGTTGGAAGTTCTCCACATGTTTTGGAATTTTTAGCATAAAAGAACTTTAAGGTTTGGCAATTGGATGTAAAATCAACTTTTCTGAATGGGTATTACGAAGAGGAAGTCTACATGGAAAAGCCAAAGGGTTTTTTTTTGCAATGAAAGAATATGTGTGGAGGCTCTAAAAGGGCTTGTATGGCCTTAAACAAACACCTCAAACTTGAAATTCAAGGCTTGATCAGTACCTCCTACAATAGGGTCTTCGTAGAGGTAATGTAGGTAGTAACTTATATTTCAAGTCTATTGAAGATCAGGTCTTTG
Organism: Cupressus sempervirens; assembly: GCA_028749045.1. Classification (NCBI taxonomy): domain Eukaryota; kingdom Viridiplantae; phylum Streptophyta; class Pinopsida; order Cupressales; family Cupressaceae; genus Cupressus; species Cupressus sempervirens. The sequence continues at coordinate 448,247,885 of CM053789.1, forward strand.
TTGTGGTGGTTTATACTGCTGACATAATCTTTGATGGAGATGATAAAGTATGTTAGGATTTTTCTATTCATATGTAATAAGCTTTTGAAATGTCTATGTTATGGGAGTTGTCATATTTTCTTGGTTTTTAAGTCTCTTAATTAGATGAAGCATTTTTCTATCGTAAACTAAATACACAAAGGAAATGCTTAAAATTTATCAAATGGGAACATGCAAACCCATCAATACTCCAATGGTTACAGAATGTAAGTTAGGTAAAGATGATGACTCTCCTTCAATAGATCAAACATAGTATAGGTCTATGATTCATAATTTTCTTTATCTAGTAGCTTCTCGATCAAACATTATCCTAGCAGTGTGTATCGTTTCTTGGTTATAGGCTTCTCCTAAAGTGTCTCATCTTAATGCAATAAAAAAAAAAATCAAATGCTTGTAGGGCACAAATCATTATGGTCTATGGAAACCAACTAAGGAAAAATTTAAATTTCTTTCAGATACAAATGCCAATTTTGCAAGTTGTTTGGATGACAAATGCAATACCAATGGTGAAGTTTTCTTAGGTTATCCTTACATGTCAAGGTATTATTTCCTCTTGGAAATATTTTTTACATAGGATCTATTCAATTTCCAAGAAAATTAATGTTCTCAAATTAAGTACACATCCTATGAAATCAATATATCATCAAGGTGGTAAATAGTTAACATTCACATTGGCTTCTTGCACACTCTACTCTCTCTATCTCCTCTATCTTGAGCTCATATAAAATCCAAAACTAGTATCAAGGCCAAGTATTGTGATTTTGGGTGATTTCTTGAGGTTGTTTAGAAATAAAATTGGACACCTTAGAAAATGAATCTCTTTTAGAGTGGTATGGTGCATGCAAGTCATTTTCCTGCCACTATTTCTTGTCCATAATTAGTGTTTAAATGCTCCATGCAATACAACCCTCAAGAACATAAAATGCAAATAGTTGATAGAAGTACAATGCAAAAGATTTATCAAAAAAGCATCACTTGATCTTTATGTATTTTGAGTATAGACACAATAGAAAGTTTGTGTATGAGCATTAGGGAGAGTGTTACAAAATGCATCTATAGTAGTATAGGAACACCATATCTAAGTATTTGCTAAAGGCTCGGAAAGAAGGTAAATCCCAATCATGGAGTAAACTAAAGAGGGATTATTTTAAAGACCCAATTGATAACCCACTTTACTACACCAGTTAGCTGGGAATACTAGCTTTGAGAATTTTAAATTTTGGATGTGTAAATTTATCCTTATTGTTTATGGAAAAAAAGATCACATAGATTGGGCTTAAATAATGAGCTCCTACATAGATGAGAGACTATGATCTTTAACCTATACTTAATACTTTTTGATGTTTTGGCTAGCCATCAAAACTCCTCAGATGACTTGGAGCCTCTAGAGTCTCAATCTTATTCAATGACCAACTATCAGAAATTTCATCATCTTACCATCACTAATGGATACAAAATTACTCCCATGTCAATTATATAATTTTGAAGAAAGTTCCTAGTGACTTAGAAGGGAATCTCATAATGAGAATCTCTAAAGAGCTAGGAAACATAATTAAAGACTTTGGAAGTTTAGATACTTAGATCAATAAATTCAAATATTTGAGGATAGGAGGTTTTGGAAAAGAACCATTTAAATAGTCCAATGGGTTTAGCTTAATTGGTTGAAAAAATGAGTTCTTATTGTGGAGACCCTAGTTCAAATCCCAAGAGGGACATCTTTGTGGATTTTTAAGTTGTGACTCTTGGTCTTCTATTGTTTGTATTTGTCTCATTGTAAAAGGTATATTCTCGATGCAGTCCAAGGTAGGAGAATCCCTAAAGGAGATGTCCTAGCCCCCAAAAAATAACCACACAATGGAAACTCAACAACAATAAAAGATTTGAAGCCAAATCACAATAATGTATTCATAGATATAACTGATTACATGCAATGTGTTGAGCTATAAGGCCTTCCTGGTTATGGCCAAATACAAAGAAAGTAATAGTTTAGCAAGATCCCTCATGATCCAACCCAAACCCTAGCTAGCCCAAATCCACACTCTAGTAGAAACCTCTAAGGAAGATCAAATATTGTGCTTCCAAGCCCACAAATCAATCTCCTAGTTTCCCAAGCCTCAGCTACTAGCCCTTCTCAAAAGTTTCTCCTCTACCACATCCTCCTCTCCAACATAGATGAATAATCACTAAAGACTTCACCAAAACCCCTACTTATACCCAAATAAGCCACAAATTGGCCCAATAAGTGGTGCATGGCACCTAAAATTTTTTATTAAAGGTACTTAGATAGGTTGGTTTGTGTTGAGTTTTTCATGAATAATGTTGGACAATTTGTAAGGTCATATGGATCTACGTGTTGTTATAAACCTATGATACCATTTGAACTAAGGTCCTAGTTAGGAATAAGTTTTTTTGACCATAAAATGGTGTTTTAGTCTCAAAAATGGATAATGAAGTCCATTTGTGTAATCAGGGAGTCTAGGAAGTACATTTTTGCAATAATGAAAGTGTAGGGTCAAAAAAGATGTAAAAGTTGTCATGCAACATTTGAAAGTTGCTTGACAACTTCTTGAAAGATGCTAATTAGTGCAAACTAAGACATAACCATTTAAAATTTGGTTATAGCCATTGGTATGAGGCAAAATAAGACCCAAAGTGGTCAAGAAGGATAGGAAGAGAAGATTGTAAGTTTTCTGAAAGAAATCAATAAGAAATATTGTGTTTTTCTAGAAATTTTGTTGCTCTAGTGCATGGTGTGGGTCTATATAAATTCATAGGGAACTCTAAGTGATTGTACATGATAGAGGGTTGAGTCAGGGTTCTAATACTTTTTTTTTTAATTGATTCGGCTATAGTTGGTTAGAGTTATTTGCGTGTTATTGAAAACTGCCTATCAAACCCTAAATCTAAGGGTTTCAAAGAAATGGAGCCCTAACTTGCTCTCCCACCATGGAAATCAGATGACCCTTTGGGAAAAGCAATTTAAGGGAATGCTCTCAATGATTCCAAATGGACAGAGCATGGAGAGTTGGTTTGTCAATTTTACTTGCAAGCCCTAGGTTGAACATCCTTATGTGTTCAACCTAGAATGTGACAGAAGTGGAGCAAATGCTAGAGTTTGGACAAAACAAACTTGGTCAATGGGTGATTTGAGATTTTTGAAGTATGAGAAGAGTCTCCAAGCCTTTTTTGAAGTTTCGTAAACCCGCCTTTTTACACTTCCTTTGTATCCTAGCCTAATTTTGCCAATTAGGCCTGCTGACTTAGTAAGTGTTTATAGGTGCTAGAGCAGAACCAATCCAAACCCTTTGGGATTCTTGTGGGGAAAGATAAAGGGTATCAAAATATCAATTTTTTTCATTAGATTGTTTGGGGGATTTTGAGAGAACCTAGGATAACTAGTCTTGGAGGGCTAGTAGGCATATTAACCCAATTAGTGTAAAGCACTTTGTAAGTAGTAAACCTTCTTGTTGTGAGTGAAGCCTTGAAGGTTTTGAATTCTGGTAATTGTCTCCATAGGTGGTTATTAGAAACTTAAGGTGGTGGTATAAGGTTATACCTAGTTTGGTGACTTAAGGAATTAGTGCTCTTAAAGACACTTTTAGTGGGAAGTGTGAATATTGTTGCATACTCTACATCAAGTGGTATTAGAGCCACTAGAGTCCTATTTAGAGGAAGAAAGGATTTTTGATGCTGATAGATTGGATGGCGAGACATTCCCAACCAATGTGACCAACAAGGAGTTGGCCAAGATGCTTAAGGATCATATATCCAAGATTAAGAAGTTGGAAGAAGAGGTGGCCCTCTTGAAGAGCCAACAAGGAGGAAAGAAACATACTAATTCGGAATCTAAAGATGAGGCAGATGAAGTCCAAGAAGTACCAGCCTCAAGTAGAATAGGGGGAGGTGATGAACATAGGGTGTTCATTGAAGCCCTAGAGAAGATTGGAAGAAAAGATTCCAAGGTAGAATTACCCATGTTCTCTGGAAAGATGGATATGGATGAATGTATGGATTGGCTAGAAGCCATAGATAATCATTTTGAGTGTGAAGAGACACTAGAAGGTCACAAGATGAAGGTGGCTAGGTCAAAGTTGAAGGGGTGTGCACTAAGTTGGTGGAACTTTTTGTAGACTGAGAGAGTGGAGAATGGAAAGAACCATATAAATTCATGTAAGAGAATGAAGTCAGAGATCAAAAAACAATTCATTCCAGAGAACTATGATGTGGTGATGCACAAGAATTTGCAAGGACTAAGATAGAAGGACCTAGATGTCAATGCCTACACTGAAGAATTCCATAAGCTTACCCTACAGGAAAAAGTGGGTGAAACTAAAAAAAAAAATTGGCAAGATATGTGAGTGGGATGAAGTATGCCATTCAAGATGAAATAAAAATGTTCAATCCTAATTTAATGCATAAGTGCTCTCAGTTGGCACTCAAGGCAGAAGATAAACAAAGAAGAAAAGGTGACTCTCAGAGAGGAGGAAGAGGTAAAAGCTTCAACAAAGGAAAGGGAAGAAGCAATTTTGGGGGCAACCCAAACAAAATTCAAGGGGAGTCTAACAATTAGGAAGGGACAGAAGGTGAATCCAGTCAAAGAGGTGGATTTAGAGGTAGAAGAGGAAAATCAGAGGAAGGTTTGGGGGAAGGAGTTCAAGATTTTTCATTGGGAATGTTTTAACTATAATCAAGTAGGACATCAAGCCTCAAGGTGTCTAGAGAAGCCAAAGAATCAAAATCAAGGTGGAGAAAGGAGGATCCATCTAACCCAAGAAGATGATACAAAGAGGTAATGTTGATCCAGAATGAGTAGAATGTCTAATGTTCAAGAGGACCTTATTGAAGACTCCTGCAGTCAAAGAACCACCCCAAAGGAAGACATTGTTCTGAACTTCATGCAAGGTGAAAGGTAAGGTGTGTAGGGTTATAGTAGATTCTAGATCCATTGATAATCTTGCTTCCATAGAGGTGGTAAATAAGCTTGGTTTAAAGAAAATGCCATAGCCTAACCCCTATAAGGTGTCATTGTTAAACAAAGGGCAACAAGCTTCGGTGAATGAATAGGTCTATGTAGAGTTTCAAATTGGAGACTATCAAGACAATATCCTCTGTGATGTGGTAGAAATGGATGCTTTCCATTTACTACTAGGGAGACTGTGGTAGTATGATGTAAGTTCAAAATATGATGGCAAGAAGAATGTCTACAAGATAACTAAAAATGGTGAGTATACCATAAGGCATTTGTCTAATAATGAACAAGAGACATCACAGACATCCAATGTGTTAGTAGTTGGAGAGAAGGAGTTTGTAAAGACTCTTAGAGAAAAGAATACTCCATGCTTTTCTATTGTGGTGAAGCCAAGAGAGGATATGAAAAATAAGAAGGTGAGAGAACAAGAGCCATTGAGGAGTGTAGGGCCAAGAGAAGTATAAGATTTGTTGGCAAAGTATAAAGTTTTCGTTGTTGACAGCAAGAGGGAGACTCTACCACCATTCAGGGATGTGAGCCACTATATTGACCTGATTACAGGGTCTACTCTCCCAAACAAGGTAGCATACAAGTTAACCCCTGATCAAAATGAGGAGATTGCAAGGCAGATTGAAGAATTGTTGAAGAAAGGATTTGTGAGGAGGAGTATCAGCCCTTGTGTTGTACCGACCCTATTAGCTCCAAATAAAGAGGGTATATGGAGGTTATGTATTGACTCTAGAGCTATAAATAAAATCACTATAAGATACAGATTTCCCATGCCAAGGATTAAGGACTTGATAAACTACCTAGGTGGAGCAAGGTACTATTCCAACATGGACTTGAAAAATGGATATCACCAGATAAGGATCAAAGAAGGTGATGAGTAGAAGAAAGCCTTGAAAACCAATGAATGGTTGTTTGAATGGATGGTGATGGTTTTTGGCCTTTCAAATGCTCCAAGTACATTCATGAGACTCATGAATGAAGTTGTTAAACATTTCATTAACCATTTTGTTGTTGTTTACCTAGATGATACTCTTATTTTTAGGAACATCTAACTCATGTTGAACAGGTCTTGAGGAGGCTTCAAGAAAAGAAGTTAAAAATCAAGTTGGATAAATGTGTGTTCTTGTAGGAGGAACTGATTTTCTTAGGATTTGTGATCTCAAAAGGGGATCTAAAGATGGACCCATCTAAGGTACAAGCCATACTAAACTAGCCAACCCCAAGGAATGCAAGTGAGGTAAAGGGTTTTCATGGCTTGTCAAGCTTTGATAGAAAATTAATTAGAGGTTTTAGTAATATATGTGCTCCTATGATTGATACTATCAAAGGAGGTAGAAAATCCAAGTTTGTATGGACTCAAGAAGTAGATAGGTCTTTTGAATTTTTAAAAATGAAGTTTGTTGACCAACTTGTATTAGTCTTACCTAATTTTAACAAAGTCTTTACCATTGAGTGTGATGCCAGCAATAGGGCTATAGGTGGGGTTTTGAGTCAAGATGGTAGGCCAGTGGCCTTTTTCAGTGAGAAACTGAATGAAGCAAAACAAAGGTACTCAACATATGATTTAGAAATGTATGCAATGGTGCAATCATTGAGAAAATGGAGGCATTATTTATTGCCAAAGGAATTCATTTTTTATACTAATACTCATGCCCTAAGCTTCTTAAACATATAAGAGAAATTGAATCACATGCATATGAAGTGGGTTGAATACCTACAATCCTACACTTTCACCATTAAACATAAGAAAGGAGTAGCAAACAAAGTTGCAGATGCTCTCAGTAGGAGAAATTTGACCATCTAGGAGGTTGGATTAGAAAACATGGGAGTTCATTCCATGAAAGATATGCATGAAGAAGATGAAGACTTCAAGGAGGCTTATCAAGTATTTAAGGAGATGATTGGTAGATATCATAGTGAATTTGTAGAATTCATGTTACAAAAAGGATTACTCTTCAAAGGTAGTCATTTGTGTGTGCTAAGGGGTTCAGTCAAAGACAACATTGTGAAAGAGAAGCATGGAGGAGGTTTGGCAGGTCACTTTGGACCTGAAAAAACCTTGGAGTTAGTAAGGAGGTTTCATTATTAGCCAAGAATGCAGTCTGATGTTAGAAGACATGTCAAAAGTTGCATGGTGTGTTAGCAAGCAAAGAGTAGGAGTTCAAATTTAGGACTTTATACACCTTTACCAATCCCAAATAGACCATGGGATTTAGTAAGTGTGGATTTTGTGCTTGGGCTTCCAAGGAGCAAACAAAGATTTGACAATGTATGTGTGGTAGTAGACATATTTTCAAAAATAGCCCATTTTTGCCTTGTAGGACTACACATGATGCTTCCCATGTGGCAGGTATATTCTTCAAGGAGATTGTGAGGTAACATGGATTACCTTTATCCATAGTTTCAAACGGGGACTCCAAATTTCTTGGTCATTTTTGGAGGACTCTTTGGAAGAGGTTAGGAACTAAACTATCCTACTCATTAGCTTACCACCCACAATATGATGGCAAGGCTGAGGTTGTAAATAGGTCACTTGGGAACCTATTGAGGTGTTTAACTACAGATCATGGAATAACTTGGGATTCAATCCTTGCACAAGCAGAATTTTCTTATAATGACTCAATCAATAGGAGTATTGGTCATAGTCCTTTCCAGATCATTTATGGGACACACCCTAGGGTTATATTGGAGTTAAGGTAGGTTGATTCCTTGGAGAGGACTAATACACAAGCTGATGAATTTGTAGAAGTCATGAAAGAGCTCCATCAAGAAGTAAGAAGTAGATTGGAGAAGACCACAAGAAAATACAAAGAGGCTGCTGATAGAAAGAGAAGAGATTTTCAATTTACAATGGGAGATATGGTGATGTTTCATCTCAAAAAGGAGAGACTTCCTAAATGAAAATACACCAAACTTATGATGAAGAAGATAGGACCTTTCAAAATTTTGTAGAAGTGTGGTACCAATGCTTATAAAATTGATTTTCCCTCTGGCATTGGACTTTCTAACACTTTCAATGTTTTAAATATTTATCATTACAAGATTTCTAATAGGAATGAGGAAGATGGTGGTGAGATATCTATGGAAGAATTGAGGAAGATACTTCCTAAGGTACCTCCAACTAGGATTGAGTGTGTCATTAACAAGAAGGTTAGTAAATAGACTAGGAGGCATACCTACTATGAGTACCTTATCAAATGGAGTGGAAAACCACTGGAAGATGCCACTTGGCTGACAGAGGAAGCAATTGAGAAGTTGGGTTTTAAGGTTTCTAAATTACCAACTCAAGAGACTTGTGTTTTGTTGGGCCAAGGAGTATGGTGCAGGGCACCTAAACATTTTGATTAAAGGTACATAGATAGGTTGGTTGGTGTTGAGTTTTTAATGAATGATGTTGGACAATTTGTAAGGTCATATGGATCTAGCTACTGTTATAAACCTATGATACCATTTCAACCAAGGTCCTAGTTAGGAATAAGTTGTTTTGACCATAAAATGGATTTTTGGTCTTGGAAATGGATAATGAAGTCCATTTGTGTGATTAGGGAGTCTAGGAAGTACATATTTGCGATAATGCAAGTGTAGGGTCAAAAAAGATGTAAAAGTTGTCATGCAACATTTGAAGGTTGCTTGACAACTTCTTGAAAGATGCTAATTAGTGCAAACTAAGACATAACCATTTAAAAGTTAGTTATAGCCATTGGTATGAGGCAAAATAAGACCCAAAGTTGTCAAGAAGGATAGGGAGAGAAGATTGTAAGTTTTTTGAAAGAAATCAATAAGAAAAAATGTGTTTTTCTAGAAATTATGCTTTTCTAGTGCATGGTGTGGGTCTATACGGACTCATAGGGAACTCTAAGTGACTGTACATGATAGAAGGCCAAGTTAGGGTTCTAATTCTTTTTGTTTGAAGTGATTTGGTTATAGTTGGTTAGAGTTATTCATATTTTACTGAAAATTGTCTATCAAACCCTGAATCTGAGGGTTCTGAAGAAATGGAGCCCTAACTTTCTCTCCCACCATGGAAATTAGATGATCCTTTGGGAAAAGAAAGCTAAGGGAGTGCTCTCAATGATTCTAGAAGGACAGATGGAGATTTGGTTTTCTAATTTTACATGCAAGACCTAGGTTGAACATCCCTATATGTTCAACCTAGAACTTGACTGAAGTGGAGAAAATGCTGGAGTTTGGACCAAAAAAACTTGGTGAGTGGGTTATTTGAGATTTCTAGAGTATAAGAAGAGTCTCCAAGCCTTTGGTGTCATTTTTCAAAACCACCTTTTGACAATTCCTTTGTATCCTAGCCTAATCTGGCTAATTAGGCCTACTAACTTAGTAAGTGTTTATAGGTGCTAGAGTAGAACCAATCCAAACCCTTTGGGATTCTTGTGGGGAAAGATAAAGAGTATCCAAATCTTAGTTTTTTTTCATCAGATTGTTTGGGGAGTTTTCAGAGAACCTAAGAAAACTAGTCTAGGAGGGCTAGTAGGCATATTAACCCAATTAGTGTAAAGCACTTTGTGGGTAGTAAACCTTCTTGTTGGGAGTGAAGCCTTGAAGGTTTTGAAGTCTAGTAATTGTCTCCATAGGTGGTGATTAGAAACTTAAGGTCGTATAAGGTTATACCTAGTTTGGTGAATTCAGGACTTAGTGCTCTTAAGGACACTTTTAGTGGGAAGTGTGAATATTGATGCATACTGTGCATTAATAAGCTAAAAATTAAATATCCCTTATATTAACTACATGAAGAGACACAAGTTAGCCTCCAATAGAAATTAAATACCAAATTCCTTTAAAGGCTTACAATATTTACTAAATACATCAAAATCAATTAAGAAAGACCCAATTAGGTCCACACAACTCCACCAAAATCCCTCCAACATGCAAGATGGCCAATTACCCCATGATGTTATTGCATCAGACTCCCCAAGTGCAAAAAGATGTTCTCAATAGTTGGAAGAACATCTTTTGGGGTTCAACACACAAATCCCAAACTAGTTCTTCGAATAGATGTCCTCCAAGTCTTCAACTTGTACACTCTTTCCCTTTCTCTTATTTTTCATCTTCACCTCCAACCTCCATGTTCCATAGGTTTTCTATCCATATTGATCATGAACTATTTCAGAATCTATCAAATCAACTCAGCTACCAATACGTAGGTTCTTCTACTAGCTTCTTCATTCTATAAAGGAATCAGGGAATGCTTCCTGCCACCTTTCTCAATTGTAAATACATTCTTGACACAATCATGCATAGCCTTGCAATCATATTGCTGAGGTCTACCAAGTAACACATGACAATTTTTCATGTCCACAATATCACACAACACTTTATCCTTATACTGCCCAATCTGGATATCAACAAGGCACTACTCCCTCACTTCCAAAGCATGCTCACCTTGCAACCAACCAAACCTATAATGATAAGGATGTTGCATTCTCTTCAAACCAAGTTTTTGAACCATCTCCTTAGCAACAAGTTTATCAATACTACCACCATCCATAATCACTTGGCAAACTTTACCACCAAACTCACAATGAGTCCTGAACAAATTACTCTCCTAACAAGATTCTAGTGCCCTTTGACCAACTAGTACTCATTGAGCTAGAAAACTCTCTCCTTGCTCTGATTCATTATCTTCAACCTCATTCACAATAGAAACTCTTTTGTCACTAGCCTTATATGGACACTCATATGATCTATGTCCTTCTTCATGACATCTAAAACAAGTACCCTTATAATCACCTCTACATGTCCTTCTGTTATAATCAATAGGTTTTGGTCCATCTTCTGTACTTGGTTTAGCCTCTTCCAAGTAGTCCTGCTTCTCCTTCCCTCGAGAACTACCTTGATTCTTCCTCTTTAGTTTTTCTTCTCCTCTCAAAGCATACTAATAAGCATCCTCAACTAAATAAATATTCATCATACCACCCTCATCCTAAATATTGAATCTCAAACCATTAATGTGCAGTGCTACCTTCTCCTTTGACAATTCTTTATGCCCATATCGAGTATTCAACTTTTAGAACTCCTTTCTATAATCTTTTATATTCATATCCTTTTGCTTTAAATTCTACAACCTCTTAAACAACTCAAGTTCATAATCAATAGGAATGAACTTAGACATCAATTTAGTTACCATCAACCTTCATCTAGTGATCGTCATTTCACCTTCCTCTTCTCTTTCTCTTTGCAGTTCATTCCACTTCCACCAAAAAGAAGCATGTCCCTTCAACTTAGTTTGTGCCAACCTTAGTCTAAGTGGATCCTCAATATCCTCAAGCTTAAAGTGGTCTTCCAATTGACCAATACAATCAATCAAGTCTTTAGGGTTCAAAGTACCTGAGAGATTAGAAACCTTCATCTTATGCTTCAACTTTAACTGGGATCCAAGTCTAGCAAATTGACCAACCTTATTTCCCATAGGTCTCTCCACACAATCAGTTTTTTCCTCACCATTCAATCTAGAAACTTCAAAGTCTTTAAAAACTTCTTCATGACCATCTTTAGTACCCACATGCCAAGGTACACCACCTAAAGTACTCACAATTTCAGCAATCATGTCACTCTTCATCAATGCAATCTCATATCTGAATTCTTCTCTAATCTTCTCCAAGATCCTTTCCTCCACAGCATCACTAAGATCATCAATTTCCCTAGGGTCTAATCTTCTTAGAGGCATCTTCCAATATTTTTGCAAACCCTCTACATCAAATCCACAAATCCAAAAGATCAATAAGCTCTACAAGATCAACCTTCTCCAACCCAAGATACTGGTGCAAACTACCTCATCTTTGACACTCAGTCTAGACACTCAGGAACAACCTTCTCTCTAATACCACTTGATACAATGGAAGGTAGAAGAATCCCCTAAGAAGATTTCCTAGCCCCTAGCAAATAAGAAAACAATGGGAACTCAACAACAGTGCAAGATTTGAAGCCAAATCACATTAAGTTATTCATAGATATAACTAATTACATGCAATGTGTCAAGCTATAGGGTCTTCTTGATTATGGCCAAATACAAAGAAAGTAATAGTTCTACAAGATCACTCAAGATCCAACCCAAGCCCTAGTTATCCTAGATCCACACTCTGGTAGAAACCTCCAAGGAAGATCTAATCTTGTACTAGCAAGCCCACCAAGCAATCTCCTAGTTTCCCAAGCCTCAACTACTAGCCCTTCTCAAAATTAGTTCCTCTACCACGTCCTCTTCTCCAAGATAAATGAATAATCACTAAAGACTTCACCATAACCCCTAATTATACCCAACTAAGCCAAAAGTCATCTCATTAAGCTACAAATCAAATATCCCTTACATTAACTACATGAAGAGCCACAAGTCAGCCTCTAATAGAAATTAAATACCAAATTCCTTTAAAGGCTTATAATACTTATTAAATACATCAAAATCAATTAACCAAGACCCAAATATGTCCACACAACTCCATTAAAATCCCTCCAACATGCAAGATGGCCAACTACCCCAAGATGCTCCTGCATCAATTCTAACTTGTGACTATTGGTCTTCCAAATATTGTTTCTAGTGTGGTTGCTCGAAAGGAGCTTGAATAAGTTTGTAATTCTCATGGTGTTTCTTGAATAAGCACAAGATTTGTAAACAATTTCAATATAATAAAAGAACCATTCAAATTCATTTTATTTCCCTCATATTGGCTTATATTTTAGGAATTTCATCACCAGATGGTTGTAGTGAAAGTAAAATATCCCAATGTGGGAAAGAAAGGATGCTCTTTTACTTTGTCTATGTCTTTTTACACTTGTGAAACCCCAAAAATTGCAAAACAAGTAGAAAAAGCATCCAATGGTTTTTGTTTACAATATCTACTAGAAAGGGTGAAATTTGATAGCAAAGAATATGCTAGAAAAAATCTATATGGATCTAAGAGCTATTTACGTAAGCCTAGTCTTAAAGATTTCTACAAAGGTTTCCTAGAAGATGATGAATTATTCAAGAGACATTTTATGAGACTCACCTTTGAGAAAATTAAATCTTTGGTAATCAATTTTTATATACCTTATTTTGTACTAATGAAGGTGAAATTACTAAGTGTTACTACTCTTTACAAACTTGTTATTAGTCTAGTAGTAGATGAAAAAAGATAGGGTTCACAAAGTGGAGTTGATGCAGTGCAACCTGATAAGAACAAGGGAAAATTAAAAGTTGTATGTGAACAAAATGAGACATCCACTCCTTTGAAAGAGAAAATAAATTTTAATGACCTCACTACTATATTGTAGCAAAAAATAGAGAATATACTTTTTCACCCATTTTGGATATCCCATCTTCCCCTACAAAAGAAACTCCTATCTCCACATAGTCCATTGAAATGGAAAAACTAATGAAAAAAAATGTGAATGGATAGTTGACTATGGCTTCTCCTACATGGAATGGAGAAGAAAATATAGGAAATCCACCATTGCAACTGAGGAAGTTGAAATTTTTTCCTTATCATTTTAAATATCATTTAAGGCCAAATGATCGAAGAAGATGTCAAGAATCATCGTTGACCTTATGTCTATGTGCTAGAAACAGAAGATCCCATGAAAGAAATGTGTATGGAATAATAGAAGTTGATTACAAAATCCCTCAAATTGGCATGGATCCATCTACTTAGAGGATGAAGCATATCACATTGATTATTTCTCAATGCACTAAGAGAAAGGGCTAGAAAAAGATAGAAAAAGAATCATGAGATGAAAAATCAAGTGCAACCTCTTAAATAATTTGTGTCCATGGTTGTTGGTTTGGTCAAAGGAGAAGTTTTAAGGTCCAACCAGTTCAATATTGATTCAAATATTCTTAACTAGGTCAAAGGAAGTATGGGGAGTGCTCAAGATATAAGAAAATGGGTGAAGAAATTATTCAATGCATGCCTGGATTATGCCACCAAACGCTAACATCTTTTTGTTGAGATCACCATCAAAAGGAAGAAACTTGTTGAGGAGCTACATTAGATGAAGAAGGAATAGGGTAGTACCTTTGTATTTTTGAGAGATTGTAGGTATGATGCCATTGAATCCCATCGTTTTAGAAGCTAAGAAAATAGCAAAGGATCTAGGAGAGCTAGACATAACTTGGAAAGACATTGTGTAAAAGAAGTTATCCATTATGATTATTACATGAGCTATATCAATAAAATCCGTGAACAATATTTTAGGACTCCGGTAGATCTGGATCATAACTTTAACACCCTAGAAGTGAATTTGATAGATGGCTTTAATGAGAATGTCAAGGAATTTGTAGAAATAAAAAAAAAATGAACAAGTATTTCACAATGAAATAGGTAACCATAAAGATTATAATTTAGATATTGTTTTAAAATAAATTAATTTTCAAATGGTCATGAAATCACTCAAAGTGGATCTCAGAAATACTTCTAACCAAGATTCAAATGAGGTTAAGAATGAACTAGCTAAGTGGAGAACAGGGTTACAAATCATAACCATACTATGGAGTAGGGACATCACAACATATGTTACCAGATACAAGGATTACTGTAAGAAAATCATGGAATTATAAGCAGTGAGGGATAATGAAGAGGCCAAGGTGGTGGAGGCTGGTAGAGCAGGAGATAAAGAAATAGACTAAAATCTTATGAGTTTCTTTTATTGAATTTTAAGTTTCATTCTTTTACGTCAATTCCATAGACTTAGTTTAGAAAGCGTGATTAAAGAAACAAAAAAATTTGTTTGAAATGCTAGGACATTCAAATGTTTTAGGATAGTTCGGGTGAACTTTATTTTACTCTTAAGAAGATAAATACAAACATTATTATATTGTTGATGTGCTGAAATGTGAAAAAAAAATAGAAATGTTTTGGTGAAATTTTATGCATCTATGATCTTTGACTTATGATGTGTAATTTCTTTCATGGTGGAAAGATGGCATTGTATGCTTGGTGTTGAAGTTTCTTTTATGGTTGTTACATTACTATTAAAGTGTAGTCTTTGAATATGATTTCAATGGTGATGCTATATATCTCATATTTTTTCTTTAATTTAGTTATGTTAGATAATTTATTTTCTTAGAAACTTTTTAGTGGAAAGCCATTCTTGTGTTGCTTTAAAGTTGTTGCTTTCTGTTTAAAAGCAATGAAAGAAATTTGTATTCTATTTAAAATTATGTAAAGGTAATTTCACCTTTCAAAATAAGAAGAGAATTAATCATGGAATTCAATAAAAGAAAAAAACTAAATAAAACCTTAAAATTAGGGAAGATCAAAAACCTTCAAAAAAGTTGGAAAAGGGGTTTATGATGAATTAGGCCCTAGGACCAATGATCTATAATGTTAATAATTGTGTTCCTTTCGTAGTAATCATATTTCAATGTTTTGCAAACATGTTTTACTTTATAGGTTGTTAGGAAATTTTTTTACTTATGAAAAGGCACTATTATAAATAGTTCGAAGCTTGCCACTTCTCTTGGTTTTCTATGAAGGCAAAACTGGGACCTTATTTTAGATTTAGATATAGATTGATAGCAATTTTCTAGATGGACATGAACTTGTATAAATTTTACTCTATTTTGTGAAGCAATACAAAAATATACCTTCCTTCTCTTAGGGCTCATTGGGTCACTAGCATAGGAATTGTTAATTGGAATTGAGAATGGGAATCGGGATTGAAAATTGCAATTCCAGACTCATTTGGTCCACCTGAAATTTGATAGGGAATATGTTAATCTTGTATTTTCTTGTAGAAAACTAGAACTGGAATAAGGCTAAGTTTATATATTTTTTAATAAATTTTTTTATTTTTATTTTTTTGATAATTTTAAAGAAGTTAAATTGTTTCTAATCATTGAAGTTAATTAATGAGAAATTTAAGACAAGAGCCTACAATACAATGGTAACTTGTGAGCCTCGCATCAAGGAGGTCTTGGGTTCAAAACTACTTGAGCTTAATGCATGATAATAATTAATCTTCAAAAATAATAATAAATAAATGATAAATAATAGGAGAAGAACTATGGAAGGTAGTTGAGACAACTAGGAATGGGGATCTATTTTGACATAAATCAACCATACTTTCCTTGCCTTGATACACCAAAAAATTGTGGTTGTATCACCTTCAGACTTTCGTCCCATAGCATTATGTAATACAGTATAAAATTTATTCAAAAGCAATAGAAAATAGAATCAAAACATTGATTTCAAGGATTATCTCAACAGAACAAACCAAGTTTTTACCATGCAGATCAATCTTGGACGGGATATCCGTCATACAAGAAATTATACATTCATATGTCAATAATAAGGAAGCCTGTATGTTTATGAAGCTAGATATACAAAAAGCTTACAATGTAGTAGACTAGAGGTTTCTATGCAAATGTCTAGAAACATTTGGATTTTCTAGACAATGAATAAATATAACTTTAATTGCATATTACTCCTAAAATTTCTTTGTTAATAAATGGTACGCCTAAAGGATTCTTCGAGATTTCAAGGGCAATCCGACAAGGAGACCCCTTCACACCCTTTTCATTCATAATAATGGTAGAAGCATTTAGTAGATCAATCCAAAAAGCGCGAGTAGAGGGCTTAATTAAAGACATAACTATAGTAGAAAATGTATCAAATACTACCCACCAGTAGTTTTCTGATGATACTATTGTTCCATGAATCAGTACAAAGGAAGGAATCGAATCCTTTAAACAAATTATATTGGATTATACGGCAGAATTGCGATAGAAGGTGAATACAGAAAAAATAGAAATTTTCTTTTTAAACACTTCAAGTGATATGAAAGAATATACTTGCAATCAAATAGGATATAAGAAAAGTAACTTTCCATGTAAATCTTTAGGGATATGCCTAGAAAAAGGAGCTAGGAACAAAAAAGGATGAGACTTGGAAAATAAAATGGTTGACTAAAGTAGGGATAGAAACTAAAATTAAATCCATTCTTACTTCTATCCCCACCTATCCTCTCTCTTACCTTCCATTACCCACTTCAGTTAACAAAAATATGGAAGGGAAACTTAGAATTTTTTTCTAGAATGGAACATAAAAATAACATAAACAAGCACTAATAAAATGGGATAAGATATGTCGACCAAAGAATTAAGGTGGCTTGGGCATATAAAATCTCAACTGGAAAAATGAGGCATTAGGAGAAAAACTAGTATGGCATATGTATAAGGAAAAAGACAAGAAATGGGAAAAAATTCTATATATAAAATATTTAAACCCACTAGACCCTTCTCTTTTTAGAATTAGAAATCCACCTGCAGGTTCAGAAAACTAGAATTTAATGATGAAATGTAGGCCTCCAGACAGTAAATACCTTACTTGGGATTTAGGTAGAGGAGAAGAGGAACTTTTTACGGAAAACTCATGGGATAGCCAGCCTCCGATCATTAATTCAGGAATATCCAAAATAGCATTAATGATTTAATCAATCAATGAGGTCCTAAGGTTCCAGATGCTAAAAAATTGGTAAAGATTAATGGGTTAGAGACATGGACCTATAAATCATTGGATAATGTAAATATATTGATAAATGAAAAAACCATGCTTGAAAACATCTTCAAGGAAAGATCAGTGAATCACAATAATCAAGAAGATAAACTCATATGGGGAGCATCCAAAGATGGACTATATAAAGTCAAGCTAGGATACAACCTTATCATTGATTCACAAAGATGGAAAAATATTAATATCCCCTTGGATTGTTGTCGAGATGTAACTTGTCTACCTAAGGCAGGTATCTTCCTTTGGGCAACAATCCAAAATAGGATCCTAACAGCCAAATGATTTACTAAAATGGGATTTGAAGGTCCTTCTAAATGCAGCCTCTACAAGGCTAATTCAACAACTATGGAGCATATTTTATTTAAGTACCCTTTTGCACAAGATTTCTAGTATTAGATTAAGAATAAGTTGAACTAGACATCTCCCCTCCCCCAGGATCTTCAGGGCCTTCTCTGGGGATGGCCTATCAAGAATAAGGTTAGCATTTATGATAAATTCTAGAATATCACACCAACAATCATTATGTGGGAAATATGGAAGGAGAGAAATAGATGAAATTTTAAAATGTAGAATTTAGAAAGACATCATTTCTCAATAAAGTTGAGGCAACCATTACGAAAGCTATGAATTTTCATCTTAGGAATACATTTAAAGTCGAAGGGACATTTTCAGAATGAGATGGGATTATGAGGAAAAATTGGCATCATCTAATCAATCCCCCCTTTGTTTACCCTAAAAAGGATATAATAGCTAGGAAAGAGTGCAAATCTAAAATTTGGTGGGGCAAGCTACTTTGGGTAGCACCCCCAATAGGGTTGAAGAAATTTATTGAGCATCTAGAGGGAATCCAAGGAAAGCGGGTTTGGGATGCATAGTGAAATCAAATAATGGAGAATGGATATTAAAAAGAGTTAAACCACTAGGCAATGTAACAAATAACATAGTTGAACTAGACACATTAAAAGAAGGTTTAAGATTAAGCTTTAAAATGAAGATTAAAAAATTAATCATTGAAGGAGACTCACAAATTATTTTGAATGTAGTTAGAAATAATTAGACACCAAACTGGGTGTTAAATGCAAAACTTAAAAGTGTCAGTAATCTAATAGATCAATTTAAGGAGATTAGAACTCAACATATTTTTCATGAAGGTAATATAGAAGCTGATAAGTTAGCTAATCAAGAAGTGGAGGGAGAAGATTTTATACATTTAGGAACTTAGAATCAAAAAATCAAAAAGTTCTTAGTGATATTAGAAGAGCTAGGCTTATAATTTTAGGCAGAATTGAGAATCACTTTCGCATCATTAAAAGGAGTAATTATCAGAATTACTACTCTAGGGAGAAGCTCTATTATTAATCATTACGTATAATGGAAAAATTTATTAAATGTTAGGTCTAACCATGTTCATATGGTGTCTATTAATAATTTTCTTCAAGCATGTGAGTCTAGCATTAATCACTTCTAGTACCCCAAGCACTGTCGTCTGTTATTTAAGGCTCGACTCCCTAAAACATTTTATAGTTCTTCTTCCTTTGGAATCCCTATAGGAATTTAGTTAATATGGAGTCTTTAATTGCCCTCTTTCATGTTCTAGAAGTGAGGACAATGGCATTTAGAGGGTCTATAAAATAGGAGAGGTGGAATAGGATCCTAAATCTGGTAGATGATGTGTCTAGGTTTTCTATCACTTGGACTATTGGGGAGAAAGTGTTTAATTACTATTATACCTAGCGAACAAATAGCTCTATCATAGGCTCATTTATAGGTTGCTTAGCTAGGGCTAATGTTGAGAAAGGCGAAATAGTTAGGTTATGCTATAACATCTTTGATCTTACCTGGCTAGGTCTTGAAAACACAATTCTTAGGATGGATGAGAAGTTGTGTATCCTGCTCCCTGAGGTCTATATGGCATATGAACCAAGGGAGCTTCAACATGTTAATGTTGTCAGGAGGTTGTCAATGTATATTAGGGACAATATAAAGTTCTTCAATGCATGGCCAAAAATGGAGGCTTGTATCAATTTCCTACTGAGATGGAGAGGAGTTCGTGAAGACCCTAACAAGGATTGGCTGATTAATTTTCTAAAAGCATTTGGAGCCTACATAGAGATAGACATCAATTTTGAGGATCTTGGTAGGTTGGATTTCATATTGCCCAATTTCATTAAGTAGAGCAGAGAACTCATGGCGTATGTGTTCCCATCGAGTTCAAGAGTAGATGATGTGGACAAGGCCAAAGACATCGTGATAGTCTATTGGAAGAAGGAGGAGATGGCTCAGCATTAAACATGTTTTCTAGTGGTTTAGGTTTTTTGGCTTGCTCTGTATATGTTTGTCTTTACCAGGCATAGGTTTAGTTTTTATAAGCCATGGTGGTTGTATTGTTGCATAGTATTAGTACTGGCCCTAGGAGTGGCCCTTTTGGTGTTTCTTTTTGGTTCCTTACCTGGTTGTAGCTTATGGATGTAGTACAATTCCTATAATGTAAAGTTAAAAACTTATATTAATAATATGATAAGTCTAGCATTTGAATTATGGAGATCATGATTTCACTGTCATACTGGTATCTAGCATACACCTTCTTTATAGCCTTGTAAATTCAGCATTGTTTAAATTTGAAATTTAACTTATGCACTTTTTTTATTAGTAGTATATGGTAGAGGCTAGAACATGGTAAGCCTTTTGTTGGTTTCAATTTTGCAAGCACTCCCTATTATTATGGCATTTTCATGATTCCCTCTTTGTAAACTTATTTTGGAAATGAGTATCTGTGAATATGTTTAGGGATCACGCATGTTTTCCTCATCACACGTAATAGCATAGGTTATTGCAGTTTTTTCAATCGTTGGTTTTATATGGATCCTATAGGTAGTAAGCAATATATAAAGCAATTGGATCACTAATAAACTAGTCAGGAAAGCAGATATTAAATTAATTTGATCTCAAAAAACTTAGCAATAATGTACTTAGAGTTATAAGTCTAAGAATTCGAGCTAAAACTAGATAGTTTTCTAAGAAATGGCTTAGGTTTACATTATTATTGACTTGTAATTAAAATTATATATTAATACGGAGTAATTTCTCATTTTCTACCAAATATTTTAACTAACCCAAATGTAAGTTTGAATTGTATGTGTGCAAAGATATTACTTAATAGTAGAGATTAATGTGTGATGCTTAGGTGACAAGCACTGATTCTCTTATTAATAATATCAAATCAAGAAGTTTCAAGACTTGCCTAAGAATTTTTCACACAAACCGGAAAAAATATTTTGAATTTAAAACTAGGGAATGCACATTTTAAAATTGTAATGTGTATAGGACTTAGGTCTCAGGCAAGACTGGAGGTTTTCTTACTCTATTCTTTCCTACCAGTGCTCATTTGAATGGAGAACTCTAAA
Organism: Cupressus sempervirens; assembly: GCA_028749045.1. Lineage (NCBI taxonomy): Eukaryota > Viridiplantae > Streptophyta > Pinopsida > Cupressales > Cupressaceae > Cupressus > Cupressus sempervirens. The sequence goes on from CM053789.1 coordinate 448,268,803, forward strand.
ATTTCTAATTATTATTAATATATATACAAGGCTATGGCCATTTGCTAATAATAATAATAATAAGATTAATGAGGAATTTAATTTTTAAATTTTTTTTGTTAAACAAATAGATATAATGATAAAAAAAGTAAATACAATATAATACTCATGAAATTAGGAGAAATACTTCATTATGTATATACAAAATCATAAAGTAAATCTAGTCTAATGTACAAATTAATCCTAAGAGAAAAAAACACTAATGATGTAATACCTTATCTATGAAGCTCTAGAATAAAGAGAGTATATATATATATATATATATATATATATATATATATATATATATATTATAATTTTTTATTTTTTTTCTTGTTTTTCTTGTAGGTAAAATTAAAAAAACAATTTTTTTTTTTTTAAGGAATATTTATTGGTTACTTTAAAAAAAAACAAAAGTATAAGTATTCTTAGAACTGCTAGATTAACCCAACAACTGTGGTAATGCATCACAATAGCGACAACTTCTATTATGATACTTATCAGTCATGGCTTGGTCAGCCATGCACCTCCCAAGCGGCTGAAAATGAATTATCGCTTAACCCGTGTAACCACAGAGCTGAAAAAAGCATACAATTTGGGAAAGTCAGATTGAGAATAGGAATAGCCTATTGCAATGATAGGTTTTTATGGGTATGGACATATGCTCATTTTGGGGCCAAAATGGGAATACTCATTCCTATTCCCAATTTTGATTTGGTGCACCAAATGGAGAATACAAAACAATTTCTAATTTGGTTGTATTCTAGCAACCAAACGGACCCTTAAAGTGTGGTATGAAGTTATTTTCTATTTGAAAATGTCATTTTCAATTATTGATTGTAAGAATCAATTGAAATTCTTAAAAATTATGCATGGAGATTATTTATCCTTCATATTGATCTGATTATCAAGAAGCATTTGTGACGTGTTATCTTTAAGTTTGTTGACTGATTGGCTTTCTAAAAGAGAAATCAAAATCAATTGATTGGTGAATGTGTTTTATTCTTAATCATTTTGGATTGATAGGATTGGATGGTTGATAGTTTATCTATAAGATGAAAAACAATCTCATTGTGTCGGAAATGAGGGTTTGATAAGGAATGACTCTATGCCATAATAGGATGAGGGGCAATTTTTCATTCTTCAAAGAATGAAGAACTTCAAATAATATCAATTTGACATTCATTTCAAGAAAATAGGAACATCATAAAGTAGAAGTATAAATAGAATTAGATCAATTAAGTATAGAAGTCATGCTTTTGTAGAAGAAGTTGAAATATAAATTATTGGGTGATCAATAAGCCAAACTTCCATTTCAAGCATATGCCACTGAAACAAAGATTTTAGGAGGACAAAAGATCATACACAGTCTTGTATAAAAAGATTTAACTTGCAAATAAAATTGAAGAATAGGCCTACCAATTTAGGTCTAGTACACAAGATTCCATTCAATTTTAATTAGTCATTTCAATTGACCAAATTAGTTGGAGAGTTTCAGGAAAAACCCTAACATACTTTGAGAAGTTTCTAAACTATTTATTTGGCATCCAGCACATTTTACATATTAAGCATGTATACTTTGTTTGAAATGTTTGAAATTTGGTAGTTTTTGTATAAGATATCAATAGTCCTAACAGTCATGTGGTCTCTCAGAACTTAAATTGATGTATTAATTTTTATGGTTGTATACAGTCTTGTTTCACTATATGAATAGAAGAAGAAGAAAAATCTCTAACATAGAAATCGTAGTAATCATTGATCCTGGCTCAACAGCATTTCTCTACAACATAAAAAATAAATATACAAACCTTAATCGACTAAGATGTTTTTAAATTTTAGCCCCTAGAATGTTGTATTATTACTTGCAATTGAGAATAAGACAAAATAAATACTATCAAATGACAATATACTTAAACAAGCTTGTCCAATCAACATGTGAACCAGAGAATGCGCTACAAAGTTATCTGTCAAGAAAAAAATCAAAATCATGCATGTTTGTCATGACACTTCACATGGACAACCTCATTGAGGCTTCATTTCCTCAATTCTATCTATTTTATAAAACAAATTGCATTTGCTCCAAATGTCAAGCTTGAAGATGAAATAAAATGAGTTTTACCACATCTTCAATACTTAATTATTGAAAACCCTTTTTATGTCGTGCAATTCATTTTCATTACAAATATACCTATCTTGAAAAGCATAAGTTATTTTGTCACCACATCAAAGTTATTTTGTCACCACATCCATATCATTTAAACAATAAGTGGATGTTTTACATCCCTTTATAGTAATTAAAACAACCTTTTGTCAACACTACACTAAAAAGTGCAAACAATATAATTAGAAATTGCAGCATTCAAAACAATAAATACCAGACAACCTACAATAAAATTTGAGATTAACAATATAATGTATAAGAATTAATGATTGCATGACCTTACAAAAATATCAATCAAAGTGGGCACACACATTTGTTACGGAAGCAAAGATTTGCATGTGGGCTTTGACAATTTACAAAGAGCAAGAGAATTTGGTGATTGAGCCACCTAATTAATCTATGATCCCAAGAATTCCTCAATTCAATTGGACCTTATGTAGATAAAATGATTGCATAAACACAAATAGGGGATGAAATTTGTGATGTAATCTTTAAAGGAATTTGAAGTAGCTAGGATAGAAATATGTTGCAACAATAGGCTTCATTTTCAAAATAGAAAAGATATCCATTATTTAATTTTCTCTGAGATGTTTAGCATGAGGGATTCAACAAAACAATATATTCATTAATAGATAGTAATCTCTATGGTTACCATTAAATAACTTCATACAAGTCTAGTGCTCACAAAAATTGGACCAATAGCAATGTCACATCTTTTGGGAGGAAAAAATCTACATCAAAATTAATTTAGAAAACATTTAGTAATTTGCATTGGCACCAAATAATAACCAACACGAATTATAAAACTAAGTAGCGTGCATGTGAGCATGTACACAACTATTTCAACAATTGTGCTTGCAATGAATACTCCTAGTAAGGAGAATAACTAATAGTAGATTGCAACAACTCAATCTTGTCACCAAACAACATAGGCTGGACTTTCCTCTTCACCCCCTTCCTTCCACTCTATATTAACCAATTTGAACTCATTAAAGTTGAATAAGAAATATTTAAATTTAATTTTTTCTATGTGTGAGTGTCTAAGAGACTACATAAAAAAATGAAATAATGACATAAGACTTCAACACATTATCTCCATGTGAAAAATGGAATTCCATGAGAAGAGACTGTAATTTTGTTCTATTGCATGTTCAAATATTGAAGCTCCTTTTTGTATTCCTTCACAAGAAGTTTGGTTACCCAAATGTTCATTTTTTACATGTGCATAACACATCTCAAGCACTTCCCTTCTCTCATCAAGTCATAAGCTTTATTTATCTCAGAGAAAGGCATCTCATGTATAACATATTCATCAAATTGAATTTCCTATGATAATCATATAAACAAGCTTAGAGTCAAATGAACAAGCAATCTCTTCATGTACACTAAATATTGAGATAATGCAATACATCTCATCTCCATAGATCATTGAATAACTAAACTTAAAATAAAATTTACTAATTAGTTTAATATATTTAGTAACAAATTGCAAGATTAAAATCATCTATAAGAGCATAGTTCATCGCAATCAAATTTGACATTGTAAAATATTCAAAAAAAAGGAAGGAACAATATGGACAAAAAAATTTAATTGGCTTTTTGAACCCAACCACATTATCCATATCATTCAAAAAAAAAGTATTTGTCAATGTTTGCACTTGGGCTCCCTGTATAGATGATTCTAATCAATTATAGGAAGTCAATTGGCCCAACCAATGAAGAAAACAATATATAAATTCGTAGAAACAATCATTAAAGGAACCATTTCATAGTCTAAATCAAATACATTTCTCAAAAGGAGAAGGGCTATCTTTTAAAATGTTAAATATTGATAATAACAATAATAATAAAACAATTTTATCTTGCTTCTAGTTCATCTTATTAAGATTTTAAGGGTTTTCTCAAGTTGTTTTTAGGAAAAGATAATATCTTCAAATTTGTTTCTTATAATGTTCAAAATAATGTTGGAAATGCCTATATTCAAGGAAGTAATTCCACATAAAACAAAGGTCAATCTATCTAACCTTGACAACACTCATTTTTTCTCACATATCTAAAAACCTTGGTGGTTACCTTCCATGATAGTCATTCTTATTCATTTTCTTTATCAAGTGTTTTGATTAAGTAAAAACAAGTTTTGAAAGGACCTGAAACCTTATACAAGAGACAAGAATCTTAATACAATTGTGGAACACCACCTGGCAAACTAGAGGGACACCGAAGTGTTGAGTAGCATGGATCATTTTCTACAAATGTACTAGCATTTCCAATGTGATAGATGTGTTCCAAATGCAAATTTGAAGACTCATAAATATGAGAGGAGACATGTCTCTATAGTTAATCATCATTAATAATATAACTCATCTTTAAGCATATGTGTAATATTAATATGTTAACCATATATGTAATATATTATTATATTATTATATTATTATATAATAATATATAATGTATAATATATAGTATAGTACATATATTATATATATTATATATATAAGATATTTATCTTAAAGATGATTTACCATCAACAAGGTATCTCATGATAAAATCAATCTGACAAAAGCTACAACCTTAACACTCGCTCTTAGCTAGGGAGGATTTATAGAACACATTATGCTCTCAAGAATAAGAAGAGATATCATCTCACTATGATATTCAATTCAAACTGAGGCTAAATTTGTCACTTTTCATAACATATAATTGAAACAATTTTCATAACTTTTAAAAAACTCCACTTTAAGTGTGGTCTATAAAAGTAACTATGGTGTCCGGCAAGATCTAGCCCAAAGAACCATAAAAAGTTGGTTATCATGATGTCCGGCATAATCTGGTCCAAAGAACAATGATAACAAGTCTACCATTTAAAAGATCGTCACCATACAATGGTTACCTTATGTCTGTTTGTTATCATGATTTCCAACACTCTGTGACAATAATTTAATGAAGTCTATCATGATAACAAGTCTACCATTTATAATATCATCATCTTATAATGGTTACCTTCTATTTATATATGTCAATGAAAGATCATCACATTTCATTACATATCATATGTGAAATTGTAACCACCATGAACCAAGTTAGAGGGTGGTACAAAGGCTTTCACCTCAATTCTCTCTCACAGAGAAGAATGCATTACAAGGAATTTCAATTAGAACTTCTCCTCATAGAGACGATATCATTCACAAAGGATTGCACCTCAAAATTCTCCCTCTGAACAATGATCCTGGGAAGTCAAGTCCAGTAGTTACTCCCTTAGAGACTCTCTTCCCACAAGGATTCTTGTTAGACTCATCCTGAAATTGCTTTCAATCTTCTGATTTTCTAGTGATAAGTCAATACTTCCTCATGATGCACTCAAGTGTAGGCCCATCAAAATCATGTAGTCACACACATGTATTTCTAGACTCCCTCTGCGTATTAATCTTCTAAGCTCCTTTGTTGCCTTCGAAGCAGTGGCATACTCTCTCTTAATGTAAAAAGGATACTCATAATCTCAATCATCAAAGATACTTGCTTCAAGAGCCTCACTTCATCCAACCTTATCACAACTTCTTTGAAGATACTGTCATAAGATACCTAATGTACCATTCTTATTTTCCTGTAAGATCAACTTCAAATAGAAAGGAAAAGACCAAGGATGTTGATGTACAAATAACTCATATAGTACATACAAAAAAATGCAAATGAAAAAGAGACTATAATGAGTAGATAAATGTAATACTTATCTGTACATCCACATCCTTAATACAAGTTTCTCTGATATGTATCAAATCAAATGATGGTTCAATTTAGATAATGTGCACCTCTCATTGCTAGATTCACAATCTAACACACACTAGTCTATTAGGAAGAAAACATTCATCATGTCTTCCATAAGAATACTAATTTGCATTCTTTGCAATTATTCCTATCATGAAACATGGATTTTAATTAGTTTGAAGTGTTTATGTCTTATTATTAAATTTTATAAGAAGAACAGTTGTTAAAGATGATTTCAATAATAAAATTGTTATCTTTTCAATGCAATGAAGCTTTATTTCTGATGTGGTCCACTCATAGCCCTCTAACATGTTCATCCTTCCAATCATTGTGTAATCCTCCTCTCTTGTAAATATCCCCTTAAGCCTTCATCATCATAGATTTAGTATTTCCCACTTAATTTGAACTAAATTTAATGCTGATTATTAATGAATAGACAACCGTCCTCTTTGCCATTGTATTTTAATGTTGTTCATTAGACCAAAATCCCAGCGTAAACTCTAACAATTGTAATGTTCACCACAGTTCGACCATTGCATACCAAATCATCATCTTCAATTCACATAGCCGATAGTTTGCAGCAAAGTCTTGTATTCAATCTATTAACAACACATATTTTAAATAAAATCTTTCATATTCACTACGCCCTTACATTTTAACCGCAACATATATTTATATTTATTCTCCTTTCTCTATTGGTACCATCTTGTCAATAGTTAGGAAGATGCATCACTGACAACCACCCTCATTTGTGACGTGCAAGAAAATCTTCTAAAGCTGGTTATGACAATAATGATTTTGTCTTCACATGAATGTTATAAAGCTAAGACCAAGTATTATTGTCTTAACTCAATTTGTAGGCATCTATATGAAACTAGAATTCCAACTCATATTGTTGTGGTGCTGCAATCGTGGGCAATCTAGCAAAGCCCTTAAACTGCTCCATATTCAAACAAGGCCTTGACCACTTTCGAACTACAACCTCGTAGGTATAAAGCCCCCAATGACCACGGAAACTACAACCGTAGTCACCTTATAATCCATTCAAACAACATTCACCATGAATTAACAAACATTTCAAACAATACAAGTTTCTCCTTTATAAATTTGCAGTCTACTTTGATGCCATGTTGAGTAACGTGGATCATTTTCTGCAAATGTACTAACATTGTCAATGCGATAGATGTGTTCCAAATGCATATTTCAAGACTCATAAATATGAGAGGAGACATGTCTCTATAGTTAATCATCACTAATAATATAACTCATCTTTAAGCATATATGTAATTTTAATTTGTGATGCAAGAGCATTCATTGGTGTAAGGGCATTCCTATATCACCCAAAAATATGCTTAGAGATAGTTTCTGTTTAATGTGTTTTTATTTCTGGATACCCATTTGGGTCAAATAAAGGTTCCAACTCTCACAATTCCACTATTAGTTTTCTGGGTTAGAGTTTTTAAGCACCTTGGGATACGTGTAAATGTAGAAAATGAGTTATTTTGTAATTGAGCTAAAATTATGACTTAGAGGCTGGAAGTTGGAGGGATGATTATACTTGTAATTTAAAACGCTCCAAAAAAAGAATTAGGTCAAAAGGCTTTACAATTAGAAAGTTATTGCAGTTTTAATTTTCCTAGAGACCTCCTAAGAGCGCTTCAAAGTCAGATTTAGGGCACTAAACGGCCTCATACGGGGCTGAAAAATGGGGGACAAGCAAAGCTGGTCCATAGGGTTGTAGAGCGCTTCGAAAGCTTTTCGAAAATCTAAACTGTTCGTCAATCGAAGTCACGGTTCAAAAGTTATGCCTCCCAGAAGTTGGACTACCATTTATGGATTCTTCTAACTTCTAACGCGACTTCTAGAACCTTCTGTTTTGGCAGTGGATGACAAATGGCATATTCAAGAATATATTCCTAACCGTAAACCATTTCGGACTTATTTAAGAACACTTTTGGCTTTGTAAAGGTAGTTCTCGATGGAGTTTGAGAGAAGGTATTGTGTGGAGGATTTCTTTCTCCAGAATCAGACCATTGTAAGCCCATAGGGCATTTTTTATTGATAATAATATTTTCCCTTTTCCTGTGTGTGCATTATGGTCTTTGGTTGTGTCTCCATCAAGTGGTATCAGAGCAGGTTTTCTTGAGTGTATAGACAGAGCGCCGATTGCGAGGCAGTTTGCACTAGGACTGCGAGGTTGTGCATTTCAGATAAGAAGATGCCTCCATAAAGGGAACGTGGTGGAAGGGCTAGAGTAATTAGTCCTGAGGTTACAGCCCTCTAGAGACAAGTTCAAGCATTGTAGGAGGAGATCCGTAGAGGACTAAATGTTACCGCGGGCAACGAAAGTGAGGAAGAAAATGAAGAAGAAAATATTGGACAGGAAGGGGAAGACGAAGGGGAAGTCCATTTCTAAGCTTGGAAAAAGACCTAAAATTGATGTGGATATGTTTTCAGGAAATCTAAACCCGGATGAGTTGATCGACTAGATCAATGAACTAGAGGAGTATTTTGAGTATGAGGATATTAGGGTTTAGATTTCGTTCCAAAATGAAAGGTCATGCCAAAATCTGGTGGCAAGAGATTCAACTAGAAAGGAATAGAAGAGGAAAGGAGAAAATCACAAGGTGGGATTGCATGGTGGACAAACTAAAGAAGTGGTTCATTCTTATTGATTATGAGCTTGATTTGTTCAAGAAAATGCAAGGATTAAAGCAAGCAGGAAAATCTGTCCAGGAATATACGAAGGAATTTTATTGACTTCTTATTAGCGCATAGCGTACAAAAGAAAATAAGGAAAAGGTTGCCTATTATCTCAGTGGGTTACAACCTAGCATTCAGGAGGAGTTAAGTCTGGTTAGAATGACTAGCATTGAAGAGGCATACTAGTTTGCCCTGCAAGTTGAAGAGAAGCTAAATAAAAGGTATGAAGGAAGGCAAAGAGGGCAAGGTCAAGGAGGAAGGGGCAGCAGTAGGTCATTTGGAGCCCAAAATTAGACCCAAAAGAAAAATGAAGATGTGGGTACTAATAGGAACTGGAGGAATGAGGGTTTCAATCACTCCCATGATCAAAACTTTGGAGATCAAAGAGGATGAGGTAAAGGACGTGGACAAGGATCAGGAAAAGGAGGCTTCCACGGTACCTGTTTTCATTGTAATGAAGGTCATCGTGCCTTTGAATGCCCTCAACGACAAAGAAAGATAGATAGGAGAGCTGATGGTCAAGCAACGGTTGCTCATGTGGATGAGGATGCATAGTCATCACATTCAGAGGATGCAGAAAGAGGAGAGGTTCTCGTAAATGAAAAGGTCTTACTAAGCGGTGAGAAAGAACTTGGACAAAGGAGGAGTTTGTTTTGTACCAAGTGCAAGTGCGAAGATAACTATTGTGATGTGATTGTTGATGGTGGCAGCACAAACAACTTGGTATCTTAGGAGATGGTCTCTAAGCTAAAGCTCAAGAGGGAGAAACACCCCCAACCCTATTGAATTGTTTGGGTGAAGGATGATCATAAGTTCCTAGTTAATAAACAATGTTTAGTGAAGTTCAAGATTGGGAGTTACCATGATGAAGTTCTCTGTGACATTATTTCAATGGATGCTTGCCATTTATTGTTGGGAAGACCATGACAATTTGAAAAAAATGTTGTACATGATGGTCATGTAAATACATACTCTCTAACAAAGGATAGAGTTTGCCACAATTGAAGCTCTTGGTCAAGGATGATAAAAAGGTATGCAGTAGTGCTAGGATATGCCTTGTTGACAAAAGAAAATTTTTGGATGGTATGAAACATCAGCGAATGTGCTATGCTTTGATTCCTAGAAAAGATAAGGAAGGTAGTAGTGAAATTCCACCTAAAGTTCCAGGCCTATTAAATGAGTATGGAGATGTCATCTCTGATAATGTTCTAGAAGGGTTGCCACTAGTTAGGCAAATCAGTCATCAGATATATTTAATCCCTGGAGCCAATTTGTCTAACAAGGTTGCTCATAGGATGACTCCTACTGAAACTGAGGAGCTAAACAGATAGGTTCAAGAGCTATTGAGGAAGGGGTTCATTCGAGAGAGCCTAAGTCCATGTGCAGCACCTATAGTACTAGCACCAAAGAAGGATGGAGAGTGGAGAATGTGCACAGACTCTCTAGCTATAAACAGAATAACCATCAAGTATCGATTTCCTTTACCAAGAATGGACGATCTTATGGACTGCTTGAGTGGGGCTCAGTACTTCACAAAGATAGACCTCAAGAGTGGTTATCACCAGATACGAATATGAGAGGGAGATGAGTGGAAGACTGCATTCAAGACCAAGGAGGGTCTATATGAGTGGTTAGTCATGCCCTTTGGACTGACCAACGGGCCAAGCACCTTCATGCGACTTATGAATGAGGTACTAAAAGAATTCTTGGAAAAATTTGTTATTGTCTATTTGGATGATATTTTAATTTTCAGCAAGACTTTGGATGAACATTTATTGCACATTCATAGAGTCCTTGAAAGGTTGAGGGAAGATAAAATGTTGATTAATTTGAAGAAGTGTAGCTTTCTAAAAAAAGACTTAGTCTACTTGGGATTTGTTGTATCATCTGAGGGTCTCAAAATGGATCCAGAGAAGGTAAAAGCCATCTTGGAATGGCCTACTCCAAGGTCTGCTACTGAGGTGAGATCATTTCATGGTCTAGTTAGTTTTTATGAGAAGTCCATTAAGAATTTCAATGGCATATGTGCACCCCTGACTGAAACAATAAGAAGGGATAGGAAAGAGTTCAAGTAGACCAAAGCAGCTGTAAGGAGTTTTGAACTATTGAAAAAGAAGGTGACAGAACAACCTGTGTTGGCACTTACTGATTTCAGTAAAGTGTTTCAGGTAGATTGTGATGCTAGTGGGAGTGTTATTGAGGCTGAATTGAGCTAAGAAGGTAAGCCTATTGCATATTTTAGTGAAAAATTGAATGATGCAAAGAAGAAGTATTCTATTTATGATTAGGAGTTCTATGCAACCGTTCAAGCCTTAAAGAAATGGAAGCATTATTTATTGCCAAAAGAATTTGTTTTGTATACTGATCACCAGGCATTGCAGTACCTAAATAGCCAAGGTAAATTGAACCAGAGACATTTGAAGTGGGTAGACTTCATGCAGAGCTATACATTTGTGTTGAAACATAGAAGTGGAAGGTCTAATAGGGTTGCAGATGCATTGAGTAGGAGACAGTTGTTGTTGGAAGTAATGTAGGTTGAAGTGGTTGTGTTTGATGAACTCAAGAACCTGTACCCTGAGGATTCTGATTTTGCTGAAGCGTAGAAGGTTTGTAAAGAACCTATTACTATAGATAGAACCAGGTGGCTAGATTATTTGATTTAGGATGGTATGTTGTTCAAGCGCAGTCAATTGCGCATTCCAAGGAGTTCCATAAGGGAAAACTAGATCAAAGAGAAGCACAGTGGGGGGATGGCAAGACACTTTGGTCAAGATAAGACCATTTCCATTCTTACATAACATTATTTTTGGCCTCAAATGTCACAAAATGTGAAGAAGTTTATACAGAGTTGTCATGTATGTCAAGTAGCCAAGAGATTTAGCCACAATACTGGACTCTATCAACCATTGTCTGTTCCATTGAAGCCATGGGAGGACATAAGTATGGATTTTGTTCTTGGATTGCCGATGAAACGAAGGGGTAATGACTCAGTATTTGTGGTGGTTGATACATTCTCCAAGATGGCACATTTCATTCCATGCCACAAGACTCGTGATGTTGTACATATTGCAAATTTGTTTTTCAAAGAGATCGTGAGACTACATGGTCTCCTAAAGAGTATTGTTTTCGATAGAGATACTAAATTTGTGGGTATTTCTGGAGGACTTTGTGGAAGAAGTTGAGGATAGAATTGAATTTCAGTTCTACACATCACCTGTAGACTGACGGACTGACAGAAGTGGTAAATAGAAGTCTGGGCAATTTGTTGAGGTGTTTAGTGGGAGATAAGCCCAAGGGATGGGATTTGTTTCTACCACAAGCAAAGTTTGCTTACAATAATTCTATAAAGAGGAGTGCTAGTAGATCACCATTCCAAATTGTGTATGGGAGTAGCCCAAGGACTGCACCAGAATTAAGGAAGATGGAGCAACGGGAGAGGACCAGTGTCGAGGTAGAAGAATTTGTTGAACATGTCAAGCGCCTACATGAGGAGGTCCATGCACACATTACCAAGATGAATCAACAGTATAAAGCTAGGCCAAATCAAAGGAGGAGACATAAGGAATTCCAAGTAGGGGATCTGGTTATGGTACACTTACGAAAGGAACGATTTCCAGTAGGTACTTACAACAAGCTGAAGATGAAGAAATTTGGCCCCTTCAAAAGAAACATGACTCAAGAAATGCATATGAGGTGGAGTTGCCAGGTGGGATTCACATTTCTCCTATCTTCAAAATTGCAAACTTAACAGAATATCATGATGATGGTGCAGATGAGGGATTGATGCTAGAGCCATGTCCAATTCCTACTTCTAAGGAGGAGAGAGAAGAGATTCTGGATAGTCGTGTGGGTAAGAGTACCAAAAATTTGCAGTATGAAGAGTACCTGGTGAAGTGAAAAGGACGACCAATAGAGGACTCGACTTGGATATCAATAGCGGAGGTTGCCCATTTGGGTTTTCCTCTACCATAAAGTGACAGGGTCACTTTTCAATCTACCCTGGGTGTCTAATTAAAGAGCATCCAGTGGTGTAAGGGCAATCTTGTATCACCCGAAAATATGCTTAGAGATAGTTTCTATTTAATTTGTTTTTATTTCTGGATACCCACTTGGGTCAAATAAAGGTTCCAACTCCCACAATTCCGCTATAAGTTTTCTAGGTTAGAGTTTTTAAGCACCTTGGGATACGTGTAAATGCAAAAAATAAGTTACTTGTAATTAAGCCAAAATTACGATGAGTTAGAAGGTGGAAGTTGGAGGGATGATTATACTTGTAATTTAAAATGCTCCAGAAAAAGAATCAGGTCAAAAGGCTTTACGGTTAGAAAGTTATTGCAGTTTTAACTTTCCTCGAGACCTCTTAAGAGCACTTCGAAGTCAAATTTGGGGCACTAAATGGCCTCATACGGGGCCGAAAAATGGGGGATGAGTGAAGCTGGTCCATAGGGCTGTAGAGCGCTTCGAGAGCTTTCCAAAAATGTGAACGGTTCGTCAATCAGAGTGACGGGTCAAAAGTTATGCCTCCTAGAAGTTGGACTACCATTTTTGGATTCTTCTAACTTCTAACTCGACTTCTGGAACCTTCTGTTTTGGCAGTGGATGACAACTAGCATATTCAAGAATGTATTTCTAACCCTTAACCATTTGGGGCTTATTTAAGAACACTTTTGGCTTTGTAAAGGCAGTTCTCAATGGAATTTAAGAGAAGGTACTATGTGGAGGATTTCTTTCTCCAGAATCATACCATTGTAAGCCCATAGGGCATTTTTCATTGATAAAAATATTTTCCCTTTTCCCGTGTGTTCATTCTGGTCTTTGGTTGTGTCTCCATCAATATGTTAACCATATATATAATATATTATTATATTATTATATATAATAGAGGAGTTGTAGGTACGAGCTATGGATCAGGCGTGCTAGTCTCTAGTAGGGGTTGTTTTGCTAGTTTTTTTCCTTTTGCTTTCCTATTTGTTTAAAACTCTAGGTTCCAAGTCCTTGTAAAAATTGGTTTTTTTGTTTAGTTTAAACTCTTGGTTTTAGGTCCCTATAAAACCTGATTTGGATGTTTTCTACCTTTAGGTTTCAGGTCCTTGGAAAATGTGGTATTGCTTTAAACATTTGTCTTTAGTTTTTGGTAAAAGGTTTCAGGTCCCTTCAAAATTTTCTTTTACCATAATCTAAAAGTGTATAATAGTTTATTATATTATTATATTATTATATAATAATATATAATGTATTATATATATATATATATATATATATCAAAGATGATTTACCATTAACAAGGTATCTCATGATAAAATCAATCTGATAGAAGCTACAACCTTAACACAAAGTTCCCAACAAGAGGGCTAAAAACCAACCCAGGAAAAACAAAACAAAACAAAACAAAAACAAAAGTCCATCAACATTTACATTTTGATCCAGTCTTTTGAGAACGTAAAGACATGTCATACGAAGGTTTGGAGGATTTGACTTTTTTCAGTTTAACTGATGTCCATCCATCCTCCACCTTTTCAGCAACCATCTGTCAATCTAGAGATAAACCTAAAGAACCAGAGTAGACTGCAAGATTATCCATAGGGTAGCACCATTGATAAACCCCAAAACCCTCGCAAAGGAAACATGGGCCTCAATACCCATAGCAACAGGAGATACGACACTAAATCAGCACCAGCACCAATGTTCTAGACTGAGTCACCAACAAAAGAAGGGACAACATCAACATTGCGAAAATACCTTGGGGGAAAAGTGCAATCCTATACCCTACGTCAACGGAGCAAGTACTTGAAACAAAAGTCTCGTAAGGAAGACTAGCCTACAACCCTTCTCCACTACAAGGGGGAGTCAAACATGTGACCTCAACGAAGTAAGCCTCAAGGCACATACCAACTCACCTACAAGTGGCGGTTAATTCTTTATCAAGAGTTATATCCTATTCCAAAATCATTTTTATTAGAAATTTTGATGGTCATAGTGCAAGCTTCTCAAACACTTTTATTTTTCATGTTGATGCATAACAAGACATTGTCTGCAAAGATCCACAGGAGCACCCTTTATATAGACTCGGCTAGCTGACATATTGTCCACTTTCTTGTGAGGACTTTAAAGAAGGGTAAACAATTGTCTATGGTCAATCTTTAGATTGTTTTATGCCAGCAACAATATTATTAATGGTAACTTGTGTTATTTTTTTTAAATTAGCAATGGGAGGGTGTTGTGGCTTTGCAACTAGGGTTTGAAGTAGCTCTACAATGAGTTTGGAAGGGGGTCAGGAGGAGAAATCGAATGAGAACAATGATCCAATTGTGCATGTGCTCTCTTGCAGGTCTATTGTTTTCAAAGGGGGGTTTCATAGGTGTTGTGAGAAGGGGTTTTCTATCTCAATAGTTGCTATATGTTATCCATGTATTTGTAGTGGTCCTTTGGGTATCGGAGGTGTCTTTTGGTGTGGAGGTGTCTTTGTTGTAGCTACAAGTCTAAACAGAGGTGTTTCTCTCCTCTTCTTAGTCTGCCCTATTTCAAAGTGGCCTTCTATGATTCAAGAAGTTGCTCCCGTGTGTGAGAAGCATTGGACTAAGGTGAGAATGTGGATGCTTGGTTGTCAATCTTTCTTTCCTTTTGGTTGTACAATTTTCCTCCAATGGTGTGGAAGGACGTGTTTGGTTCAGCTTGGAGCTATATATGTGTATTCTTCCTCTCTCTAGATGCCTCTTTTCTCATCGTGGGTTCTCTTAATTTCCCTACTTGAGGGGAGGTCCCCCTATTATGAGATGGGGTTTTTCAACTTTTACTTGAAGATTGCTTTGCATGTTGTGACATTTAGCATATCGTTATGGGTAATGGATAGTTTGGGCTCAAGATGGAAGGCTCCTTTCCATTGGTGATGGTTTTTGGGCTTTTTCATATAGCTCTAGCCATGTGGTGCTAGGTATTAAGGGCGTTAGCTATGATGCAAGAGCATCCTGGGTTGCCTTGTAATCATGTGCTTATGTTCATTCTACTAGTTGTTGTCAAGTGATTTCTTTGGTTCCCGAGTGATTCCTTTGTTGCCGAGTGATTCCTCTGGTTGTCAAGTGATCCTTCGGTTGCCGAGAGATTCCTTTAGTTGCCATTTCCTTTTGTTGTTGAGTGACCCTTTGATTATTGAATCCTATGTGGTTGCTTAGCATTGGAGGATGTCGAGTTCATAGTTAATGTTGGGAGACTATTTGGATGTTGAGATCGTGTGATTGTCGAGTGCCAATGTTTTCTAAAGTCTTCATTTTCCTAGTTTGGGCCGACCTTGCTCATATTTAATTCCATTATAGGTAGACAATATTTGATGTAAGCCAACTTGTGGTTGTGCATGCATTTAATTTAAGATTTAATTTTGTGATAGGCCGACCTGTTGCCACATGAGTATTAAAGGAGATCTAGGATTGAGTTTAGAGGAGGGAGAGAGGATTGGAAGGAAGTGATGTGTCTAGAAGTGCGAATTTGAAGTTGGATCGTGAATCTAAAAGTTGTATTTTCGTAATTGGCTATAACCCAGAAGGCCTTACAGTTGGGCATGTATGCTGATTATCTGATGAATATATAAACATCTTGTTCTCTCTCTCCTTGGTGTTGTTCTTGTGTTTTATTTTCCGCTATGTTAACTCTTGCAGGGTGGTTTGGATAGCTAGGTGTGTCTTTGGTCCTAATTATTTTGTTTCTCCCTGCACCAGGTGGTATCAAAGCTTGAGGTTTGTCCTTGTGGTGTTTGGATTGTGTAGAACCTTGAGTGAATTGGGTTGTAGGGTTGAAGATCTACAGATTTGGCATGTAACTTGTAGGGGGTAACAATCTAGCAAAATCTTGATTTGTAAAGATGGTTTGAGGTAGAGGAAATGTTGATAATGCAATATTGGATACATTGAGATAGATTGCAGCCAGATTAGATGCTGTGAAGATAGCCCAGAGGAGAGGAGCACATCTTGATGACGTAAGTGATGAAGCAATAGCACCAAACCCTAATCCAAAACCTTAAGAAGACCAAGATGAAGCAAGGTTGTTGCGAGTATTATCTAGGGCAAATTCAAAACCTGATGTAGAAATTGTTCCTTATGATGGGAAATTGGACACCAATGTTGTGTTAGATTGGATATTTGACATGGAGAAATTCTTTGAGTATGAAAACACTCCTGATAATAAGAAGGTGAAGATTGCAGTTACAAGGTTGAAAGGTCATGCTTCGTTGTGGTGGAAGCATTTGCAAACTGATAGACAAAGGAGAGGAAAGGAGAAGATCAAAACCTGGGTGAAGATGGTAAACAAAGTAAAGAACAAATTCCTTCCTATTGATTATCAAGTTAGCTTGTTGAGAAAGATGCAAAATTTGAGACAAAGAGACATGAGTGTGAAAGAGTATACTAAAGAATTCTATAGATTGGACATCAAATCTGGACGTGGATGATGATGTTGAGAAAATTGCAAGGTACATAAATGGATTGAGATCTAGAATTCAGGATGAAATAAGTTTTGTGAAATCAAAACGTGTGGAAGAAGCATACCAATATGCCTTGAAGATTGAGGAGATCTTGACAAAAAAGCATGAACAAAGAGAAAGAGGTAGAGATGGTAGATTCCAGAGAGGCAGAGGTAGATCTTATGGAGAAGGTAGCAAATCTGACAATTTTGTGCAAGATAAGGGCAAATATGAATGGAAGAATGATGACAAAGGCAAGACTGAGTGGAAAGGTGGTGATTCTTACCAAGAAGGTATCGGTTCTTACTGAGGAAGAGGTAATTCTTATTCTAGAGGTGGATTTCGTGGTAATTGTTTCAAATGTGGTAAAGAAGGGCATAGGTCCTTTCAATGTAGATCTTCTAAAAGTAGGCAAGGTAACATAAATGTTGTGATTCAAGGAGATGACAAAGGTTCACCAAGTGAACCTGAGGCTGGAGAAAATCTGATGGTGAAAAGAACCTTATGTAATAAGGAAAGTGATGACGAACCTGTTTTAAGAAGTCTTTTCAAAACCAGATGTAAGATGGCTGAAAAATGTTGCAAGGTAATCATTGATAGTGGAAGTTCTACAAATTTGGCATCAAAAGAGTTGGTTACAAAGTTACAGTTGCAAAGGTAGAAGCATCCCAAACCCTATCATGTTTTATGAATCAAAGATGAGCATAAGATATTTGTAAGTGAGCAATGTATTGTGAAGTTCAAGATTGGGCATTACTTTGATGAAGGTTTGTCTGATATTATGCCTATGGACTGTTGTCATATCTTGTCAGATAGACCTTGGCAATATGATAGATATGTTATACATGATGGAAGATTGAATCAATATACTTTTTGGGTGAATGGGAAGAAGCAAATATTATTGCCTTTGGTTGAAAGTCTAGATGAGATGAATTGTACTGCTATAAAAATTTGCATGCTTAATGGGAAACAATTTGAAAAAGAAATGAAAGGGAATGAAGTTTGTTATGCTATAATTCCTAGAGGACCAAGTTTTGCTGGTAATGACCGACTGACAATAGAAACTGGTGGAAGCCGAGTACCAGCAGAAATTGAAAATTTGCTCAATGAATATAAGGATATTGTTACAGAGGATATTCCTAACGGTTTACCTCCAATAAGAAGTATAAGTCATTGTACGGATCTGATTCCTGGAGCTACTTTACCGAACAAAGCACCATATAGATTGACACCTGCAGAGAAAGAAGAACTTAACAGACAAGTGCATGAATTGTTGCAGAAAGGTTTGATCAAAGAAAGTTTGAGTCCATGTGATGTAGCTACTGTATTAGCACCTAAGAAGAATGGAGAATGGAGAATGTGTATTGATCCTAGAGCTATTAACAAAATCATAGTGAAATATAGGTTTCTTATGCTGAGGATGGATCACATAATGGATTGTTTGAGTGGAACAAAGTATTTTACCAAGATTGATTTAAAAAGTGGCTATCATCATATCAAAATCAGAGAAGGTGATGAATGGAAGACTACTTTCTGTATGAATGGTTGGTTATGCCTTTTCATTTGACTAATGCACCTACTACTTTCATGAGGTTGATGAATGAAGTTCTGAAAAGATTCTTGGGTAAGTTTGTGATTGTTTATTTGGATGATACTCTAATATTTAGTAAGACCAAGGAAGAACATCTTGAGCATGTTAGATGAGTAATGTAGAGATTGAAAGAGGAGAAGTTGTTGATTAATCTGAAAAAGTGTTATTTTATGCAAGAGGAGATTGTATATTTGGGATTTGTGATTTCAGCTGATGGCTTGAAGATGGATCCTAAGAAGGTTAAAGCAATTTTGGAGTGGCCTACACTTGAGAATGTGGGTGAGGTAAGATCATTTCATGGTTTGGCTAGTTTTTACAAGACGTTTATAAGGAATTTCAGTTCTGCTTGTAATGAGACTTTGGAACAAAAGGTTGCTAAGTTACCCATATTAGCTTTACCTTATTTCAATAAGGTCTTTCAAGTTGAATGTGATGCTAGTGGTAGTGCAATAGGAGTTGTATTGAGTCAAGAAGGGAAACCTGTTGCTTTCTTTAGTGAGAAGTTGACTGATGCTAAAAGAAAGTATTATGCATATGATCAAGAGTTTTATGCTATTGTTCAAGCCTTGAAGAAGTGGAGATAGTATTTGATTTCTTAGGACTTTGTGTTGTATACTGATCATAAAGCTTTACAGTACTTAAGAAGTCAACATGAATTGAACCAGAGACATATGAAGTGGGTTGAGTATTCGCAGAGTTTTACATTTGTTATCAAGTATAAGAGTGGAGTTACTAATAGAGTTGTTGATGCATTGAGAAAAAGACCTTCGTTATTGACTAAGATGAAGATTGAAATTCTTGATTTTGATAAAATGAAAGAATTGTATGATACTGACCCCGATTTTTTTGTGGCATGGAGAGAGTGCAAAGCACCAAATATGACAGATCAAATGAATAAGTAAGATGAATATTTCATTCAAGAAGGTATGTTGTTCAAAGGTATTCAGTTGTGTATACCTAGAAGTTCTATGAGGTTGAATTTGATTAAGGAAAGCATAGTGGTGGATTGGCTAGACATTTTGGGATTGATAAAACATTGAGTTTGTTGAAAGAGAAGTATTATTGGCCACAAATGTATAAGGATGTTTAGAAATTTGTAAAGAGTTGTGGAGTTTGTCAAGTTGCAAAAGGAATAAGTTAGAATACTTGTTTGTATACACCTATTGTTGTTTCTGATAAACCTTGCAGTGACATCAGTATGGATTTTGCTCTTGGATTGCCTAAAATAATGAAGGGGCATGATTCTATATTTGTTGTGGTGGATAGATTTTCTAAAATGGCTCATTTCATACCATGTAAGAAGACATCAAATGCTAAGCATATTGCTAAACTTTTTCTTTAAAGAGATTGTTAGATTGCATAGATTACCAAGAAGTATTATTTCTGATAGAGACAGTAAGTTTGTTGGTTATTTTTGGAAGACTTTGTGGAAGATGATGTGTGTTGAATTAAGGTTTAGTTTTACATTCCATCCATAAACAAATGGACAAATAGAGGTTGTAAATAGAAGCTTGGGTAATTTACTGAGATTTTTAGTTAGGAATAAGCCAAGTAATTGGGAGATGGTATTGGCACACGTTGAATTTGACTTGTAATCCTACGCTTTTGTTCATTCTACTAGTTGTTGTCAAGTGATTCCTTTGGTTGCCAAGTGATTCCTTTACTATCGAGTGATTCATTTGCTTGTCGAGTGATCCTTTGGTTGTCGAGTGATTTCTTTGGTTGTCAAGTCCTCCATGGTTGCTGAGCATTGGAGGATGTCGAGTTCATAGTTAATGTCAAGTACTCTTTGGATGATGAGCTCTGTGATTGTCTCATTTGCCGAGTGGTTTTGTGTTTGGTTCCAATTTGGGCCGACCTTGCTCATATTTAATTCCATTATAGGTAGTTAATATTTGATGTGTGTCGATTTGTGGTTGTACATGCATTTAATGTAAGATTTAATTTTGTTACAAGTCAAACTATGGCCACACAAGTATTTAAGGAGCTTTAGGATTTAGAGGAAGGAGAGAGGATTGGAAGGAAGTGATATGTGTCTAGAAGTGCGAATTTGAAGTTGGACTGTGAATCTGAAAGTTGTTTTTTGTAATTGGTCGTAACACAAAAGGCCTTATAGTTGGGCATGAATGTTGATTATCTGATGAATATATAAACATCCTGTTCTCTCTCTCTTTGGTGTTGTTCTTGTGTTGTGTTTTTCGTTGTGTTAACTCTTGCAGTGTGGTTTGGATAGTTGGGTGTGCCTTTGGCCCTAGTTATTTTATTTCTCCCTGCATCAGGCTAGCTTTGGCTAGAGGTATGCTTGATGCCCTGAGCTCTTGCTCTATTTCGTGGATCGAACCCTTGGTTGGACTTCTTTCTATGAGACTTAGTCAATACCCTTTATGGGTTCCTTGTGTCTTTCTTTTACCTTACAAGGCTAGTGCAATGCTTCTCTCAAATGGGAGCGACTTCTTCATCCCTTTATTTTGTTAGCTTGGTGTCAATGGGGTTTACGTTCTCTATTTTGAGGTCGCAATTGTTAAAGTTTCTACTCTCTATGTTGTTTTGTTTACTATTCAAGTTATTATTGAATAACAACATATTTCTTTATGTATATTGTTTTCTTTGGTTTTTGTATAGTGATAGTGAGGAGTGCTATCAATTTAAAGGCCAGCACTTGTTGCTTAGTTTTTTTGGGGGGGTTGGGAAGGCGTGGTGGTTTTAGTGGACTTGGTAGGTTAAGGATCCTTAGGAAAATCCTTTAAGGTTTATAATCCTTCTAAAATTCCTTTCGGCACTTATATGTCTTTGACACTAGTCTCTTGTCTATTGGTTTGTTCCTATGTTGTTGTTCTTGGGGATTTTCCATCCATCTCTAGGGCTTCTCCTAGTTTTGGCACTGGTTTTTTAATCAAGGACTCACTAGTTCTACTAACTCTTGTTGGTTCGAAAGACCCTTCTTTTACTATCACTACTAGTAGTTTGCCTAAGTTTTCTTCTGGTGGTGGTGGGGTCAGTGCCACAAATACTTTTGGTTGGGTGTCTTTTATAAAGAGCCCTTTTTGTATCTCTAAATCTATTTCTATTACAAATGACTTAAGATGGATAATTCAATTGACTACATTGCCTCTCTTGGTTAGCTTGCTCCCCGCCCATCTCGCCTCCCCATTGTCACATGTTTTCTACCTCCAACATTTATGAGGCCATCAGACTTATGAGATGCAACAGGGCAGCTAATGAGGAGGATTTTTAGGCTGAGATCTTCAAGCTAGGTACCTCGATCCTGCGTCCTTTCCTCTCTACACTACTTAATAAAGTAGTTTGTATTGGGTTTCCACACTCTTACTTGATGCACACTATCCACCAAATCCATAAGTCTGGGTTGGTTTCAGACCCCGATAACTATAGGACCATCATGATCGAGCATACCTTTGCTAAACTCTATGCCACAACTTTGAATACCATTTTATCTAAAGAGCTTGACATGAGAGGGTGTGGGACCAAGGGTAAAACAAGTTTTCGGGCAGACTACCAGGCCACACTGCGAGCTATTATTGAGGAGGTTGCCCCCGCAAGATGAAAGTCTAATGCTATTTCGTGGACTTTCGTAAGGCTTTCGACTCCATCCCTTGTGCGGCCCTTTTTCAAAGTCTTAGAGATATTGGTACTTCTGAGATCTTATTCACAGCGATCATGAGGTTATACAAGGTGGTGGTTGGTAGACTCACGACCCGCAAGGGCCTCTCCGATCCTATCCAGAGCACCATTGGGGTAAAGTAGGGTTGCCCACTCTCAGCCACATTGTTCAAGATCTACATTGACGAACTCGAGACCTTTCTCAGTGACTCCTCTTCCTTGGTTAATGGTTGCCATCTACACTAGGTACTGATCTTCGTCCTCCTTTTTGTTGATGATGTGGCTCTTTTAGCTTATTCTCCTAAGGGGCTTCAAAAGCTCCTTGATAGAATTGCATCTTTTTGTTACTTGACACAATTGGATGTGAACCTTGAGAAGAATCATGTTATAGTCTTCGAAGACCTCACAGCTCCATTTCCACTTCTAGGGTCGAGAAGTTGAGATTGCTTCATCTTACACATACCTTGGGGTTAAGTTTTCTAGGCCCTGTTTCATCTTGCAACAAGTCATTCAGGCTCGAATTTGCAAAGTGTTGGGTTCCCTTGCCATGCTTGAGAGACAGTGCTTTATACATCACTTCCAGGACACCTTGACTAAGATATCCCTCCTAGATTCCTTATCAAACCCACAAGTGCTCTGTGGTTTGGTGGTATGAGGGCCTTCCCTTTTGGACTCATATTGGGCCTCGATTGGTGTATCCATATTTTGCTCCTCTATTAGATTATCAGATCCCAGAGATCCACCCCCCACAGTGTTGTCTTGGCTGAGTTTGGTACCCACCCTTTCAGATTAGAGGTCATTTTTGACCCGATTTGGTACCTCCACCACCTTTGTGGCTTTGTGGACTATGCTGAAGGCCGACACAGATACCCTCACTTAGCATATTGCTCTTTAGTTTCTATTACAAACTCTGATCTAGCCTCTAGGGCTCATTGTTGGTACACTCAAGCTACTATCCTACTGAGATCGATCAAAATAGACATCAACTATCTCCCTCCCTACCAGTTTTCATTGGACGCTCTGGCTCACCTCCTCCCCTCTCAGCAGGAGCTAAACATATATGTCAAACTTGACATCTACAGACAGTATATTATCCAGACCTGGGTTGATCCTCCAGGGGGTTTACGCCCAAGGATGGCATTCTATGTCGAACACTTCTTGGATATTTGAGACAAGATCATTTGGCACCCGGACTACTTACATAGACAATGGACCCATGCCCTACATATCTCTCTTGGCTCCTCCAGGGTGGGCTCTCACCAACTCTAGATTCAGATTGACCACCATATAGATAGAGAGGATCGGGTTTGTAGACTTTGTACCATGGCAGAGGCAGAATCTAAGACCCATTTCCTTTTCAAATGCCTCATATACTACGAGATCAGAGGGAGATTCTATTGTTTGTTTAGAGAGTTCATATCCCTCTCATACTTTTTCAAGTACACAGATTAGCATTCCCTTGCGCTCTATCTTTGTGAAGCGATAAAGCTTTGCGACCACACTTGTAGCTATCTTTTCCCGTGGATTAAACCCAGGTATAGCTTATCACGTCCTTCTTCTTGCCCTCATCTCTCGCTTGGGGTATGAAGTGATTGTATAGTTTCCCAATCACCGGCAACTCCAGACCAGTGAAACCTTGTAGTGTTGGTCTCTAATAGCGACACTCCTCCCGCAGCACTCAATGATAGAACAGAGCCTCTGGTCACCCCCATCCTTCTCATTCAGTATTGTCCTTATTACCTTTGAGGAAGGATCCCTAAACGATAATATTTGGGGTGACTCTTGCTCTCTTCATCTTCTATTTTACTTTTTGTGCTTGCTCATTTTTTGGTATTGTTTGGTGCTTCGTGGTGCTATCTTCTTGGTTGTACGCTCCCAGTCCCATAGGCCCATGTTGTGGTCTCTTGTTGGACATTAATATTATCTTATCTTATCTATCTTATATATCTTTTCAAGACACATTATGATTTGTCAGTTCAAGGGTTTGTAGCCTTCTCTATCAGATTTGCATGGAAGGATTTCTAAACATTGGGTGTCTTTACTTACTAGTAAAGTTCACATTTTTCCTTTTCCTAAAGGGTTTCTTGTAAGCTAAATTTGATGAGGCTCAAGATAAAAATAAAATTATGTTGTCCTTTCTTTAGTTGGAAAGAAAAATCTATGATTATGGTTAAACCATGGCATTCTTATTTCAATTCTTTAATTGAAAAGTTCAATAAGATTCTTATTTGGCTTCGTCTTCCTCATCTCCCTTTGCATCCTTGGAGTAAGTCTCTCTTTTGAGAAACTTGGAAGTGCTCTTGGGGAGTTTTCGATGGTGAAAGAAGACTCTTTCCTTCTCCTTCATTCCAGCTATGCACCTATTCTTATAAATTTGGATGTGTCAATTTAGTGTTCATTTATCTCTAGGATGTGGGAGCCTATATTCAAAACCCCAAGGACAATTTGATCTTTATTTGTCTCATCCTACAACTACCCCTTTTTTTGACTTTGTGTAGCTAGTGCTCTATGCTTTAACCTTTCTAGGCTAATTTTTGTAAGTGATTTTCCAACTAGTAGTTGGTAAGTGTTCTTTTCGTGGTAGTGTTTTGTCTTAGTGGGGCCTGGTCTTCCCATCATTCTGTATATATATAGGGTTTTGGGATTCCCTCAAAGCCTATTTTTTCCATTATCAAAAACTTATAATATATCATCTAAATATCTTGCTCACACATAAGGAATTGACAAGAAATTTTTCAAGGCCTTGAATAGAATTGTCTTATGAAAAGGTTGGGAACCACTAGAAAAAATCGAAAAAGTATCGCCATCTTATCAATGAATCCATAAATGACATAGCCAAAAAAATAAAGAAAATAAATTCCAAACAAAGCTCCACCAAACTTACTCTCATATTTTCTAGAGCTATTTTTATTATGCCTAATATTTGTATGGAATTATTATACATTAAAATGAAATATTCATAGGCTTAACTATAATATAAGTTTATGATCCTAAATAGTAATGCTTAAAACAAAATGAAGATAATTATTTGAATATTTAAAGTTATGTATTGTTTAAAACTCTTCTCTAAGTTAAAATTGAGATATTCAACCCACACACTTGAGGATCTTGACTTCACATTGATTATTAAAGATATTTTAATGTATGGAAGTACCTAGGATGTTCAAACACATAACCTATGATCTAAAATGACAACCTTGGCTCTACAATAGCTTATGAGAGGCTTTTGCACTATTTTTGCAAGACATTTTCCTATTTGCACGTGCTTTATATGTGTTTGCATATAAAATCATTATCTTTCTTTTATATAGTCGATGGCATACTCATCTTGTGTCTTTGTGAATCAATTTTTATATTAAAATAATAACAATGTGATTTGGCAATAATAACAACTTTTGGAATATGTTTCCAAGTCCTAAATGGTTCAAAAAGAGCAACGACGACTTTTATATTGACCTTTGCAAATAATATCTCATACTTTTTTATTATAATAGGTATTTGAAACATTACAAATAAAGGATGCTTTGCTTTAGACCAAAAATTGTAATTGCAAACAAGCTTTAAAAGCCCATTTGACAAGTATAAGTTTATTAATACCATTATTTTGTTCCAAGGATGGATTTCTCATGCACAGTTACAAGCATCTTGACTTAAAAGAGAAGGCATGTAATGGGGCTTTAAAGACCACCACTACATTAAAATCTTACAAAAGTTCACATACAATGGTGAACTTTTAATTCCAAATGGCAAGTCAATGACACCTAAGATGGTATCTAATGACTAATAAAGAGCATTTATTTCATTACTTAAGAGGCCATGGTGAACTTTTGTTTCTGCATTGGAAGCTTAAAAGCCCCACCCATAGGTTACTTAATTCCTCATTATCTCTCAAAATGTAGCTTTGATTTAGGCCTAAAATAGCTCAAAACAAGAAAAATATAAAACCAAGAAACCTAGGACCAAAGAAAAACCAAGAACAAACCGAATAATCATAAAAAATCAAAAAGGAGTTTAAGGTTACTAAAAATTGAGCACCTATAGTCATGGAAGAAAAACTTGTCATAGCAAGAAAGACAGAGAACTTGACAAAAACCTTCAAAAATGGTATCTAAAAGATGTAAGACTTAGGACAATTCAAGGGATAGTTGATTTCCTCAAGAAAACATCATTTGGAACACTAAACTTAGAGAAATTTGCTTAACGAAATCATAAGAAAATTGCATAGGGCTGTTAAATTTTGCGAATTCAAAATTGAGGACATGTAATTTATTGCAATAATCAAAACCGTCAGAATGTTGCCCTTGCTGAGAAGGAATCTGAGAATTCAGTTGCTCATATTATGTGATCTGTGGGAGAAATATGAGTTTACAGCCCTTGTAATGCATATTTATCTATTAGAAAGAAATATGAGATGAGAATCTTTGAGAGATGTTTCTTTTTTACACATCGTAGTAGCCATAGTGGATGTCATGTTGAGATATTCCATGACATCACATTGAGTGATTTTGGAATGGGCACTTGTATACATGTTTCTTTCCACACATGGGAGTATCCATGGTGGATGCCATTCTAAAAGATTCAATGATTACATCATGTTGAGCAATTTTGTAACAAGAGCTTCTACGTTTCTTTTCACACATGGGAGTAGGCATAGAGGACATCATTTTCAATGAGTTCATGGCATTATCGCGTTGAGAGAATATGTGATTGTTATTTTTTGTTTTCTTGCAAATGGGTGTAACCAATGTGAGTGTCAAATTGAGAGATTCCATAACATAAGAATTTGAAAAGATATCTGCTTTGCTAGGAGGGAGTGTTGGGGATTTGTAGTTGTAGGAACTATCTTTTGTGTATGAGATTGTCATTGTTCACAGGGTCTCAATTCTTTCTTAATAATGGCGTGAATGATATTATTTGGCAACAATTATTCTAGTCAAGTCTTTGTCTTTCATTTACTCTTCTACAATTATCATGCTCTATCACTTCAATCTTTTGATAAGGTTATGATTTCATATTCCCATTCAATAGTAGCATTGAAAAGTTCGTTCAAGTGACTAAAGGGTCACCTTCCTTGAATAATGATTTTTCTCTATGTGTCATGATAGTTTAGAACATGCAGTGTCAATCATTTTGTGTGACAAGTATGAGTCACGAACAGCATTTGTTGTGCATGTTCGACATCAGTTATATTTGAATTCTTGTTCTAAAATAATGATTGGTCATCAAGCATGATTTACATTTGGAGATTTATCTAGGAATTAGGTGAAGAGATTGTTGTTCCATCTATTTATTGTAGAAAGCATTTTATTTATAATTTTTAAGTGTTAACAATCTCAGCAATGGTTTATTAGAAATTTGAGCAGAAACTAATGAAGCTTCAAATAATGAAAGTAGAATAACATGCTTCATTATTATGATTTTCATTCAATACATATTTATAGGATTCTTTAATCCTTTTTTTTGGGAAACAACATTCCCAAATAAATTATATTCATTCAACATCTCACACATGACCTCTAATAAAATAACTTTTTGAACAAACCTTGTGACTATTAATAATATTATGTTGTTTATTAACAAACTCTAACACCAAATTATTTTATTCTACCTAATATTCCCAACCTATGTGAACACTAATTCCCAACACCCCCTGTAAGTGTGAACATGGGGAGATTGTACATCACATACTTGATGACCACACACAACAGCTCACCAAACACTATAAAATAAGTGTAAGGATACACATCTACTCATGGAACCAAGGATGAGGACTAACACGTCTCTCCATGGTTTTACTCATGGAACCATGAATCAGGACTAACATGCCTCTCTAGGGTTTTACATCAAATTTGGATAAGGACAAACACATCTATCCAATAAAAAAGGACACTTTTTCTCACAACAATTGTGATTGGGGACAAACACTTCTGATCACTTCACCATCTTGCGAATGGGAACTAACACATTCATCCACCTACAATAGATTGCAAACAGGGACAAACACATCATTCACAAACAATCAATAATTGTGATTGGGAACATACACATCCAACCTCAATATAAAAAGAAGAGAACCAAGTTCTCATTGTTGTGTATGTAGCCACCATTATAAATCAGTGCCACTCTAACCACAAATGATATGAGACAGTTACTACTGCAACCTAGAATCCAATTTTGACTTTAGCCTTTTTGGCATGAAACGGGAAGTAAACATTGGCTCTAGACCTCATAAATAGACTCTGATCTGGGACAGCTCTGTGTAGGATCTAATCGACCCATGCACTGGGGTCTGGTACTCGAGCAATTTGAAAGAAATTGGATTGTATCACATAACTTGCTCCGCCTGCGAGATGGGGGTACCTCGAAAGAGATGCCAAGTGTCTGAATCAGTCTTATTATTTTTCTCCTCTTGATCAAACTAGGAAAGAATATAAATGAGCAGACACCTTCTATCTTGCCTATCTTGACCCCTACAGACCGTGTTGGGCTTTAGTTCAATAACCATATTCAAGATTCTTGCATACAAAATACAATCAAATTGAAGATTATACTGAACACTTCAATTATAAGGCGATTCTCTAGAGAAAACAGATTCAATTATTCTCCATAAACAAAAGGCATATTAAGCCCCTACTTTCACACAAAACCAGCAATCCTCAGATTTAAAAATGCTAAAAATTAAACTAAAACACTTACTCTACTTTGGTCATTCAAGCAATTATGACCCTTACACCTATCCAAATATGATGCCAGGATGGATTTATATGGATCTGTGGCATGAAAACTGCCAAATGCAAATACAGATCTAAAATTTGGCAAGCATATGGCACAAACCTCTTGCACTGAGAAGTACAATATGATCTCCAATCAAAAACAGGTCCAAATAATGAGGAATCGCTGCTTCGGATCATAAATCTCTGCTAACAATGATCGAGCTTCACTAATATCATAATGTCTTCCTCTATGCTGGTTTATCGCTTTCAAAGGAATTCGGGTCTTTAATACTACACAGGTCTTCACTAAAGAAGCCCCACAACATAATCACTGACAATATGATAATATCTTAAAAGAATTAATACAAAAATAAGGTTTGAAACTGCACACTGCTAGGATTGGAGCCTCGCAAACAATGATTGAATGCTGAGAGTGACAGGCATGGAGATAATAAGCATTTTCAACTCCTATTGATGTGCTGTAATAATCTGCACTTAAAATTTGATCAAAATGCTGAATGTATAGCTGAGGGGAATTTATTCAAACAGTTCTCAAGCAACCTGGATATGCTCTGATAACACTGAATACAAGCTTCACAAGTTTGTCTAATACCACTATGAACTGGTTAAGACATTCCATTAAACATTTGACATGAAAACTCAGTCACTACAGTATTTACTTAGACTCTGCAACCACTACCTCAACACAAAGATGAATAATGGACATGAAGCAATAAGCACAATCAGTAACCTTTTTGATTTCTTCCAAAAATAATCAGACAGCGTTTAAGCTTGGCCTTACAAAGGAAAAATGCCTAATACTGTAAGATAAGAGCAACTCGGGTGCACCTGTTATTATTATGTGATATTTTATTGCTTCAAGAAGACGTAGAAAGAGTTTAGGCACAGACCTGTAGGATAACAAATCATGGCCGCTCCTCTTATATTTTTGAAGTGGTCTTTTAAGACATTCAATGCAAGTGGAATTGTGTGCAGAACCTGGTTCTGTATCCGCTGAGGTAATCCCGTGAGTTTCAAGTGCATTCAACCCGGTGAGACGTCTTACTTTCCTTGTACCCGACCACGGATTAACTGTTCCCTGCTCAACGTATGGAGTCTGAATCCCATGGAGACTTCCTTCGCCAAGTCGTGGGATTGTTATAACCTGCTACTGGCCTGTCAACCCACGTTAATGTGGTTCCACTCCAAACGTAGACACTATATTCTGCAGACCTCCTTCAAATACAGGCTCCTTAATAGCTTTCGGATTTTACTCCCCCAAACTCGTAACTCACTCCAACACACATTACAAGGCATAAATGATGATACTACTGTATAGCTTCAGACATGGGTACCTGACATGTTTTTAATCTGACCTCCTGCTTATACTGTAAAACACTTTCCAACGCTGCCTTCATGAAACCAATAGCCCAGCATCCAGCTTCATACGCATGCTCCTGTTATCAACTGAAAACCATATCTGTAGTATAGAGTAGTCCTGATATGAGGGATTGGGGTGATATCCAACTTCTTCGGAAACTAAACTCGAGGTGTTTTGCCGTCGGAGTTTTACCAGTCACATTTAAGCAACCAGAATTTCTGGATATTTGGAGTTCATAAGTTTCTTGTGTGTAAATCCCAATGCAAGCTCCTTATTTTATAACCTTGAAGTGATGGAAAAACAATGAAGCAAGGAATGTGGGATAAAACACAATTTTCATCCTGTAGTCACTTGAGTCACTTTATAAAGTAAATGACTTTATAACATAAAGTGACTTTATCCACACACTTTAATAAAATAACTGAAGTACATATGATAAAATCTCTGATGTGACTGGTAGGCATCCTATTAGCTAATGCCATTAATCTATCCAGATGTGGAGATAGATTAACTTGGCGCCAAAACACTAGTGTAGAGAAGGGGACATGATGTGTGCTTGAGCCGGAGGCATCTCCAACTCCTATGGTATATCAGCTACCAATCGTAGCTTCAGACCTTATTGAAATGAGGAGCTTCAGTTCACCTCAATGCCAATAATATCTCTACATCATCATATAACAGGCACAGAATCGATCCAGCTCTGATACCATATCAGAAATTTGAGCAGAGATTAATGAAGCTTCAAATAATACAAAACAGAATAACGTGCTTCATTATTATGATTTTCACTCAATACATATTTACAGGATCCTTCAATCCTACCTTTTAGGAAACAACATTCTCAAATAGGTTGAGTTGTTTTAAGTTTTAACAACAGCCTCTAATAAAATAACCTTTTCAACAAAACTTGCGACTATTAATAATATTAAATTGTTTGTTAACAAACTAATATTATAACACTAAATTATTTTATACAACCTAATATTCCTAACCTATGTGAATACTAATTGCCCCAGGATGATTATTTGTATATTTATTTTTTGTTTTTGTTTATCTATAATCTGATATGAAAAAACAACAGAATGGCTTATTTAATTTTTCCCTTGATTCTGTGTTCCTCCTCCAAGCGTATAAACCACTTGATGACTATTCCCCATAATGTGGTAGGGAATGACCTCAGCCAATAATCCTTGTCCATCTGACCACTTACCAACCATTTGGTTTCACGTCTTACAGTGTTGTACGAGATCCTCAAATCCATTCCATTGAACTTAGGGAGTTCTTTCCTATTATGACTAGGACTTCTCGGGGGGAGCAAGGACAGTTAGAGGGGACTTCCTACCTATCTAGTCACTTATAGTGTATCTAGTCAGATAGTCTAGTTAAAGATCAATTATCATTTCAAGCAAGAGAGTAATGGATATCAAGCATAATTGAGAGCCACTAATCCATAAGCAAATACTAGAGTTGATATGGAGATATCAAGAATTATCAACTAAATGAAATAATCAACTATTTTATATGAACCGACGCAAAGGTACTTGAGACAACAACAAAGCGCCTATAGTAAGTTGATCATCTAGTGTCCTGCTGAAGTCTATAATCAACATTGTAAGGTATGGATGGTGCAAACTCAATACCAACTAATAGAGATAACAGTAAACATATAAATTACATATCGCTGATGTTATTAAGATCATAGACAGAATTAAGTACAATGACTTTTCTCAGCAGTATGAGCATCATTCCTCATCTGTATCTATTTGATGATTAAAATGCACATTGAGAGAAAGGACAGCATTTCTAAAGGGAGGAACAACTTATCATAGAGAAAGCAATTATGACAAATAGTGATTATGAAAAGATATGATTAATTGAGGTGTAATCATGATTGTTTGTGTCTATTTGACAAGAGGAGTCTCTAAGGAAATAACATATAAGAGGGAAACTAAACACACTCAATAATCATGGAGGGAATAGAAGTTAGAAATGTATTCGATGCTCCTTAGAAGGAAGAGATTAGAAAGGAAAATAAATCATATTCTATTGATGGCAGGCATTGTGTGACAGCAAACTGATATGTGATGACTTGTCTTTAAATCAGTACTGATATACAGAATATTATATCAGAATGCTATTAAAAATAAGGATCCAATATATGGTCTAATATATATACTGTAAAATTGAAATTAGTTATAATAGTGAAATAGGGAATATATATATATATATATATATATATATATATATATATATATAAAGAGAGAGAGAGAGAGGTAAGTTCCTGCTGGTCAATAATGTCGTTGATGGAAAAATTGAGGCAGAGGATATCAATTGCAAAGTCAGTATCATGTGTGTGTGTGTGTCTGTATTTGTTATTCTTCAGATTCAATATATATAACCACAGCATATTGAGACCTCAGTGAAAACTGTCTATGAACTCAGCAAAAGTTGTATATGATCGATATTTACAGACAATCCTATATTCAGCAGTGACAAAGTATGGTGGTTGTGTATCTCTGTTCAGAATTAACAGAGTATAAGGTGGTGTTCAAATCAAATGTCATTTTGTGCATTTAATTATTCTATTCAACATTGTGTTCAAACCAAATGCCATTTTGTGTGCTGGATGTTAGTACTTAAACACAATGTTTGCTGGAAGCCATCGACTGGTCTTTATATTTATTGAATCCTTATTATTTAATTATTGCAAGATTTGAAAACAGTGTCTGGAGGCTGATATTAAGAGATATTCAAAGTGAATGGATCAACACTTAAGACTTCTTATGTTTTGTTTCTTATCAGGCGAGTCTGAAAGGGTGGGTGACATTTCATCTTTGAGCTACCTGTTTGTGTGTTCGCCCGATAAACTAAAGTGCCCAATTATATTTTTTTAAATTAATAACTTATCTTCTGTGGCTGCGATTAGAGAAAGTTTGTCAAGGTACATGTGGAAGAAGTTTTTCAAGAACAACTAGCAAATCTAGTTTAAAAGGTTTGGTAAAAATAAAGGGGAATCACCTATGAAATGCTTTAATTGTGGAAAAAGTGGTCATTTTTCTACTAAGTGTCCTAATTCTAGCAGTAATGAGGAAGAGGATTCTAAAAAGAAATCATTTGCTCACAAATCAAAGAGATTTGCAAAGAAAAAGAAAAGTTTGTGTGTTAAGAATGATAGTACTAGAGTTGTGACTCTAATGGTTATGAGACTTTGTTAATGCCATTAGGGGCTTGCTGTAACATCCTGATTTCCCAGGTCTTATTTAACATTCAACATACTCAAGGAATACAGTTACAATTTCATTTCATAGGAAGACGGTTATATCATTCATGTTCATGTGAATAAAATTTACCGTTATAATCAGTTAAACAAAATTTCTTAACTAAATACTTGAAGTACCATCAAATTAAGTTACTACAGAAATTAAAAACCACATACCTCGGAAAACTGAGTTCAAATCAAACTAGGGATGCTTCTACAACCACCCGGGTTAGCCCACAAATGCACTATAACAATTTCATATGGTGACTTCAATCTACAACCACTATCTTAAAATCAAATGATAATTTTAAATAAATACCACTATATTTTAATTAGGGCATCACATACCACTATATCAATTAGGGCATCATTTACCTTCAGTTCATTAGGGCTTCTGATACCGCTATCTCACTTAGGGCTTCCACTACAACAGATTCATCTAGGGTTCTGATACCACTGATTCAAATAGGGCTTCCAATACCACGGATTCAATTAGGGTTCCAATACCACTGTATCATTTAGGGTTCTAGTCATCTCTCAAATCATTTAGGGCTTCTGATTCCTTTTCTTCTAATTACTTAACTGTGACAGTATCTCAGGATTAGAAAATATATACTTATATTTGTTATTCATATATGTGAAAGTAAAATGATGATAACAATGAAATACTTCAATTTAATCTTACCTCTTCATAAATAAAAATGATATTACCTGTTTCCGATAAACAATTGAATGCATGGCTTATCTCTGTCTGATGCATATCCGACATCTTGAGAGAGGTGAAGCATTGTCAGGGGCTTAACCACCCAACCTTTGACCACAATATATCGCCACACAATCTCTAACGAGAAAGGCCCTCCTTACCTAGAATTGACAGGGAACATCATTCCATCCACTGGGCATCATGATATATAACATGCCATACGACTTGGCAACAGGAGATCACCATAACAGGAATATGCATGAGCTAATATATATATATTAGTTTGTTTATGTATGAATGTATAGGTTACTGATTTCATTCTTCCATTTCTTTTTCACAGGTTCATCTACCCCTCCTCACCATAATCAAGCCATCAGACCGGTGATTCCTTGGTGCCTGAATATTTAGCCTTTACTGATATGACATGTACCTTATTCACCCTAATATGGCTCTTAGCCTGGTGATTTCATTGGTACTCTGGTCCATTGACTTATCTCAGTATCAATCATTAATTCAAATTTGAATATAAAATTTGCCTATGAAGGAAAGGTCATCCAAGTACGATTTACTGTCTTATGGCATCTTCAAAGTTATAAATATAAATTGATTCAGTCTCAAAACATAATGGCAGTCGGTTTGATCTTTCATGATTAAAATTGTTCTATGGCAGATGGCTTCAACTATTTATTTACAAATCAGAGGAAACATGGAATTCATATGCATAATTTGAATATAGGATTTCTCATGCACAGCTTGGGCTTGGAATTTTATATACTCAATTCGTATTTGGAAATTCTCAAGTACAGTTCGAATTTGGGATTCTTAAACATGGCTCGAATTTGGAATTCATAAATACAGTTTGAAATGCAAGAACGGTACACAATGTTTTACAGGAATAAGCCGCATGTGTATTTGTCCCTATGCAGACCTCAGCAACTTATGGAAAAAGAAAAATAACATTTCAAATCTTACGTGACTCCCTCTGTACTTCTGTATGGCCGACGCCTGAGGAAGCCCGCCTATCTGGCTTTGAGACACGCCTGAGATTCTGATATTTGGCACTGGATTTTTATTCGTTCAAGAGAATTTAATACTATTCTAAAGAAATAAAGAACCTAGCCAGAGATGGGAAATAAAGCCGTAGGCAGAGAGATGATTCCCAGACACGACAAAGGTTGCATATATTGTTTCTGAGTCAACCTTACGGCTTCCTTGCCGTTTCAAGATTCATACACGAATAATTTTCTCAATCGGTTTGAAAAGAAACATACAGAAGGAGAGAAAATAAAATGAAAAGGAAAAATGATGAAGAGTTTATTTATTAATATTATTTTATATTATCTTATTATCTTGGGTTAAGTTTATAGGTATGTATTTGCAAAGTGGCATTATTGGATTAATGATTCTAATGTAATGGTGTCACTTTGTATTTATTTATCTATGATCTTAATCAAGAGAGTAAAATAATATTAAGTGATATTATTATTTGATAAATAAAGGTAAGAACTTTGTTTATTTTTTGTACTTATAGCTCATGCGGTTCCACAGGTATATCCTGTTCCAAGTCGCTAGGTCTTCTACCCATCTATCCAATGATGGTGATGCTCCTGCCTAATTCTTTTCTGACAATGTTTCCACCCCACTAACAGTTCCCTACAAGGAAATTCTCCATCGTTAATAAATTATTTAAATAATCACTAGGTTTAACCATCTTTTTAATTTCATGAATTTGCGATTAATGATCAACTAACATGTTATCTTCACTTGAAATCATAACAACTAACTATCTTACCATTTCGCCAAAATATAACAAATTAAACTGCCAATTGACTTCATGTGAACCTCTACGGCTATATTTCAAGCTAGGTCGAAAATTGAGATGTAACACTTGCTCTACAAATTCTAGGGATGGTGAATCAGGCAGCAATGCAAATGATGAGATTGATCAGAATTGGTGTGTGGTTTAAATCAGTCGTAAGAAGACAATGGTATCATGTAATGATGTTTCAAAAGATATTGAAACCGAGATTAAAATGATTACAGATCTGAAATTGAACTTAAAGAAACTACTTTATATAACTGATGCAATTATTTATAATTAGGATGAAATTTTTTAATTAAATAATATCAGGTAACAGAATGCAATGTCCAATAGATGAGATGAGACAGTGTCAAAACTAAAACCATGTATCTCTTCATGTATACAAAAATCAAATATTGTTGAATTCCTGGGATCACTGCAAATGTAATGGCACTGCCATTTTTGTGGTATGTGTTTTTCAAATGCAGATCCAAGGTATATAAATAGGAGAAGAAGACATTTGTCTCTACATTAATTAGTATTGGTTATTGTTAAGTTAGATTTTGTGAGACATTTAACATCTATATATATATATATATATATATATATATATATATATATATATATATATATATATATATAATTGATGATTAATCAAATGCAATAACGATTAAAAAATAACCATATGGAATCGAGATTAGATCAAATCAATCCGACTGAAGCTACAACATCAACAAATATTATAAAATTATAGTAATAGTTTGGATTTTACCTTTTTTAGGTACATATCAACTAAAATGGGCAACTCAGACCTAGGTTTCCATCCACCAAACAATGTGCCTTTTAAAGTACGCCCACTAAGAAGTGAACCATAATGGGCTGAAAGTTCTAATTTACCACTTGGAACTCCAACTACAACAGCCAATCCTCACCCGTGCAATGAAAGAATCAAAAGCTTTTAGGAAGGGTTGTCTTTTCCTCAAATAGTATAAATTTGACTGACCTATATATACCAATCCGACAACTGGTAAGAATATTATCTGCGAAAATATGTATCCAAAAAGTACACAATGATTAATATTAATACTAAAAAAAATTACATCACAGCTGGATTCTAAAGCAGTCTGTATCATGTCAACATTTCCAACACATTCGAAACAATAATCTGCTCCCCCTGCAGTTATTTCCTTTAGAACCTGCCAAAAAAATTAAATACATAAGGCTAGAACTGCCAAACAACCAAATTCTTTTGAGAAAATGTTCACTTATTAAATTAATTCTAAAGAATATTCTGTTGGCAACTGGAATCAAGAACATCCTTCCAAAAGTTCTTATATTTACAA
This sequence comes from Cupressus sempervirens, assembly GCA_028749045.1. Classification (NCBI taxonomy): domain Eukaryota; kingdom Viridiplantae; phylum Streptophyta; class Pinopsida; order Cupressales; family Cupressaceae; genus Cupressus; species Cupressus sempervirens. The sequence goes on from CM053789.1 coordinate 448,306,305, forward strand.
ATGGGATAATAAGATTCTTGATCCTGGGATTTATAGCCTTTCAAGGGCCAAAGAGCAGTCATGATCCATGTATTATGCAGATACACATAATTTGACTATCACTTACACAAGCATAAAGGACATAGATTGCAGTAAATTTATATATGTTATACTTTTTCATGAAAATTAATGATTTAAACCACAGAAATTCCTACATTTAAATATGAACCAAAGTTTAGCTTGAAGAACAGCATAGCATGAAAATTGATGATTTCAATAATAGAAAGTCCTACAAATGTATGTAATGAAATTTTAGCTTCAAAAGCAGAAAAGCATTCAAACCCATTGAAGCTAGATTTTTAGCAAATGATTTAAGCTAGAGCCAAAACGGAGAGATTGGAAAAAAAAATCAAATACCTAAGTTATTAAAATAATGTAATATGATAATAGCCAAGAGAAACCCACATTTGTTAGATCCAACCCCTCTGTCCAAAGACATGCCTGCACATGTGCAAAATGTCCCTTTCTTGAAGACCCAGCAGTCTTAAGCTTTCTTGCTCCTTCCTTACTGGAGTAATAAAAAGAGAATCTCTGATTTGTTTGCCCCAACTTCTTGACCTGATGCTCTCAAGTAAAGGCTAAGGATTCCCTCTATTACCATAGCTCCTAGCTGCTTAGCTGCCCCAAAAACATAAGTTATGATCAGAAAACTGCTTGTAATCCTTCAAATTCTTCCCTGGCTAATGCTCCTTTAATAGATCTGCCTATAACCTCCACCATGTTATAAAGAGAAACGGGGAACGTGGATCTCCCCGTCTGACACCTCTTGAGGATTAAAGAACGAGCTTTTGGTAGACGACGGAACTATTTAGCAATAGTATATGGGTCTTGCAATGCATATGTAAATACAATCAACCATTCTTTAGCAAACTGAAAAGGCTCCAAAATTTTCAATATGAATCTCCAATCTACTCTATCATAAGCCTTTTTGATATCCACTTTCACCAACATTCGAAGATCTGTGATTTTCTGAATTGTATGCAGGGCTTCTTGAGAGATTATGTGCAATATCCCGAGAGCGATGATAGAAAAATATATTTTCAAAGAAATGGGTTAGAAAACTCTCAAATGTTTTTTAGGTATGCCTTTGGACAAAGGGCTTACAACCAACAAACTGCAGGATTCTCTTTCTGAAAGAGTGGTCAATAAAACAGGCTCATGAAGGGACCAGTGGCTTTCATGGGCTGTGAGAATTATTATGTTGGAAGGTGGCAATTCCTTGTGTAAAGCCTTACCCTGACTCGTCAAAGCATAGCAGTTTATTTGCCTTTTGGAAACTTTATAATTTTGAGACTTTGTTTTACTTTAGACTTATTTGGGACAGTTATTCAGACAATTGGACACCGTATGATGATTATTTATGATGGTTAGGACTTATGATGATGTCAATGATTATTTATTTTCATGTACGAGATTGTTATGGATGGATATGGAATCATGCTTTAAATGCAAATGTTAGATGGATTATATCTGAAAGTAAAGAAATGGGTAGTTGGTTATGCCATGTTTAGTTTGATTATGTAAGAGTTACTTATATGCATGTTGATTTAGACATAGAAATGGTAATTGAAAATAGCATCGAGAAAAGATTAATATTGTGATTTAGTTATGGATGTAGATTTGATTTAATGCATATATATGTATGTGATTTTTATCTTGGACTACTGATATGCAGTTTGAGTGTGCAGGAAATAACCATGGTAAAATCGGAGAACCAAGACTAAACCTTTGTATCAATTGAGAATGCCAAGGTTAGATCTAATGAAGAGATATTAACCTTGTTGTTTAGTATTTTACTTCAAGAATGTAATGTGAATGAGTGTTTCAGATTAGATTCATTTTGTGAAAATTGATTTGCTACTCGTAATATAAATTATGTTTTATAGTGCCACTTGACACTCGTAATGTTATGTGTATATGTGGTAAGCCAAACTTGAGATATTGGCAAAAGACACGCAACCCTTAATTAAACCAATAAGAAATGCTTAAGTTAAATCCAGTTGCAAAGTGTTGTCATGTTAAGGCTTCAATTAGATGAAATTAGAATCCTAAGTTTAGGGTGAATTTAGAAGGGTTTATGAGAGTCCTAGAGTGTTCTTTTAATGAAATTAACTTACCTACATGATAGTACTATATAATAGGTCTTCAATTTTGACTTTACTTGTGTTTAAATCACTTTTCTAACACTTCTAAAATCTTATTTACCAAGTGTTGCGAAAATTGAAGAAGTCTTAACCATCTTCCCACCTTATCTCCACTTGGAGTTTCAGTCAAGCAGGGAAACCTGGTTTCTCTCATTCATGGTGGGAGGAAAAGTAGGAGTTTAGATGCCTATTAAAAGGGAATTTGAAAATAGAGTGGTTGTTCACCCACTCTAATTTTCGAGATCTGTTGGTTTTGAGGATTGTCAAGCAAGAAAGGATAGAGCGCTCTTCTCAAGTTGTTTATTGCCATAGCTTTAAATCAAGGTTGGAGGACTTTTGCCATGGCAGAAATCTCATGTTTTTGGTTGTTTCCGTTCTGTGAATGTATCAAGAAATGGATGTGAATGCATATGTGTATTGTAGAATTGTTCATATTTTGTGGTATTGGGTATGCTTGATTTACTTTGTTCTTTTCCATCTAAATTTGTTTGAAAGGATGATGTTCATGGGTGTGGAAGGACAACACTCACGCTTGGGAGGGAAGCAATGGCCTTCAGGTGAAGGGGTTAGTTGGGCCTTTCCCTAAGAGTAGAGGCTCTTCCCTGGAAGGAAGAGGGGAAAACATGAAGTATGAGCTTCATGTGCCAATACAATATTTTGCACTTTGGGGGTGAGAAGGGGAGAATTTTCTGTGAGAAATGGTATTTGTTTTGTATGCCTTGTGAAGGCGTTTTGATTTAAGCATTTGGCTTCTCCTAACGGTTTAGGCACACCTTCACCCATCTTATTGGATTGCTATGGTAACATATTGTGTAAGCTCAAGATGGGAGTTCAATGTTATATTTTGTAAATGTTCTTTGTGAGTTTGTGCTTGTATGTTACCCGGTTGGTCTTGGTTCTTCAAGCTCAGTGAGTGGTCTCATAGAGACCTAGGTTGGGAGGTGAGCTCCCATTATTTTCAATTGTGGTTTCTATAGGTTTCAAGAGTGGATTTGTGTTGAGGAAAAAGCTTGGAAGATTGCATACTATGTTGGTGTTTTTCAAGATGAAATATCATGAGTCTTTGTAAAGTTAGTGTATTGTAAAAGATCATATCTTGATCCTCATTGTTGTAATTGTGATTCGATGAGATGTTTCTAGGTGAAATTGATATAGTAGAAACAAAATTCAAAAGTTCTATATGCACTTCACTCTAAATGTTTCCTTGAAAATGGTTTTAAAATTATTTGAGTTCATTACAAGCAAAACAAGAATTGAAAAAATATAAATTTAGTATTTTGAATCTTATTTGTAATGGAGGAAGAATATTTAGTTGTTATGTATGTTTATTATAAATTTTGGGCATGACATTTTGGCATCAGAGCCTAGTTTGCGTAACACTGGGGCAAAATGGGTCCATGTTGAGTGTAGATTAGATAGCATTTATCTTATTTCGATATGTTTATTTTCAAAGTGAAAAATAGATTTTACATCATCTTCGTATCTAAATATTAAATTCATTAGTAATGCTGGAGATAAAATGAATTGTGCAAAAGAATATTTCATTACCGAAATTCAAAACCCACATCTTAGAAAATCAAATAGGTTGGTAAAATGCATATAGTTTGCAAGAGAAAAGACAAAATATATTTGCATATGAAAAAAATCCCTATAGACACCTACAAGATTCTAGTTTTTGTATGGAGAAAAAAACAATCATCATAGAAAAGTTATAGAGTTTTGTTAATCACATTCCTAAAATAATGCATACTTTTGTCCTATCAAGGAGACATGATCTTTTTGGTCAGAAACAAAAATAAGGTCAAAGGGGCATTTCAATATTATGGCAAGGCCATGAGCCAAAAGAATCTCATACTCATATTACTAAAAATAGCAAACTAGAAGTTACCTTTAGAAAAAGAAAAGTATCACTCTTATAAAAGATGATGAGGGAAATTACAAAACAATAAATATATATAATATATCTATTTCCCTATGTTATATGTCTCACCAGATAAATGAAACAAATATATATATATATATATATCCAAAACTTGTTTGGAGGTGGGCGCCGCGTAGGCCCCACACACCACACCTTTTTCCTCGACGCGTGTCCCTATAAAAAAAATCGCATAGACTTTTAGGTGGGGCAAACCCGAGGCGGAGCCCATCCCCCAACCCCTCCATCCCTTGCGTTGAGTTGGGACTTGTTTCATTTAATCACCGCGGACTCCTATTGTTATGTGCCAAAAGGTACTCACCAACTAGTAGTAAACCCCACGTATAATTTCAATTGATCTTTTAAGGTGGCATGCGTCTTGTAATGAAATCAGAATTAGTTCTCCATGCGGCCAATCCTGTCTTCTTCCTAGATGATGACTATGGCATGAGTGTATATACATTCGATATCAAAATTCAAATATTAGTGGTTCTCACACCTTCCAAGCGTTGTACGCACTTTGAACGAGATATTTCATGTTATTTGAACTATGCATAGGGAGGGCGCCACGTGGGTCCGCACATGTGCCACTCCATTTATTTTTGCTACTCTCCACTCCCCATTCTCTCCAATCTCCAAGCACGTTTTGCTAGGCGTTTTGTTGGGCAGTTACCAAGCGCATGATGGGCTGTCCTTTGGTAGGGACGAATATCCACCCCATTGACCCTTTTCCCGAGTGATTAAATGTACAAAATTGGAAGCCAATATGCAAATTTTTTTAAAAACTATATATATTCAACCATAGACCGGACCCCATGCGAGCCCCACCCTATTCCACATCTCCTTGGAGTGACAGTGACATTTTAAAATAAGTTTATATTTTTTTATTAACCCTACCTTGTCATCCTGCATGGTGTGTTACGATGCATTGGTTTAAAAGAAGAAAAGTGTTCAGGACTCCACTTATCATGAATGGGGTATGCAAACCCCGAGGGACCCACAGTCCCCACATGGGAAGGTCGCAAGGTCTCCCCTCATTACCTCTACTTCCCTTTCAGGGAGCACGTGAGGGGAGGTTAGTAGTAGACATTAAAAAAAAATTATTTATTTTTAAATTTAATTATCATTTAATATACGTTTATTTAATGTATGTTAAAATTTATTATATTTATATTAAATATTATATAATATTACCTCTGCCTCCCTTTTAGGGAGCACGTGAGGGTAGGTTAGTAGTAGACATTAAAAAGAAATTATTTATTTTTAAATTTAATTACCATTTAATATACGTTTATTTTAATGTATGTTAAAATTTATTATATTTATATTAAATATTATATAATATTTATTATATTTATATTAAATATTATATAATATTTAATATATTCATAAAAAAATTGAAAAAAATTAATAGATATAATAGTTAATAAATATTTAATTTATATATAAACAAAATTTAATAAAGTTTTAGGGTAATGATAATTTAAGTTATTTATTCGATTTAATAAATATAAATATATATTTCAATTTAAATGATACTTTTAAATAAGTAAAATTTGTTATCTAATAATATTTTCGATACATGAGTTATATAACAAACTAAGTACTAAACTATATATAATTTTGTTGATAGGGTTAATAAAAGATGGCTAAAATTTTATAGGGATGTTATTCAAAGCACCATTGTAAATGGGTAACAAAACAAATAATGATTAATACCTGAGAATTTTTGACGAATTTTTTACTTTGTGATTGTTTTGTCTTTTTGACAAATAATAAAGTGCATCATAATAAGAGATGTTCTAGAAGCTTCCAATGACTTCTTAAAAAAGTAAATAAATAGAGGGTAGGGGGCACCCATTTGAACAAGCGATTTTGTGGATTCTACTACTTATCATATTGGAGCAATTTGTGGTCTTCAGTCTGCAAATTTCCATTAGGTCTTTGAGAACGAAAACTCTCTCAAATCTGCATAACTGAGGAGGTGAGATATCTTTCGAAGGATTGCTCATTGGAGATGGCGTTCAGCTATTTCATGATGGATTAATCTGGAAATTGATTTTAAGGGTTCAAAACTTGCAAAGGAGTGAGAAGTTTCATCCAGCTTTAAATATATCCAAAACAAGCAAATTCGAATAAGGTCTACATGGACTCAGTTTGGGTTTTAAGAATGTCCAGCTAGACTCCAAATGTGGAATCGGAATTAATTATTTGGACAGTATTTTTTGTGCAATTCGAGCACTGCCATTCCTATATATTTTCGTCACCTGTCTGAGAAGAAGAAAACTACACAAAAATGATTGGAGGATGTCGTTGTAGCTGTAGGCGTCAGTATCGAATGTGAGGACGAATTATACACCATTCCGCTGGAACGCAAGATACTGCAGACGGGACACGGTTACAAGCTGCGAAATTAATCAGAGATCATTCCGATTCAGTCTAGCCAGATCGTCTGCCAAAGGTGGATGGAAGTTTGAGAACAGACAGGGAACGGAGTGCTATTCCGACTTCATACTTGTGACAGCCAATTGAAGCGACGATTTCAGGTTTTATTAATATTAATTTGGTTGTCATTGAAATAAACAATTAAGCGCAAAAATGTTTATATATATATATATATATATATATATATATATATATATATATATATATATATATATATCAAACATTGTTGTTCTTTAGCCGTTAAACGTATATTGCAATTGTAATAAGTGTAACAGACCAGTTCTGGAGGGTAAAATCAGTTTCCCTAAATTTTGTTGGTACTATTATTATATTCTGTTTCATTGGTTTACGTCAATCAATTTGGTGAATTTGACCACTAAACAATTGTATGCCAAGCACTTGACTTGATTCTACAGTTTAGAATTAATTTTTTGGAACCCTATTAGAGAGGGTCATCACAGTGGTATCAGAGCAGTGTTTTTGCCATCCTATTGGGTAAAAATATCTTATGCAACCTTATCCCAGGTATTATACACGTAGAAGAGCAACAGTTATGGGTGAGAGACAGTCACAGAGTCCACCTAGAATTGATGATGATGAGACCAGAGAGTTCTACAGAATCATGACTACCAGATAGCAAGAAATAGCCCAATCATTACAAGCATTGACTACCATAATGGAGAGAGTTGCTCCACCCAGGATTCAAGAACATGGTAGAGGTAAACCTGATCATGACAATAGAAGTGTGGCAGGCTCACAAGGTGCTCCTAGGCGCAGATCATGGACAGCAAACAGGGCTACTCATCCCACCTTCCTAAGGGAGGAGGCTCAGGAGTTAGGAGAAGATGACTTGCCGGATGATTTTCAGGATGATCTCAAAGTTGCTACTGCAGAATGGCAGGCATTACCACCACATGTGCGTGAACTATTGAACTTTGATCGCTATCTGAACCAAAGGAGAGAGCATATGAGTAGTAGCTGTCAGAACAGGAGGCCTAGAGGAGGTCATGATAGCGAGTTGCAGTGAGCTGCTGGCAAACTTACTTTACCATCTTTTGATGGAAGTGGCCAGATGACAGCACAGGCATGGATTCATAAGTTGGACACCTTCCTAGTATTAAGGCCTATGTCTGAGATAGATGCCATCAGGTACACCACCTTGCATTTGGAAGGCGCAGCTCATGATTGGTGGTCACACGGGATGGTTACTTTGCAGCACAATCAGGTGACATCTTACCAGGACTTTGTGTATAGATTAGTTGAGCATTTTGATAAGAAGGATCCAGAGATTTATTTTCGCGACCTCGCACAGTTGAGACAGTCAGGCAGTTTGGAGGTTTATATTAGTGAATTTCAAAGGTTGTCAGTTATGGTACAGGATGTTTCTGAGAGACGGTTGGTTATCTTGTTTACAGAAGGATTGTTCGAACCCCTCAAAGGGTGGATTACGGCATTTGACTCACCAACACTTCAGGAGGCTATGAGGAAAGCACGAAGTATGGAGCTTACAGCACCTTCTAGCAAGTTCACTTCTAGGAGTACTGCTTCTTTCAGAGACAATAAGAAGTTTGATAAGAATAAAGGGAAGAGCATTGAAACCAAAGGAAAATCTACTACACCCCTAGATGCAGAAGCATTAAACGACTTGCGCAGGAAGAAACTATGCTTCTATTGCAAAGGCCCATATGACAGGGACCATGATTGTCCTTTAAGACCTAAGGGAAAGGCCAATAGAGTTATGTGGGCATATTACGAAGGGTCAAATTCCGACAGTACAGCAAATGAGGATGATCACAGTGATTCAGAGCCTACGGGAGAAACAGGAAATTCAGAGCAAAAAGAGGAAACCGAGTTACATTTACAGCAGGGGCGTTTGTCTAGTATTCAGTAGGAGGCATCCTTCAGGTTACGTGGTGTTCTAGCAGGACAGAAGGTGATCACATTGGTTGATACAGGTGCTACGCACAATTTCATTGATGCACGTCTGGTTGAGCGCCGTGGTATTAAGATAGAGGAGTTTGAGGGTCTCCAAGTACAGGTTACTGATGGATACACTCTTAAGTGTAATAGAATGGTTAGAGACATGCCTTTACACCTGAATGATTATGAGTTCAAAGCATATTACAATGTGGTCAATATGGGCGACTTGGATATCGTTTTGGGTATGACATGGTTACGTTTATTGGGTGAGGTCACTTTCTGCCTCAAGGACATGGAAATCAAGTTTGAGGTAGATGGGAAGCAACATGTGTTGAGAGCTATCAAGAATAGTGACATCCGAACCATTTCTCTCAAGCGATTGGAAAGATTGGTGAGGCATAATGATATTGAATGGGCAGCCATGTGTACTCTCATGCCCACAAAGGAGGAACAACAAAAGACAAAATATCATCCAGACATCCAGATATTGAGAAAGAAGTATAGTAAGGTATTCAGTGATATTCCACCCAGTACACCACCTGATAGAGGGATTGAGCACATCATTGAGTTAGAAGAAGGTGCTAAACCAGTTATGATTACTCCATACAGGCATCCAAAGAGGCTCAAGGATGAAATAGAGAAAACCATCAAGGAGCTTCTCGCAATGGGACACATTAGACCTAGTAAGTCTCCTTTTGCTTCTTCAGTAGTTTTGGTAAAGAAGAAAGATGGTTCACTTCGGATGTGCATAGATTACAAGGTGCTGAATAAGAAAACCATTAAGAATAGATATCCTATTCCACGGATTGATGAGCTGATAGATGAACTACATGGGGCATGCTACTTTAGTAAGATAGACTTGAGATCCGGTTACCACCAGATTAGAGTCAGAGAATAAGACATAGAGAAGACTACCTTCAGATGTCATTGTGGGCACTTTGAGTTTGTAGTGATGCCATTCGGGTTGACCAATGCACCAGCTACTTTCCAGTCCACCATGAATAAGGTCTTCCATCATCAGCTGAGGAAGTTTGTGTAGGTTTTCTTTGATGATATCTTGGTATACAGTCGGACATGGCGTGAGCATATGGAGCATTTAGAGACAGTATTGAATACCTTGCAGGCAGAGTCCTTGTATGCCAAAGAGTCCAAATGTGATTTGGGTATGACCGAGTTATTATACTTAGGTCATGTTATCAGTAGCAAAGGAGTACGGATGGATCCTGATAAGATTCGTGCTATTGTGGAGTGGCCTATTCCTGAGAACCTGACCTAGCTGAGAGGATTCCTTGGTTTATGTGGCTTCTATCGCAGATTTGTTTGCGGATATTCGCGACATGTAGCTCCTATGACAAATTTGCTAAAAAAGGGAGCTTTTGTTTGGACAGCAAAGGCACAGGCTTGTTTTGACAGATTTAAGGAGATCATGACTTCATGTCCAGTACTAGCATTGCCCGATTTCTCGAAGCCATTTGAACTCTAGTGTGACGCCTCAGGAGATGGTATTGGGGTTGTTCTGATGCAGGACAAACATCCTATTGCATATGAGAGCAGGAAACTCCATGGGCCAGAGAGATCATTCAGCATTTACGATAAGGAGATGTTAGCTATCATGCACGCATTAGCTAAATTCAGGCAGTATCTAGTAGGTGGTAAGTTTTGTATAAAAACTGACCACAACAGTTTGAGACATTTCCTTGGACAAAGAGGTCTCAATGATAGACAACAGAAATGGGTGAGTAAGCTGTAGGCATACGACTTTGATATATCATATGTCAAGGGGACTCAGAATGTGGTAGCGGACGCCTTGTCACGCAGGCCACATCTTAGTGCAATGATTGAGATCTCTGAGGATTGGAAGCATTTAATTGTTGCAGAGTATGCTAGAGATTCTTGGGCATCTGGGATAGTTGACGGGACAATTGATGATACCAGGTATACACTTGTGAATGAATTGATTATTTACAAGAACAGGATATTTTTAATCCCAAGATCCAAGATGAAGCGGGCTATTATGAGGGCTCTTCATGATTCACCTATAGCTAGTCATCCTGGGTACTTTAAAACATATAGATAGGTACGAGAACGGTTTACATGGAAAGGACTCAAGACAGATGTGTTGCAGTATGTTCGTGAGTGTCCCGTTTGTCAGCAGAATAAACAAGAGCACACCTTCCCAGTAGGAATCCTACAACCACTTCCCATTCCAGATCAAAAGTGGGAATGCATATCCATGGATTTCATTACAGGGTTGCCCAAGGCTCAGGGACGCAATTGCATTTATGTGGTGGTGGACAGACTAACGAAGTATGCTCACTTCTTTCCCATCACCACTACTTACATAGCAGTATAGGTAGCTGAGGTATTCTTCAAAGAGATTTTCAGGTTACATGGGATACTCCAAAGTGTTGTAAGCGACAGGGATAGTAGATTCTTGAGTCATTTTTGGCAGGAGGTGTTCCGATTATGTGGCACTGAGCTCACCCCCAGTACCAGTTATCACCCGCAGACTGATGGATAGACGGAAATAGTGAACAAATGGGTGGAAGGCTACTTGAGGAATTACGTGGCTGATCAGCAGAAGGCATGGGTAAGATGGATTTATTTGTGTGAATATTGTTATAACACCACTTTTCACATGTCTATTCAGATGACACCTTTCCGAGCGTTATATGGGTATGATGCACCGACCTTTATTGACTTGCTGATGGGTGATGTTCAGGTTCCACGTGCCGGGGATTTGATTCAAGAGAGTAAGGACATTATTAACGCTCTTCGGGATAACATAGCTTGGGCACAGAATCAGTATAAGCAGTATGCAGACCAAAAGAGGACAGAGAGGAGCTTTGAGGTTGGTGACATGGTTTACCTCATGCTTCAGCCATTTCGAAAATCTACTCTCAAAAAGAGTGGGTCAGAGAAGCTTAAGCCTAGGTATTATGGGCCTTTCAGGATCACCAAGCGAATAGGGGAATTGGCTAATGAGCTTGAGCTTCCAGCAGATAGCAAAGTGTACAATGTGTTCCATGTGTCACGCCTCAAAAAAGCATTGGGACAGAATGTGGTACCTTCTACAGTATTACCTCCCTTGGATGAAGAAGGGAAATTGATCTTAGTACCGGACTTCATTTTGGACAGCAGGGAAAAGCAGCTCCGCAGAAGGGTGATCAGAGAATATTTGGTTAAATGGAGAGATCTACCAGTTGAAGATGCCACTTGGGAAAACGAAACAATTTTGCAACATCCAGCTTTGAGATTGCTTGAGGACAAGCAATTTCAGGAAGGGCGGACTGTCATGTCCCCTTTCTAGCGACATGACTTCTACTGTAGATTTGCCTATCATTGACTCTCGTAGGCAAATGATTTTGGAGAGAGAGTCATTCTATTGCCGGAAGATTACTTTTTTGCTCTCGGAGAGTTATAATCCAGTAAGTGGGGCCTATTTGTTCTAATGTCGAATTGAGATTGCACTTTTAATTTTATAAAGTTATTTATTTAATTTTATAAAGTTAATTAATAATAAAGTGCATCATAATAAGAGATGTTCTAGAAGCTTCCAGTGACTTCTTAAAAAAGTAAATAAATAGAGGGCAGGGGGCACCCATTTGAACAAGCGATTTTGTGGATTCTACTACTTATCATATTGGAGCAATTTGTGGTCTTCAGTTTGCAAATTTCCATTAGGTCTTTGAGAACGAAAACTCTCTCAGATCTGCATAACTGAGGAGGTGAGATATCTTCCGAAGGGTTGCTCATTGGAGATGGCGTTCAGCTATTTCATGATGGATTAATCTGGAAATTGATTTTAAGGGTTCAAACTTGCAAAGGAGTGAGAAGTTTCATCTAGCTTTAAATATATCCAAAACAAGCAAATTCGAATAAGGTCTACATGCACTCAGTTTGGGTTTTCAGAATGTCCAGCTAGACTCCAAATGTGGAATCGGAATTAATTATTTGGATAGTATTTTATGTGCAATTCGAGCACTACCATTCCTATATATTTTTGTCACCTGTCTGAGAAGAAGAAAACTACACAAAAACGATTGGAGGATGCCGTTGTAGCTACAAGCGTCAGTATCGAATGTGAGGACGAATTATACACCATTCCGCTGGAACGCGAGATACTGCAAACGGGACACGGTTACAAGCTGCGGAATTAATTAGAGATCATTCTGATTCAGTCTAGCCAGATCGTCTGCCAAAGGCGGATGGAAGTTTGAGAACAGACAGGGAACGGGGTGCTATTCCGACTTCATACTTGTGACAGCCAATTGAAGCGGCGATTTCAGGTTTTATTAATATTAATTTGGTTGTCATTGAAATAAACAATTAAGTGCAAAAATGTTTTTATATATATATATATATATATATATATATATATATATATATATATATATATATATATATATATATATATATATATATATATATATATATATATATATATATATATATATATATATATATATATATATATATATATATATATCAGACACTATTGTTCTTTAGCCGTTAAATGTATATTGCAATTGTAATAAGTGTAACAAACCAGTTCTGGAGAGTAAAATTAGTTTCCCTGAATTTTATTGGTACTGTTATTATATTCTGTTTCATTGGTTTACGTCAATCAATTTGGTGAATTTGACCACTAAACAATTGTGTGCCAAGCACTTGACTTGATTCTACAGTTCAGAATTGATTTTTTGGAACCCTATTAGAGAGGGTCATCACACAGGCAGAGCACTAGACCACAGTCATTAAGGCCACAGATATGATATGAGGTAGTAGAGTTTCTATTTTATTTGATTCTAGAGCTACTGACTCTTTTATATCTCCATCTGCAGTGGAGTGTTGCAGGCTAGTGGTAGTTAGACAGGATGTCAATTGGGAGGTAGAGTTAGCGTCATGAGCTAGAGTGTCAGTTAATTCTTTGGTCCGTGGTTGCGAAATTCATATTGGAGACATGACTACCATACCTGATCTTCGGATTGCCTCTTTAGGTACCTATGATGTAGTTCTTGGCATGGATTGGCTATATGCCCACAACACCAAGATGGATTGTAGACAAAAGAGGGTAGAATGTGTAGATAGTCATGGCACTCCTAGAGTGATTTCCAAAGTACATAGGCTTGTATCTCTTCGTATGATATCCACTATGCAGCCTAAGCGGTGTATGCGAAAGGGATGTCAGTTATTCACCATCACTATTAGTGACAGAGATAAGGATTTCTAGAAAGAAACTTGTCTTGATGATTTTCCTAACTTACAAGAGTTTGTAGATGCTTTTCCTTCTAAGCTTCCTAGTATGCCTCCAACTAGAGCAATTTATTATGTGCTAGGAACTAAGTCTATATTTAGAGCACCATACAAGATGACAACACAGGAACTCGATGAGCTCATGATTCAGTTAAAAGAGCTCTTAAAGAAGGGGCATATTCGTCTTAGAGAGTCACCTTGGGGCGCACTAGTCATTTTTGCAAAGGAGGACGGATCAGTTAGGTTATGTATTGATTATCGGCAACTAAACAAAGTAACTATTAAAAAACGATACCCAATTCCTAGGATTGGTGATCTATTTGATCAGCTTAAGGGTGTCTGTGTTTTCTCAAAGATAGATCTTGAGTTATCATCAATTAAGGATAGTGGAGAGTGATATCCACAAGATTGCTTTCCACATGAGGTATGGTCACTACGAGTTCACTGTGGTACCATTTGGCCTCACGAATGCTCCAACTATATTCATGAGTCTCATCAATGGGGTATTCTGTGCATTTGTAGATAAGTTTGTGGTGGTGTTCCTTGATGATATTTTGATTTATTCTCGTGATGAGGAGCAATTGAGACAGGTGTTGCAGTTATTGAGGAAGAATCATTTGTATGGCAGTTTGAATATATGTGATTTCTACAGATCTAAGATTCATTATTTAGGTCACATTATCATAGGTGATGGGATCTCAATGGACCCATCAAAGATTAGAGCTATTATGGATTCTACTAGTATCACTAAGGTGAGGATTTTTATTGGATTAGTAACTTACTACCGATGCTTTGTTGCAAGATTTTCTAGATTGGCTCATCCCATCACATTTCTTCAGAAGAAGGGAAAGAAATTTGAGTGGACAGAGAAGTGTGAGAGAGCTTTTCAGGATCTCAAGAAGGCAGTTACTAGTGCACCCATCCTTGCAGTGCCCGATCCGTCAGGGGATTTTTTAGTTTGCACAGATGCTTCATTAGATGGCATAGGAGCAGTTCTTATGCGGAATGGTCAAGTTATAGCATACGAGTCTAGGAAGCCAAAGACTCACAAGCTTAACTATCCTACCCATGACCTAGAGATCACAGCAGTGATTCATGCTTTCGTGAGATGGCAAAATTTCCTATTAGGTCACCGATTTGAGCTTCATTCAGACCATCATAGTTTACAGTATATCTTCTCTTAGCCGAACCTTAATGATAGGCAAAGGCGATGGATGGAGTTCTTATGTGAGTATGATTTTGATGTTCATTAAATCAAGGGGAAAGAGAATGTTGTTGCAAACGCTTTGAGAAGGAGGCAACATGAGATATCACCTGATACAGAGAGCGCAACTAAGAAGCTTCAAATGGGTTTCCCACTCTTGAAATCAACCAACTGGCTATCAAATCTTTAACCTTATTACAAGGTTTCAACACACTCCAATCCTCCAATGGATCAAGAAACACACTCTCCAACTTTACTAAAGAATCCAAGGACAAAGAACCAAACTTGCCCACTTTAAGGGTTTTGCACCAATCTCCCACAACTAGGTCAATTCTAGGGAAACACCCTAGAAGTTTGTCTTGAGGGTTCTAAGAGGTTAAATGATCTTAGGGCACCTATTTACCACAAACTACACCATTGGTTTGAATTACGTTTGCACAAAGCCTCTAACCCCGATTTGGCCTAGTAGCCCTGTGAGCCCCTTTTAGCCCTCTTGAAATGGCTTTTTGGATCTAACTTCACAAAGTTTCAAACAAGATCCAAAAAAAATTAGGTTTTTGAACACCCTTTTCAAAGTTAATTCAAACCCCAAAGCATCAAATTCTAGCCCGACTCCAACATTCCCTTTCCTTCACAAAGCAACACAGACCTAAGTGATCAGGTTAGGCTTGGTTTACAAAGCAACCAGTAGGAAACGGGGTCATGGAAACGAACTCAATACTCAAGAATGATTGGCAACACTAAAATAACTTATTTCCAAATGCTCAACCCTTCACCAAGTCCCAAATTCCTGCCATTCACAAATCAGCACACTACAACAGGTGAAATCCTTCATGGTACTTGACCTAGTGCTTGATTGAAAAAATCACAAAACACATCCTCCAGTTTTGAAACCCTGGAATCTTCAAACGGACCCTACTAACTACCATTTCCCAAGTGGCCATGAAATTCCAACCAAGGAAATTGCAATTAGAGGCCCATTTTTGCTGTGTGCACCAAAATGTTGTCTTAAAAACCTAGTTTCACTAAAAATGCAATGACTTGAGTCAGAAAACATGTAGAACGATGAGACCAGAAGCAAAAGAAAGCTGATTCAAATATCTATCTCAAACATCCATTAGATCTAGTCTGACAGTCCATACAATTCGTGCAGCATGCAAACAACAGTAAAAATGACTCCAAAACTGAATTTCCTTCTTTGCAACTTCTTCCAATCCGTACATTAATGCCCTCCAAACCTCACAAATGAGGTATATATATCTCCTATGTCTATTTAATGGTTACAACCAATATTTTAATAGTTATAATCCCTTTTCCCACTAAGTTGCAATTTTGAGCAACTTTTACAACTTTAAACAATGCAACTTTTTCGAATTGAAACATTGATACGATGGTATATTTTGCTATGTTGCTTTAAAATTAGCATAGTGGTGCATGGCCTTATTTTCTGCATATATATTCTTGTACAGATGAACCCAAAATGAATCCAAACCCAAACCCCCAAGAAAATTGTACGAATTTTGAACCCAAATCTTGAACCTGAACCCGTACCTAAATCCAAACTAGCAACTTAGGTTACAACCAATATTTGAATAGTTATAACCCTTTTCTCACTAAGTTGCAATTTTGAGCAACTTTTACAACTTTCAACAATGCAACTTTGCACAAAAGGTACAATTTTTTACATTTTTCACTTGATTCCACTTCTAGAACTTGGAAAAGGTTCTAACATACCTAAAACCAATTATAAACACCTAATCCTAGGCTATATTGACCAAAAACATTAAAAATCTCGAATTTGCCTAATGAGCAACTTTTGCTTATAGATTGCATAAAGTGCCTTAAGCATACAAAATGGTGTCTTTCTTTGACAACCATGGACTTTTCATCCAAGGTTTGTTTATTCTAGCCTAATTAGGTGAAAACAAACATGAAAACCAAAATATAAACCAAGTGCCTTGGTGCTTTGCACCATCATCCATGATTTCTAGTACAGATTTGAGAGAGCCTATCTTGTGACATTCACCTGATGATAAATTATATTGAGAGGTTTGTCAAATAGATCATTCTCTAAGACCCCCAGAAGGGAAGTATGGAGATTATTCCTTGGAGTCCGATGGAATTTTAAGTCATAGAGGATGCATTTATGTAACTTCTACTAGCAATTTGTGTGATTTTATTATCCTAGATGCTCATAGAGCACCATATGCAGTGCATCCCGGTGTTAAGAAGCTACATGCAGATTTGCAATAGTTGTATCATAAGCCAGGCATGAGATTACAGATTGCCAATATTGTAGCTAGATGCATAGAGTGCTAGAGAGTGAAGGCAAAGCATAGTCATCCAGATAGACTCTTGCAGTCACATGAGATACTTGAGTAGAAGTGGGATGTAATTTCTATGGATCTTATTTTCGGTCTTCCGATGTCTTCTTGCCACCATAATGCTATCTTGGTGATAGATGATACGCTGACCATCGTTGCCCAATTTTCACCTGTTTGTACCACTTTCATAGCAGCAACAATTGATCAGGTGTTCTTGCGAGATATTGTCACACTTCATAGCATTCCTCGTAAGATCATTTCTAATAGAGACTCCTTGTTCACATCATCATTTTGGAGTGATCTTCAGACAGCTTTGGGTACTAGTTTTAATTTTTGTACATCATATCACCCTTAGACAGATGGACAAACAGAGAGGGTCAATCAAGTGTTGGAGGATATGTTGCAGATATATGTTATGGATCACCAAGTTAAGTGGGAACAGTACCTTTATCTTGTGGAGTTTCTACATAATAATGGGCATCATTCTTCCATTGGTATGGAACCCTATTCAGCACTATAAGGTAGGCCTTGCAGGACTCTATTAAGTTAGGATGGGATTGAGGACAAAGTGTCTATTGGATCACAGTTGGTGAGGAATATGGAGCAGTAGGTAGATTTAATTAGACAGCGTCTTAGAGAGGCTCAAGAAAGGTAGGAGAAGTATGCAAATGTGAAGAGGGTAGGCAAGGAGTACATGGTCGAAGACAAAGTTTTCTTGAGAGTGCATCTGCAAAAGAGTCTGATTCATTTTGGGAAGGGTTTTGAGTTGGTGCCTCGATTTGTTGGACCATTTGAGATATTGGAGAAAATAGGACTAGTTGCCTACTATTTAGCTTTTCCACCTAGCCTACCACACATCCACAATGTGTTTCATGTTTCAATATTGAGGAAGTATGTTCAGGATGAGTCTCACATTATATATTAAGATGCTTTGCAAGTGGAGTCAAATGGGCAGCTAGCACTGGAGCCCATTTGCATTTTGGGCCGACGAGACCCAGCACTTCGAGACAGAGATCTAGATCAGGTTAGAGTTTAGTGGGATTGTTATGATGAGGTCACAACTTGATGGGAGGATGCAGCTCAGATGAGATCACAGTACCCATACCTCTTTGATGAACTCCAAGAGGATGTTCGTCCCTATGAGGGAGGATGTGAGGCCTCACCCCGACCTGACATAACATGTAGTTTATTTGCATTTTGGACTTTTTATATTTTAAGGCTTTGTTATACTTTAGACTTATTTACGACAGTTATTCAGACTATTGGACACCATATAATGATTACTATATGATGATAATTAATGATGATTAAGACTTATTGATGACGTTGAGGATTATTTATTTTCATGTACTAGATTTGTTATGGATGGATGTGGAATTATGCTTTAAATGCAAATGTTAGATGTGTTAGTTTTCAGAGAAAATTTTACATAGTGGTCTTGATCCTAAGTTGCTCTTGATTTGAACCGATGTGTCAATAGAAACCCTAAGTTTTGTTTTTTAAAGCCAAAAGCCCTTGCCCTTGCTTTTTTCAAATTGTCCTGCCTATCTTTCAAAAGTGTGATCCTGGCATGAGAAAGGGTTTTGTATTTCCCAGCCTTTTTCTTGGACAATTAGGGCTTCCCCTTTTAGAAGGTTGTTTCCTATGTCTTGTGCAGTCTTATTTCATTGAAAATGTCATTTGTTTATGCAATAATTGGCTTTGAAATCATAAGTTTCAAAAATTTGACAAACTTCCTTTTTATTCCATCTAGCACCTTGTTATTTGTTAAAAATGTACCTTAAAAACAGGTAGACCCAGATTATTTCTTATTACGACCATCAAATCTTGGTTGGATCGACAATTATTGCTATCACTAAATGAATGTGCAAGTGCCTTAACCTTTGCGACAACGTGACTGATTGACGCATGTACCAAGTGGGTCCTCCACAACGATCAAAGGGAGTATCAGATCGGAATCATCGGATCATAAGAAGATCAATTTTTTCATTATGTCGTTGAGCAGAGATGTGAGCCTTTCTAACTACTGCAAAATTACGACCACATCACATGTGTCTTGTGTTGGCCTAATACCTAGTGGTTTCCTCATATCAGAGCTGTTGGATCAAAGGAAGATCAACAACAGTCGGTGTGTCGTTGTGGGGACTTGCATGATGATTATCTATCACGACAAAGTGAACTTTTGACACGTCTCAAATGGGCCCAATGCTTATGAAACAAGGGATGGTACATCGACCGTTGGATCCGATGAAGATCGACGGTTGTTGTTATGTCATCATAAAAACTTGCGAGTGTTTTATCTATTGCAACAAAGCAACAATGAGCCACATGTCCTAAAGTCTTCAGTGATACAATGAGGGCCCGCAAAGACAAAATGGCTTACAGCTAGCATAGTATAGTTGTTGTGACTGCCCCGTCAATATGGAAGGAGGTGACTCAATAGAAAAATTAAATTAGGGTTGTCGGATTTGTTTTTAATCAACGGATTAATTTTGAAGTTGTTCGTCAGATGTGCATTCCTGTTGCCAATGACAAATCAAATTCAGTTTTATGCAGATTGTGATCTAAGAAAATTGTGCGTACATCAAATTTTACTGGGCAAGGTCAATCAATTCCAAAGCAAGGACCCTTTCCAAATACTTTACCAAAAATCCGAAATATATACTTGAAGATTTAAAATCCGAATAGTAAACCAACATCGAATATAAATTCCAGAATTTAATTCGATTTCTAATCAGTAAATTTACATACAATAAAACTCAAAAAAACTTTGTTTATTCCTCCAATGTTCAGAAAGTGCATATATAAACCAGGAGTTAATTCAGATAACTATGAAATGCGTTACTGTATTTTACAACAGCAATACAATAACATGCAAATATCTAAAAGATCCAATCTTACAAACAGTCAGATTGGCAAATGTAGGTAAAACCTGTAAGAAGGCTAGGTTTGCGTCCAACCTCCAAGGCTTCTTCAAGGGTTTGTGTCTTCGAAGAAATAACCAGCAACTGTTTCCAGCTCCCAAATTAATATTTGTTTTAAATATTATATCTTCGTATATCCTCCCATGTAGAGTCTGTTGTACTTTTATCACTTTTCCAATGTGATGCGTGCATCTGTTACATCCCAATTTTTTACCTAGCTTGAAATATAGACGTTGAGGTTCACATGAAGTCAGTTGGCAGTTTAATATGATATAATCTAGCGAAATGGTAAGATAGTTAGTCGTTATGATTTCAAGTGAAGATGACATGTTTAGTTGATCCTTAATCGCAAATTCATGGAATTAAGATGAAAAGGTAACTGATATGATTATTTATAATTTATAATTTAATTACAGAGAAATTCCTTGCAGGGAGCATGTTGAAGGGGTGGAAGCATTGTCAGAAAAGCTTCAGGCAGGGTATCACCATCACTGGCAGACGGGTAAAGGACCTAGCAATTTGAAATGAATACACACATGGAATTACATGAGTTATTTAAATAAATAATTTAAATAAAATAATTGAGTTAAAATATAAAACGTATCTTAAAGGGTTTTAAGTTAGCTTTTGTCGTAGTATTTTTAATAATTGTTTATAAATGTTCATTTAAATATAACCATGATTTGGCACCATTATCAGTTAATAATTTAAAAGTTGTATTTTATAATAATGTTCGGATTATAATAATTATATTATTATAATCTTCGAATTTTAATTTTCTAACTCTATTCTCTTCTTTATTATTCTTGCTTTCAACCGATTATTGTTTGGAATGTTTAATACTATTTATGTTTTTTAATTCATTTAGACTTCTTGGGAATTTGAAATGAATCTTGTAACTGTAGGAAGTCATAGAGACAGGCTTATTTTATTTAATAGCTTCCTTATTTGACTGTCGGCATGGATTCTTTCTCCTCTGGCATCCATTCTTTCCTCCTACCACCTTCATGTAATCTGAGAAAATGAACTACCTGATAGCACCTTTGATTGCATAGACAACCCAAATACATTACTAGATATCACTAGTGAGGCTGAGCTCTGCTCCAAAGACACCACCCAATCACCTTCATTCTGAAAGTAATCTTTCCCAATTTAAATTGTTTTCCAATTGTTGCGGGTCTGATAGCAGGGTTGGAGGATTTAATCAAGCGCACATCATTCTCAATTTTAGGTTACGTATAGCATTTTGACCCGGCAACCTGTGAGAACATTGTAGCTCCGTCATGGCTGCCTCGAAACCTTATTCTCTTTCTCTGCCTTCACATTTATTTAATACAAACGACAGCAAGTATTGCAAGGCATTTCGCAGTTTCCTTTTCATGATAGAGAAGTCATCATGCCTCGTCAACGGAGATCAATCGATCAAGTGCATTGTTGCCGAACCTATGGAGAAGACTGGTATATTTTGATGTCTTATACACCCAATGATTCAGTGGCAATCATTCTATTTTCTTTTGACATGTTTGCCAGATAATGAATATCTACAAATTACAGAGGCACAACCTTTTCTTTAAGACAGTATTTCTTATCTTTATTTGAATTCAGTTATGCTATAAATTGAAATTATGATGGCCTTGTCGTGTTTTGGCATAGAGATATCTGGCTTGTTTTTATTTCTACCACTTATCTTTCGATTTCCCTTGCTCTGTTACGGTGCCCTTAGCACCTAAATTTATATGTTTTTGCATTTCCAATAATCAACTGCTTTCTCGTGGAGATCTGAAGGAGGCGTTTGAGTCCAAGTTATAGCACATTCGACAATAGAGTAGTGAGTCACATAAGGAGACACTTTGCATATTCTTCCATCTTTTATTCTTAAAACCTATTAAGCTGAGTCGGCTTTGAGTCTTGTTCCAAGTTTTTCCAAACAGTATTAAAACAAGTCGTCTTTCAAATGTTCTGGAATATATGTAAATCATCTTTAAGTCTGCAATTACGTCCAATACATTTAAGCATAACCTTAGTTGGATATGATTGTTTATCCAAGCAATATTTTCAAATCAGTATAATGTCTTGAAAGGACAGAATATATTCATGATTGCCAATCTTATGAATAATCTCTGAAGTTCTTCATTTAAACTTTACTTTTATTTTTTTGAAAACATGTTATAATATTTGATAACAGTAATGAGAGCACCAAGGGTATCACCCGACTAATGCCAGAATGAGGTGATGAAGGTGCAAGTTATACAATAAAGATAAATGTTCAGGCACTAGGAAGTCACCGGCCTGATGGCCCGAATTATTGTGATGAGGTGTAGATGAACCTGTAAAAGAAAATACAAGGATGATATAAGTAATAAATGAAATAATGCCTTAGCTCATATATGTTCCATTCATGTTGAATGATTGTCAAGGTTGTTGTCTATTTTGTGATCTTTAAAGAACATAATCATAGAATGTGAAATGATGGATGTATGAAATCTTCTTGAATAATTGTTAAAACCGTTCGCTCTGAGAATACTGGATACCTGGGACTCACCCGACTGTGTAGCCAAAAAGATGGGTGATCGTCAATAATATGAACCAGTATTAGTTAAGACATTTCAATATTTATCATTTAATACGAATTAATTAATAGCTCATGCATATTCCTATTATGATGATCTCCTGCTACCAAGTCGTATGGCATGTTATATATCATGATGCCCAGTGGATGTTAAGATGTTCCCTGTCAATGCCAGGTAGGGAGGGCCTTTCTCGTGAGATCGTATGGGGATATATTGTGGTCCGAGGTTGGGTGGTTAAGCCCCTGACAATGCTTCGCCTCTCTCAAGATGTCTAATATGTGTCAGACAGAGATAAGCCATGCATTCAATTGTTTATCAAAATCAGGTAATATCATTTTTTATGAAGAGGTAAGATTAAAATGAAGTATTTCATTGTTATCATTATTTTACTTTCACATATATGAATAACGGATATAAGTATATATTTTCTAATCCTGAGATACTGTCACAGTTAAGTAATTAGAGGAAAAGGAATCTAAAGCCCTAAATGATTTGAGAGATGACTGGAACCCTAAATGATATAGTGGTATCAGAACCCTAATTGAATCCATGGTATTGGAAGCCCTATTTGAATCAGTGGTATTGGAAGCCCTAGATGAATCCATGGTAGCAGAAGCCCTAAGTGAGATAGCTATATCAGAAGCCCTAATGAACCAAAGGTAAATGATGCCCTAATTGATACAGTGATTAGTGATGCCCTAATTTAAATTATAGTATTTAGTTGTAATCATCATATGATTTTGAGATAGTGGGTTTTAGATAATAATTGATATTTGTGGATTAACCCAAGTGGTTGCAGAAGCATCCATAGATGATTTTCAGTCTCAATTTTTCCGAGGTATGTGATTTCAATTTCTGAAGTAGTTTCATATAATGGTTTTTTCAAGTTTTTAGTTAAGAATTTTGTTTAACTGATTTTAACAGTAAATCTTCTTCACTTGAACATGAATGATGTAATTGCCTTCCTATGAAATCGAAGTTATAACTATATTCTATGCTTATGTTAGAGGTTAATTTAGACCTGGAAAACCGAGATGTTACAACATATTTAAGCAATGTGGGATAAAGCACCTTTTTTGTCCTTTAGTCACTTAAATGAACATAGTACCTTTTAAATAAAGTGACAAGTTAAATGAACTTTTAAAGTCACTTAGCCAGTAAACCATATAATTGTTAGGCATTAAAATAATTGACCAAACGAACTCAGATAAGCACGTGCAATAGCTCGTTGGAAGGCTCTCAGCGAGACGCTTCCAACCCAACATTGAGATATCACGAATACTGAGCTCTGTTTACTTACTAAAAATAGTAACCATCCAGACAACCTACCATAACTGCTCTGATGGGTCCGAAACTGGAAATGTCTAGGGCAAATCTCGAACTAAACCCCATAAAGAGCCTTCTCAAAAAGAATTATAATGTCCCAGAAAAAGGGGACATTACAAAGCCTCCCTTCTCAAAGATTGCTTGCCCTCAAGCAATACGCTCATATGTGTAGAAATCAAATGCCAAGATCCCACACTTGCCTCGAGAATGAGGTTCTACTCCTCAGTCGATATACCCCGACATGCATCTTCCCAAACTCAGAATGGTGAAATAGTACAATAAGAATCAATGTGCCAAATAACTGAATGCCAGGATTCCAAGTTTTACCATAAATAGACACCAACTGCCATCTGTTGTTGCCCTATGTGCCAATACCCTCAGTCAGGATGAAAGCCTCCCTCCATGAGTGACCCTACTAATCTCTACTATCAAGTGAAAATGGGAGCTCAACAATATACCAATTTCCACCCCAAGATGATAGCAACCCAACTCTCCAACAAGATCCCCGATAAAAAGAAATACATAGGGATGCTCCACCTGGATCCCAAGTGAGAACTTGTGCGCTGTCTAAGATACCACTGACCAACTCCTATAGTATCTGCACCATTGTACCACTATACCACTCCAGCAATATCTGTACCGATGAGAATGGCAGATCCAACCAATCTGACTCCACCACTATATCACCCTGGTGGAAACGGAGTAATCCTAATCTCTGGAACTCTGACGTATCAGAAGGCTGAAACACACAAATCATAGTCACAGCATAATCCACTAGATGTAAGATACTATTAACACCTGGATCCCCAATCAACCAATACATCGTGTCAAACCTGTCACCACCTGGATCCCAAAAGAATCGAACCCCACATCCATTCGCCATATAGAGGTAAAAATACCTGGTAGCGTCTATAACACACCATCTCTCTACAGCTCCCGCTAAACTCCCATGGATGTGATAACTAACCAAACCATCATGCCAACTGACACCATAGTCGTCATGTAACCATATACTCATAAGAGAACTTTGTGACATAGAAGTAGCAAACCATGTTGGATACATATCAACTTGATGTATAACAGACAGCTTTCCCTGCAAGTAATCCCCCACAAATAGCTGAGTTGGATGCTTGCATCCGCTAATCCCACCTTTCGAAGATGGTGAATACCCATCGCACAAAGGATGATACAATTCTGGAACCAACCCACACTGATGCATCATCAAGTCCTTCATGCATGGGTCAAAAGAAAAATGATGAGCACTCCTCACTGTGTATTTGCGGTAAAATGCTCCAACCTCTGTTAATGGCTCATCATTAAAAACACTTGAAACAAGCAGCTGATCCCTCTGACTCTGAAAATCAACAAGCCGACATCCAAAATCAGCTACATGGAATGAAGTGACAGATTTGCTTCCAGGAGATGGAAACAAATCAACATGAGAGCTATACTCCCAAACGGGTGACACTTTGTGAATGCCCTGTGTGGATGACAAAGTAGCATCGTGTACTACTACACAACTCTCAGGAGAATCCACCATTGTGACACAAGAGCTACTAGTAAATTGTCTTGTATCAACTGTCACGGCACTAACCTCAGGAGAACTTGATACAACTAGTGGTTCTCTACTGTTCTCCACCAAGGTACTCGTCCTAGCTTAAATATTTGTAATAGATGTAACCACATCCCCCTACAACCCGTGGATATAAGATCCTCATCAACTGCCTCTGTATGTAACTGTACTATGTCTGTAGCTAGTGGAGACTGTGCTAAACTCAACTCCTCTATAAGCTTCTCAATCTGTAATTGTGACTCTTGAAGGGCCAACTGGGTACTCTGCAACGAGTCCAATGTCACATCAAGCTCATGAGTGAGCTTACCAATCTTCTCCTCATTTCCCTGCAATGCAACATAACAAATGTGATCCCATTCGAGAAGAAATTCTCTATCTACAAGTAGTTGTAGGTAATTTTGTTTCATCATTCCAATTGCTTCTCGGAGTGCATGTATATCTACAAGGGAAAAAACACTATCACCATACTCATCTGCCAAAGGAGTACTCCAACCATAGTTGGCCAACATTTGACGAGCAACATCAAAATGCTTAATAGTTGTGGCAACCATAGTTGGAAAATTCGCCAAATGCAAAAACTCGCCAAGCCCCCCAAAAGTTTAATCGGGAAAAACTCGGAGATTTAAAAAAAAAACTCGGGAAAAACTCGGGAACCTAAAAAACTGCTGAAATTTAATTAAAAATACATTTATTTTGCAAAATTTGATGAGAAGATGCATCTAATAAGTTAATTAAAGAGAATACAAAAGAAAAACATAACAGCTCTTACGCTATGCCGAAGATTAAATCAGAAAAGAATTCCACAACCAATTTCAGAATACAGAGAAAAAACTTCAATAGATTGGTCTCACTGTGCATACAGCAGAGATATTAAATTGCGAAGTTAAAAGAATTGAAATTGTACTGATTTGAATTGCTTACAAACTGCTGTATCAGTAGCTTCAATAAATAAAGAGAGGCAGTTGAAGTCTTGACTGTGGATGAACTAAAATAGAAGAAGATATTATTACCTAATGAATCTAATAAGGAGATATGTCATGCATTCAAATGCATGGAGAAGTCAGACAAAGAAACTAGCTACCAAACTGCAAGGAATCTAAAATAGTTAAAACATAACTGGACTCAGCGGAGTATACAATACACATCAAATGCATATTTAACTGAAGCTAAAAAAGATTAAGATTGCAATAAAATGCAGTTTATTGTGCAAAGTTGCAAACAATGATAGTTGAATAGGCATGCATTCAATCTCTAGCAGTTGTTAATACATTAATACTTTAAATACATGCTAGAATATGCATGTCTTAATGTAATGCTCCACTACTTCCTCACTATGATATTTTTCTTTTGTGTTAGCATTTTATGTAAAAGTCAGTATGCACTCCATGATTGAAAAGACCAAATGAAATTATTTGACAAATTTCAGAAGCCCCTTTTCATTCCAGCTAAGCATTTCTACATTGTCGAAATATATGAAGCATTGAGGAACAGATTAATGCATTTTTCCCATTGAAAATTAAGCAAAAATTTGAAAATCAAGCAATTCACGAGTTTTTGAAAAAGACTCGCCGAGTAATCGGCGATTAATCGGCAATTAAACATGGTGCAGCCGAGTTTTTAGACCCGCTAGTTAAGTGGTGAAAAACTTGCCAGGCTGAAAAAATCGGCGATTTGTTAAAACTCGCTGAGTATTCGGCGATTTTTCCATCTATGGTGGCAACCATCATGACATTAACCTTCAATTGACTTGCTAAATGATGATCCCCTTGTCACAAAACATTTCCACACAAATCTTCCGATTTTTCATCCGCACTGTGATATGAGGCTGAATCAATGTCACTCACCATATGATAAGCAGCATCTTGTATGCTATCATCTAGGCACTCCTCAATATCTAGGGTTCTGTTGCAATGCACCTCATAGGATGGCTCAACTGGTAAGGTAGAAGCTGCTGATATAACAGTATCTTCATGCACTTCCACTTCAAAGGTGATTACGTGTCCGTCCATATCATGATCTTGGATTCATTGTCATCAAATGAATTTTCTGATTTATTTTCTAAGGTCTGATTTTCGCTCTCCATAAGGTCAGCTGTATGATGGTCACTAACTGCTGGGAATTCATCATTGAGGCTTCTAGATACTATAGAGACCTCTTGTTCCTCTTTCTCTTCACTCTGTGATGCAGTCCTCTTAATAATCGAAACCATACATCTTGCCACTTTGTCTAGTTTTGCAGGGTCTAAAATCAATTCATTCATCCTTTTCTGATTTTCATCCAACCTTTTCAAACTTTGTTTAAGCTTCTCCATATTCTGGTCCCACTACTTCTGGGTACTTGAAGTAAAAATGATTAACTAACTGATTCAAAGTCCAGTTCACTGTAATAAACTTCCCAATTCTGTAATACCAATGACTTTCTCAGTAAATTATCAGAATTATCATCAAACTATATCTGCTACTTGTGGCGGAAACCTTTATATTGTCATCCAGTTGGTTCTTGCTGTAGGTATCATTTGCCTTTACACTGAAACCACAGAGAGTCTTCAGCTTTAATATTGTCCTATACACCCCTGAGTGTTATTTTGTTGATCTTGATTGGATTCTCAGTGTCAGAGCTGGATTCACTATAATATTCTTGGCTAATTCTAACCAGAGACTTTCGATCCGTAACTAGTAATTTTGTCAAACAATTATACAATATCCTTTAATACATTGGGTTAGCATGTGTGGAGTTTCTATTCAAGAAAAAACATGATACATCAAGCACAAAACTCTTCCCAAGTAGCTTCATAGCATACTAGTTTTCTTCCTTCCACACTCAAAATATAAATTTAAAATGTGACAATAAGTTACTTCATTAATTCACAGAGTTCGACTTTCTCGACTGGGCATATATAACCATTGTCAAGAGTTCTTATTCTCAACAAGCAACATACATTTAGAATAAGAACACACGTACCCTCAACATTCACAGACTTGTTGCTACTGAAACTATCCGATTCTAAAAGTGAGTTTAATAATCAAATGTTGAATTTGGATGTATATTTACCGTATGGAAATGCCATCCATAATAGGTATGAAGTCGGCCGAATTCCCTTCAATATAACCCTATTGGAAGTCATTTTAAACCCATACACTATCCACACAACTAATATCAACTGGCTCGTGACCCCCAGTTCACTATTTATTCCTGTCAGTCACATTGCAAGAGAAGCCACCCACGGCACTTCAAGTTTAACCCACATCTTCCAAAACGTCTGCAAAAAGTCCGCGCACAAAACCAACCTGTATAACATGCGTAGGGTTACCAACTGAGTTGCAACGTCCAAGGGAAAATTTCTCATGCGGGCCTGTTAGGTCGAAATGAACTGTTTCTAGGGATGACAACCAAAAGGAAAATGGCAATGGTATCCACCACGACTTTCCTTTGCTTACTGCGTTGGGTATCAACTCCTTTCCAACTGTCTACTCGTCGTGTTTCTGTATGCCGGAGGAGTTGAAGTTCGAATCTATGTGAAACGACTGGCACCCGCCAATGAAAGTGATTAACCACTAATTTTCCACCCTTATGAATTGTATGGAAGGATTTTTGTCACTCATGTTGGGCAATAAACCCTCCACCCACGCGGTTATCACTTCTCAAACACTGCAAATCCGACCCGTATTAGCTGACTGTTATTCCAACGTTAGGGCTTCCTGACGGCAGTTAACCCAGAATTCTACCTTCCTATTCGCAGACCCCTTTATTAACATGGATGAAGTCACAAATTTATGGCGTGTTTTAGGTGTTCTAGCCATGTTTTTTCTGCCCGAGTCTAGAAAGGTATATTGAAACTCAACCTGTGAGGAGTTTACTGGGATTCCTCAATGCACAGCGGCCCACCCTTGTTCTTAGCATTCACCTGTTGCATAATATTTGTACTGGAGTTCTAATTCTTGAACTGAAAATCACACACCTTCCAGTAAATCGCAACTAAGATAATAATTCAGAACTGGGACTTGCCATTATCAAGAAAACTCATACCTCCTTCATTTTTTTGATTTCCAAAATTTCTTATTTGCCAATTCTCTTCCCATAACTTGTTCGCACTACATGTAGGAAGATTGGAGTGACGTCCAACTTCCTTGAAACTTAGAAACTTGAGGGTTTTCGTCCTCAAAGTCTCAGACCAATCACATCCAAGCAACCAGAACTAGGGATATTTGATTTCATAAATTTCTCATATGTTGCGTGATTCCACAAGATGGCAGGATTCTGGGCTCTGATACCACTGTAATATCCCCTTTCCAGATATTTTACCAAAAACCCGAAATATATACTTGCAGATTTAAAATCCGAATAGTAAACCAATATCCAATATAAATTCCAAAATTTAATTCGATTTCTAATCAGCAGATTTACATACAATAAAACTCAGAAACACTTTGCTTATTCCTCCAATGTTCAAAAAGTGCATATATAAACCAGGAGTTAACTTAGATAACCATGAAATGCGTTACTGTATTTTACAACAGCAATACAATAACATGCAAATATCTAAAAGATCCAATCTTACAAATAGTAAAAATAGTCAGATTGGCAAATGTAGGTAAAATCTATAAGAAGGCTAGGTTTACATCCAACCTCCAAGGCTTCTTCAAGGGTTTGCGTCCTCGAAGAAATAACTAGCAACTATTTTCAACTCCCAGATTAATATTTGTTTTAAATATTATATCTTCATATATCCTCCCATGTAGATTCTGTTGTACTTTTATCAATTTTCCCAATGTGATCCACGCATCTTTAAGCAATGTGGGATAAAGCACCTTTTTTGTCCTTTAGTCACTTAAATGAACATATTACTTTTTAAATAAAGTGACAAGTTAAATGAACTTTTAAAGTCACTTAGCCAGTAAACCATATAATCGTAAGGCATTAAAATAACTGACCAAACAAACTCAAATAAGCACGTGCAATAGCTCGTTGGAAAGCTCTCGGCAAGACAGTCCCAACCCAACACTGAGATATCACGAATATTGAGCTCTGTTTACTTACTAAAAATAGTAAGCATCTAGACAACTTGCCATAACTGCTCTGATGGGTCTGAAACTAGAAATGTCTAGGCCAAATCTCGAACTAAACCCCATAAAGAACCTTCTCGCCCCGAAACCTAGGCGAAGTGAGCTGACAACACTGAATTATAATGTCCCAAAAAAAGGGGACATTACAAATTGCGGACAGATAAAGAAGGGTGAATCGAGGGCGTTTTAACAAGCAGTAAGTATCTGTTCTCAATTTGAATTTTTTATAACAAACAAAAAGGAGTAGAGAAAATTATTTGTGTGCGAAAATTTTTATTATTATTAGAAGATGCCTCCTAGAAGGGATTTTATGGGATAAATAAACTATCAACAAAGGAATGTCGGTGACAACTTTTTGGAACAATTAGGTGGGTCAAGAAATAATGTTGTCCAAAATCAAAAATGAGTCCCTATTACACCTCGTCTAAAGATTGTTGAAGGTTTATATGATAGAGGGAATTGGACACGAGATGCACAAACTACTAAGAGTGGGTTGCAGTTTTTTAAGAAGTGGTTTTCAAAGAGAAACCATTTTGCCCCTCACGGAAATGTTTGGAATTTTGACTTAGGAAAATTGGTTGTGTCCACAGTTTTTATGGATTCAGATCTTTTAACCATAATTGCTAAAATGTATGATCCTATTGCCCAGTGTGTTAAGGATGCAAGTGGGAACTGTAAGGTTAAGATAATGCCTAAGGAGATTTGTGAAGTCTTTGGGTTGGAACCTTACTCTAATTATCATGAAACCATTGATTTTCAAAAGTTAGAGAACACCTATGAAGCTCAAAAAGTTTACATCAAAAATGGACCTTTAAGAGAACATTTGGCAGGTATTTGAAGTACTACTTTGGTAAAATCTTCAACTCCAAAGCCTTTATTAAAGGAGTTCTTCAACTCCCATGCCCTAGAAGTATATGTCTCTGTGTGGGGTCTTTGGGGAGGATGGAAAAAGCCATATGCCTGTCAGTTTCATGTATATGATGGTTCAGATTCTACTCTATAGAGTACATGTCATTTTTTATTTTTTATTGTCTTGGTTGAAGAAATTCATAATGGATTGATTGGCATCGGTAAGGGTAAGGTTGAGAAACCTTTTGGTTGGTATTCAATGTAATGAAGGGCGCTCCCCTTAATACCATAAACACATGACAAAAATAAAGAAACAACAGCAATTTGCGAAGACAAAATATGGGCTTCTTATTATCACCGCAAATGTGGAATTACAGACTTTAGAATTACAATATGCTAACCCACATGGGCGCCTTCATTACAAAATCTGCAAGACAAAGCTGTGAACTATCACCCAAAGCTGTCCTAGACAATGTTCAAGCATTTCTTAAATAGGCAATTTTATGTCGCCCGGTAAGGTTCTAGACACTTAAACTTAATACCTAGGACCGACAAACCCTAAAAATACATATAGTCGGCCAAATACATTTTTGACATTTATTTTGGAAGTTTTGGTTGGCTTAACTTGGGAAGACCATAACTCTTGAACTATTGCTCCGATTGACTATTATAACCACTTTTCGGAATCCTCAGCTCCTGATCTACAAGTTAACATTGGTGCAAGCACCCGTTTGTCAAGTTTTCGGGCTTCATCCAAGCACATTTAGGCCTTAACCAATGAACCTGAAGTTTTTATACCAAAATTGCAAACCAAAAATCCAGAATAAATCCATGATATAGTACTAAGCCTCAACTGGTAGGCTGATATATCTAAGATGAACACCCACCTCAGAAATTAGGACATTTTGAGCTCGTATATCTAACTTACGAAGTAGCAAGCCTCCACAGACAACAACTTTGCACTAAGACAACCCTTAGTCAAGGAATGCATTTTGGCGATGAAACACATTTGATCACAGTCCAAGAAGATGAGAACTTGCTTGTCCAATTATGGAGTGTAGATATGTCCAGGGATAAAGAGGCTGCCAATTTTGTTAGGTTTGATACAGATTTTTCATCAAAGCTAAGAGCAGTATTATCTCATGATAACCCAAGGATCCCAAAAGCATTGTTAGAATTCATCAATCCAAAGGATTATACTACAAGATTAGAAATTTTCCATAATTGGGGTGATATTATTCCTTGCCCTATTTCTATTGTTTTCAACATTTATGGTTTCCAAGGGACACCTCATGTTTTGCCTTAATCAAGTGTCTCTTAAGGTTGGTGTGGTAGAATTTTTGTGGCGAATTGGTGGATTGGAGGAAGTCGAACTCACATGAAGATCTAGAGAAACCATTTTTCCTTCTTATATTGTTGCCCATCAACTTGTAATCACCAAAGGGGGATGGTTATTTCTTTATAAATTTGAGTCCTTATAAGATGGCTACATCTCGTGCTAGGTTTTCTGACTTTGAGGGTTTTCATGAGATGTTCAAAATGGGAACTAAAGCTAAACACCATGCTCATAAGTTCTATTATCCTGAGGATATTATCATAAATGAATTTTCCTTGCAAGAACAAGAAGTTAAGAAAGAAGAGTTGAGAGCCTACAACAAGGTGCTTGAGTTTGTGAATGTTTTTGACAAAGATTATAATCCCTTAGCAGATGCTAAGACATTTGGTGATAAGATTAATAAATTAATGACATTTTTTATTGAAATTATGGAGGCAATGAATGAAAAGAAGGCTACCCTAATCCAAGCATATCTTGATCAATCTAAAGAAGTAATGAAGAGATTAGCCTTCACCCCTACCATAAAACTTGGTCAATATGTCATTCAGAGGAAAGCAGGGAACAGTATTATCAGGGCAGAAGAAGATACAGTCAAAAGGGAAAAAAGATGATTGCCCCCAATCCCAGTGAGGTAAGTGCACCTCCTACTTCAACATACAAGAGACCTTCATTTGAAAATCATCCTTCTAAACCTAGATTAAAAAAGAAGACAATTGAAGGAGATGTTGCATCATGAAGTGTTGAATATACACCATCTCAGTCCCCTCTCCATTTTGAAAATGAACAGATCTCAACAAAGCAATTGGTGCACTTGGGAAGCCACAGTGATGTTCTTGTTACTACTTCTAAATTAGAAGAAGGGATGCTAGAAGATCCCCCTATGCCAATCATGGATCTAA
Source organism: Cupressus sempervirens (assembly GCA_028749045.1). NCBI lineage: Eukaryota > Viridiplantae > Streptophyta > Pinopsida > Cupressales > Cupressaceae > Cupressus > Cupressus sempervirens. The sequence continues at coordinate 448,340,095 of CM053789.1, forward strand.
GTGTAAGTGATTTCAAGGGGAAAGAACTAGATCTTGTTGTTGAACAAGCTTGCAAGAAGTTTTTATCTAATGATAACTTCATTAAGTCTAGAGCTTTTATCCAATTTGTTTGGAGGTCAAATATTTCCAATTTTGACGAAAGGTGTAAGAAAAGACAAGCAGAGCAACCTAATAAGAGGACTTTGTTATCAAAGATGAGATTAAAGTAGAAATGACACAATAATTTGACAAGATTACTCCAGAGGAAGGAAGAATAATGATAAGGGAAGCAAGAGTACAAATCCTTCCAAATTGGGACATTGAAGAGGCTATGGTTTTTGATACAGTAAGAAAAGAAACAACTACTTTGTACAAAACTGAAGAAGAGTCTAAGCAAGCATCTAGGGGAGTGAAATAAAATAAACATCATGTTGCATTGATTATGTGGTCATTACAGAGGCGAAGTAAGTCCCGGTCTCCTAAAAAGTCTAATAATGATTTAATGGAAAGTTTAATTGTAAAAAAGGTAGAAGAAACTTCCAATGAAGAAGCTTCCTTCATGAACAAAGAGACAACAGACTTATCACTAGCAATAGCACAAAGAGAAAAGAAAAGGATTTATGAGATGCATGCTAGGTATGAAGAAGTTTTAGCAACTACAGTGAAGAAAGAAAGGAAAGAATGTAAGTTGAAAGAAGGCTTTCTATTCATGAAAGGCAACAAATTAGACATTTGGAGAGAGGGGAGTCTTCTTAAAAAATGATTGCATCATCACTTGCACCTCCACCTATGACTAGTCCAATTGTTGAGATACCAAAGACCTCATTACATCAAGGAGATAATACTCAAGAAGGACTAGAAGAAGAAAAAGCCAAGCTGAAGGTTGCACAATTAGAAGTGTTACAAAGATATGAAGATAAAATCAGAGATAGACTTCTATTTTTAGTTGATCGAGTTAATTGGGCATTATTTCATTTAGAATGTCCAAATTGATAAATAAGTGGGTTATAGTAAATCAAAATGACGTTAAGCTGAGAAAAATATTGGATAAGTAGATCCATAGAGAGCATATGTTTGATGACTTTTGCTTGCCCACTGAAGAAGACCTACAATTGAAAGACAAGATAGAGAAGACACATCTTTTAGTGACTTGCTTAATGGAATTTGATATAAAGAGAGAAATGTTGCAGAGGAAGATGAAGGGATGTTTCTCTTGGTATGCCAGTAAAATTTTTGAATCTTTTCCCTCATGTTATCAATAGCACTATTGGTATTAAGCCTAAAGAAATGTGAGGAAATGAATTAAAGGAGGTCATGGGGCCATGAACAAATGATATAATAAACAAGGAGGACAATATCTTGTTTGCAAGAACATTTGAAGAAATTATAGATGTCTAAATATTCTTTGATTCTTTCAATCCTGACGTTAAGGGGTTAAAACAAATATGGAAGAGTATTATGATGAGGGAAAATGAGATTATTGAATTTGATTGGCCAAATGATACTATTTTTAATGAATGGTTGGTAAAGTATGAATCAACAGAAAAGGACCCACAAGTGGAGGTAGAAGAACAAGTACAAGAGCAAGAGGAAAGATGACAATATAAAGGAGGCAATTGGTGAGTCTAATCAAGATGAAACTGAAGGAACCTCTATCCCACTAGAGACAAAGGACACTTAAGCTACGTATGGTTAATGATTATCAAAAGAGAAGGAAGTAGTTACTAAAATAGGATATCTTACTTTTGTGGTTCATCCACTATGGGTATACTTACGTGACAAATTATGGAACTGCTTTCAAATCATGTAATATGCCAGATGTGTTTTTGTTTAAAAGAAAATGTCCCATGAAATTGTTGATAATGACATTTCGTCCCTTGTGTAACAATGTTTTGTACTTTATAAGAAGATATGTGTCCTTTCTCTCTAAGCCTGAAGTTTGTAGCAACTCACCTATACAAATGAGTTCCCAAGGCTAGAGAGAGGGCCGAAATTTTGTGAAATGAATGTATTCTCTTATTTTCTGGTCGGTCTAACACTGCATGGTGTTATTATCCAAGATTTCTTTAATGAAAGCTAAAAGTAAGCAGTGTTGAATCCGTTTTGAGTCTTTCTCATGAAAATTGATACTGAATTGTATATTCTCAAGCAAGATAATACAAAGTACATACATGTTGGTGACTCAATCTAGATTTTGTCTCTTGTTTGCGTTGTTTTCAATTTTCTGAGATTTGATAACAAAGCTTATTGAATTTCTGTTGTAATTCATCTAAAGTTATATCTTTTTCATATCTTGCTGATAATAAAATTGATTGTGTAAATGCTTGATGCAAATTAAGAGAATTGAGAGTTTCATGGAAAGATTTTGATAAGAATGAGATTCTAGATTGAGTACTGATTCCTTCTTCACAAAGTGAGAAGATAGATTTGGTGTCATGTGTTAAATTTTGTGAGCAAATAGCCCAATGGATAAAGTATTGGTCATATAACAAGTTGTGAAATTTGGATAAGCTATATGATGTAAAATTCATAAATCAAATCTTTTAAATCTTCGTTGTTTGTAGATTTGAAAAGTAAGCCTGCACCTGATTCATGGAGTCCTAGGGTTTGAAGAATTAGCTATTTTCCATCCCTTGACAGTCCTTGAATTAAAAGAGTTAAAGGCAAATCCATCTGTTATGCTGGAATTTATATTGCGTATTGTTGTTGAGGAGAAGAATAATAAATTCCAAGGTACACCCGCCTGAATCTAGAAGAATTCAAAGAGAAGAAGACTAAAAGGTCTTAATAGTTGGTCCTATTGATTTTCTCTGAATACCCACTATGGTTTTTAGCTAATTCTTAGATTTTTTTTGCACTTTCAGGTTTTTAAAATCTTGTCAAATCAAGAGCCAACATGATAGATTATACCTGAAAGTAAAGAAATGGGTAATTGGTTATGCCATGTTTAGTTTAATTATGTGAGAGTTAATATATGCATATTGATTTAGACATAGAAATGGTAATTGAAATTTGGATTAAGAAAAGATTAATATTGTAATTTATGTTAATGTTTTAGCATCAGTAGAAGTAAATGATGCTTATCTGATACACTAATCTATGTTTTTTAGATAAATTGTTATTGCTGATTCTTATATATATAATATATATTAAATATGTAATATAATATATATTATATATTATGTATTATATATCTTATATATATTGTTAGTGAAATAGGATTTGAACTTGTAATAGCACTTATGGAATTTTATGTGTTTTCCAAGTTACTATATGAATGAATATATATGTGAAATAAAGAGGCATGTCTCTTGAAGAGACATGTCTCTTTAACATATTAACTTACATTAGTTATAACACAAGTAATATACCCTCTATATATATATATATATATATATATATATATATATCACTCTTAATATAAATTAATTATTCCATATATAATATTTGTCATATATAATATAATTTATCCGATAGAATTATAACATTAACACTCCCTCTTAATAAAGAAGGATAAAACACATAGATATTACACTATAGGTAATATTTAAAAAATAATACATATAGGAAATCTTTAATCAGAAGATTTCTAGAATATGATATCATGTAAGTATTGGCCTATCAGAATATTAACATATGATATTCACCAATTACTATTTGATATCATATTTGGTGACATGAGCACTGGCCTATCAGAATATCAATCAAATGATATTCACCAAATACTCTGAGTAATGGCCTATCAGAACATCAACTAAAGGATATCCACCAAGTACTCAATGTGGTAATGGCCTATCAGAATATAAAGGCAAGATATACACCAAGTACCGAAAATATATCTATACAAGCAACTTGTAGATAATCAAATTAATGATATCAACCACCTAGTTGTTGATTTATAAGATAAAACCTTTACATGAAACAATTTTGCAAAAATGAATCATGCTACAAGTTATTGTAAGGACGTCACTTTACAACAACTTCTCTTAATACAAGTGATAATCATTTAGAAGTCGTCACTTCTTCATGGTGTACACAGGGGACAGGCTCATGCATGTATGACATAAAAGTTCACATGAAGTCTCCACGAGTACTATCATGTGGTGTTGTCACAACATTCACCATAAAACATATTAGAGAATAAGGTTTCTCCCTCTTAGTTTGATATCAACTTTTCTGACCTCTTAGCACAAGGTTCTCTCCGATGAAGTATCAAACTTCCTCTTAATCCGTTATCATCCTTCTAACCTCTTAGTAGAAAGTCATGTCATGCTTCCTTAGTTCAATGGTTATCCTGATAGGATAAGAGCTTCCAGTCTACATACATGAGACTTTATCCTATGAATCATGGTCCTTTAACTGTTATAGTTTCTGACTAGTGGAGAATCCATCAATAAAGGTCTACTCCTTCTTATCCAACCTAATCATCAAATGATTCGTAAATCCTAAATCACAACTTCTTTGAAGCTACTATCATAAGATTGAGTTTGCACAATATTCGGTAGCATGCCTAATGTACCACTCTTCTTTTCCTACACAAACATCCTCAGAGACAAAGGAAAAGATCAAGGAAAATAGCTCTTTATAGTAAATTATAGAAATACAAAATAAGAGAGAGACTACAATGAGTAGATAAATGCAATACCCAAGGATAATAAATACTAATCTACAATAATAATATAAGTTGCTCCAATGAAGGTCCATATGCATCAATTCAGGAAATGCCTCCATGTAAGAATTAAACAATTTGAGTGCATCTTTTCTGCTCCCATATTAGAATGGTTCAAATGGGAATACAACATTGGTTATCATTGCCACTTACAATGTTGGATTCCCACTCTTATATTATTGAACATATAAGTACACCAACAACGTTGAATATTATATGGTTGGATTCACCAAAGTTTGATTGAATCATATCTACTCCCTCTCAATCAAGGTTGTCTCTAATGAAATATCAATCTTCCTCTAAATCTCATATCAACCATGATTGTCCTGCAAGAACATACTAGAAGAAAAGATCAAGGCATATATCTTGTAGCGCATTTAGATATACAAATAAGAATGTTAGTAATTTAACTCATGCCCTAAAATAATATTTGGTGAAGTAAGAGGTTAGAACCTTTCATATTCTTATATAGTCATTTATATGTAGACTCTCTTGACCTCTCACTCTAGCACTACTAACCACTTCTATGAGAGTTATTCATCTCTTGGATTGGCACGATAGTTTTATTACTCATAGTCATTTATAAAATGATACTCTCAATTCCTATACTAGTACTCAACCATTTATGTAGATTTGAGTATCATCCTTATATTGACACATATTAATCTCTTTAATATGTATTTCTAAGTACCATTCTTGAATTATTATAAATGTCTACAATTCACTATTTTGAATTATATATATAGACCATATTATAATATAAAAGGTGCTAAATATATTTATTCATTTACTTTAATAATCTATTGAAATAAACTTTACCTTAACTTCCCTTTGCGATCACTTCCCAATACTTCTTATCACCTTATACTTAATCAAATCAATCGGCGTGATCAAGATCTTCAGAGATTAAGTTAAACATATCCTCTATCTACTCCTTTAGACGAATGTGTCAGTCTCCCCCTGAATCTTATACCAATTTTCCTATCTGCTGATGCCGGGGACCATCAATACTTCTTGAGCAGTCACTGAGAGTTTTATGTGCATGGCAGGGCTTGGGCGAATCTCGCACAAATATGTAGAAGATTTGAGATTGTGAATTTTCAATGCTTAATCACACCTTTTGTTTAATCTTATGACCTGATATCATTGGTTGATGTAGACAATACAACCAAATCCCAAATATTTTTCACCAAGTATCAGTGTGCTTCTCAGTTTAGCCTATCATAGCAATGGCTAAGTAATCCACCAGAGGTATATTTCTCCCTAACTCGGTTCCACGGGAGTAATAGATATACATGAACATTTATAGGTTTAATTATTCTTCTATAGGTCGCCAAAACTGTAGATTGTTGCTCACGTCCTTTGCTTCAATCTGCTGCTTTATTAACTTAACACTATGTTTTGTGTTGCTTCTTATAGTCAGTATTGTTTACTTTAATAGTTTCATTTTTCCCCTTAATATGGTTCATTCCCTGCTGTGGCCATATTCATTTGTACTCCAACCAGAATTTTCTAATCAAAAGATTTTGCTAGTAACATACAGTTGTATCACCACTCATCCATTATTTTTAATTTTCAAATTAGTCATACATTACAGACACATCATGTCTACAACTGCGGAATAGTTGTAGATTCATTTTTCACCATCATTCTCTGTATAACGGAAGCTGTCATTTATATTCTGAGATTTTTCTGAAGTGAAATTGTCACCAAACACATAATATTATATGTTCGCTCTTTCTTTCCATCATATATCAAACACATTCGGAAATCACACAAGGGTACAAGGAGAATACACAAACCCGCTTAAAGAGGATGGTCTCACACACTTCATTCTCAGCGTATAATTATTTCCAATCCTTTTAATTATGACTACTATTATATAACATCTCACAAGCTGGTAAGGAACCTGGAACCTGGCTCTGATACCATGTTAGTGAAATAGGATTTGAACTTGTAATAGCACTTATAAAATTTTATGTGTTTTCCAAATTACTATATGAATGAATATATATGTGAAATAAAGAGGCGTGAAGAAACATGTCTCTTTAACATATTAACTTACATTAGTTATAGTTATAACACAAGTAATATACCCTCTATATATATATATATATATATATATATATATATATATAAAAGTTAATTATTCCATATATAATATTTGTCATATATTATATATCTCATATATATAATATAATTTATCCGATAGAATTATAACATTAACATATATAATATATATATGTAATATAATATGTATTATATATATTATGCATTATATATTATTATATTATATTACATATATGGTTAATGTATTAATATTATATATTAAAGATGAGTTATGCATATAGTTATTTATAAACTAAATGGTGATTAAATATAGAGACATGTCTCTTGAAGAGACGTGTCTCATCTTCTCATATTATACATATATGAGATCCAAATCTGCATTTGAAAATCATCAATTACAATGGCAATGAAAGTACATTTGCAAAAATGATCTCAGTTACTTTAACATGGTATCAAAGCCAGGTTGCAAATGTATAAATGAACTGTTGAACAAGGCATCCAATCCGAGTGTGGGATTGAAGCATGTAAAATGAAGAGAACTTATATAGAGATATTAAAGGCTAGATGTGACTATCATATCATATGAATGGGTAAGTACCGTAAAAGCTACGAACATGTGTTCTCATTGTAGATGAATTGAATTATACTGGGAGAGTGTATTTGGGAAGATGAAAGACAATCAGTGCTCAAATAAAGAAGATAAAATAAACCATTATAATATGATAATACGCTCACTTCCACATTGGCTCATCCAATGTTGACGAGGATAGAACTTTTAGTGATGAGGTTGCCTAAATTCCGCCAAACAACAATGGCTACTCCACACAACTCAATTTTAGAGTAACCACATATGATACCAGAATTCTTGGATCTATTTGCAGTGAATAAAGACTTTGGCAATTAAGGAACCTTGTCAAGATGTGATAGAGGAAGTATCCATCGAAATAAAATACAATGATAGTTGATTAAGGCCGTGCACCAAATGAAATGTTTCTCGATAAAGGAAAAGCTTTATGCACATACAGAATTTGTCATCATGTGAAGATTCAATCCTCATGCCTCTACCATCTTTGTTCAAGGAAAGGTACGATTATTCTTCAAATCATCGAGAAGCTCAACACAGTGGCATACACCGCCCACCATCAGTCAAGTTCAATTGTTTCCTTCAACCACAGAAAATACCTGTAAGGAGATTGATTAGGGGTGACGAGGAGAAAAGGAGATGATACCAATCAGGACTTGTGGCTAATGTCTGTACATAGGTGAGCAGCGAACGATGATTGGTTAATTGATTTGTAATGGGTCACATCATCTAAGACAGCCGGGGAAATATCCGCATATGCTGTCGCACCCAACTTGAGACATTGGGTCCCACATGACTGGGAGATACATCAGAGCATCAAGTCCACCAAGGAGGGGTATACTCTCATGTGGCCTATGTGGACATTACACATCCCTACTCTGACCATGGGAAAATTGTGACTCTTAATAGATAGATAACATCCAGAATCACCCTGAGTACAAATATTGCTTGAACTAGTGGCATTTTGACACATTGGAGCAATGACTTTGGGTTCAGCATCTATGGTACTCGTCATGAAGATATCAAGGATTTCATTTTGAAGGTATCTTCCTAAAACAAGTTTGGAAGTTCAAGGCGATGAGCACCTATGTGTTATGGCATGAGTAATGATACGATTAACATTTGGAATCCAACATTAAATTATGAATCATGAGGGCATTGAAACATGAAGAACAATAATGTGTTTGCTCAATGCATTCTAATAGCCCTAAGTTGATGGAAAAAATCTAAGGCCTAGATTTTGGTGCAAAATTTTAGAGAATGAGGAAGCTCTTGTTCATCTTCCATGAAAACCATTATGGAAGGTAGATGTAAGTATTATATTACTTAAGATTATTAAATATGTATATAATAGTGATATGGGAATAATATAAATTAAAATGTGTATATTACTTAAAGTTATGGATTATTGTTTGGTATTATTTTTAAGATAAAGTTATATTATGTTTATCTTCTATATTCATTTAATGATATTTTATTATCAAGTTGAATACAAATATAAATGATTTCAGTTATTGAAATAAAATGAGAATATTTGTGATAATAAATTCTTTATATGAAATTTATATAAATAAAGCTAGTCATTATGAATAATGACATCAATCATGAAATTTATAAGGGTATATGGACAATACATACATCCTAAGTTACAACTAGGAAATATTATATTGATTCCATAGGAAAATAATAATATGTTGAAAATATCAATTAAAGTATATCTATAGAAAATCGAATATATGTATATATGTAATTAGTTAAAGGGACATATAATTGTTATTAGAATAATAACATTAATTTTGATTATTATCAATATGATCATTCATTTTAATTTGTATAGTATGGTGAGATAATATAAACCTAAATATGTGATCTCTAGTAATGGATATATATGTCTTTTGATTTCATATTTATTTTGATAAGGAAATATGTATATATGGAAATAAAGAAATATATGAAAGTAAATCAAGTATTGTCTCTAAAATATTATCCTTTGATTACAAGAGAAAATTATTTTTCGATTATTATATACTAAGAAATATCTTTCTTACCTATATTTCTATCCATATAAGCTATGTCACTTGATCTTTTCCCTTCGAGAATGTTATTTCAGGAAAAAGAGGGAGGTTGATATTTCAGGCAACTTTGAAAGAGAGGGAGCAGATAGATGATATGATTCGGTCAATCTTCAGTGATCTCGAACATATTGATTCAGAGGGAGTAAACCATGGTGTGATGGAATCTTCAATGATCGATAAATTATAACAGTAAAGAGGACTATAATTCATTCAACTATGTGATCTTAATGGACCTACCCCTTGTGTACATGATATGAAAGTGCAAGTTGGAAATTAGAAAGAAGTATTCAAATTTGATGTGATGTGAAAGTGTTCAATGAAATACGAGTGGTAACTTTACATTGTGGGGGGGAATAATAGGCAATGTTTCATTCCCACTTGAACCATTCTTACAAAAGAAGATATTCCATGATCCTCCTGGGCAGATAAGTACTTGTATCTTTTACATTTATATATTCATTTATTTGTAATTCTATACATACTATAAGGGTCATTTGCTCTGATTATTTCCTTTATGTTTGAGAATATTCTTACAAGAAAAGAAGGTTGGTACTTCAAATATGCTACCAAATATTATGCAGACTAAATCTAATGATAGTAGTTCCAAAGACCATGATGATCAAGATGGATAAAGTGTGGCTCTTGATGCAAGTATCTTTGATGATATTATGAGATTCTTCTACATTAAGAGGGAGTATGAAACTTTTTCGAAGGCAATGCTAGAGCTTAGAAGATTGATGCTCAAAGGGAGTCTAGAAATTCATGTGGGTAACTGCATGATGTTGATGGGCCTACTCCTACGTATATCATGAGGGAGTGATGAGTTTGACAGACATCCTTGGGAAAAGAGAGTTTCTAAGGAAGTAACAAGAAGACCTGACTTCCCAAGATCGATGTTCAAAGGGAGAAATTTTTGAGATGCAATCCTTTGTGGATGATATCATCTCTATGAGGAGAAGTTCTAAAGAGAAAAACTTGGTATGATTTGTAATATTGAATAATGAATTAAAAAAATTTCAATTCATGTGAGTTTATGCTTCTATTGTTGTTTAGTCGCATCATATATGTAATGAAAGGTGATAATCTTTCATGGACATGTTTATTCAAGAGGTAATTATTTACAAGGTGACGATCTTATAAATAATAGGCATGTTACCATGGACATCTCTAGACATTGCTTCAAGCAATTAGAGATCATGAGCATCAAATTTTCATGGACATCTCTAGACATTCCTTTGAGTAATTAGAGATCATGAAATCTTATGTTATTACTATGGACATCTCTAGACATTGCTTCAGGCAATTAGAGATCATAGATAACGAATTCATGTTACTATCATGGACATCTCTAAACATTGCTTCGGGCAATTACAGATCATGAGTAACAAATTTTCATGGACATCTCTAGACATTGCTTTGAGCAATTAGAGATCATGAAATTTTATGTTATCACTATGGACATCTTTAGACATTGCTTTGGGCAATTAGAGATCATAGGTAACATTTCCATTGTGTTTACTCTAGATATTGTTTCAAACAATTAGAGATATATAATATATATTATGATAGTGTTCATAACATGGTCATTTTTGTTATCTAACTTATATCTGTTTCATTGTGTGAAGATCAAGCAATCAGGTATTCTATACTGAAGTTCTAATGGTGTATTACTTCTCCCTTGCTAAAGAGGGAGTGTTAATGTTTTAGCATCAGTAGAAGTAAATGATGCTTATCCGATATACTAATCTATGTTTTTCAAATAAATTGTTATTGCTGATTCTTATATATATATAATATATATTATATATGCAATATAATATATCTTATATATTATGCATTATATATCTTATATGTAATATAATATGTATTATATATATTATGCATTATATATTATTATATAATAATATAATAATATTACATTATATTGCATATATGGTTAATATGTTAATATTATATATTAAAGATGAGTTATGCATATAGTTATTTATAAACTAAATGGTGATTAACTATAGAGACATGTTTCTTCATGTCTCTTGAAGAGACATGTCTCTTGAAGAGACATGTCTCTTCATGTCTCTTGAAGAGACATGTCTCCTCTCATATTATACATATATGAGATCCAAATCTGCATTTGAAAATCATCAATTACAATGGCAATGAAAGTACATTTGTAGAAACAATCTCAGTTACTTTAACAATTTAGTTATGGATGTAGATTTGATTTAATGCATATATATGTATGTGATTTTTATCTTGGACTACTGATATGCGGTTTAAGTGTGCACAAAATAACCATAGTAAAATTGAAGAACCAAAACTAAACGTTTGTATCAATTGAGAATGTCAAGGTTAGATCTAATGAAGAGATCTTAACCTCGTTGTTTAGTATTTTACTTTGTGAACGTAATGTAAATGAATGTTTTAGATCAAATTAATTTTGTGAAATTTGATTTGCCACTTGTAATGTAAATTATGTTTTATAGTGTCACTTGACATTTGTAATGTTATAAGTGGTATTGGACATCCCTGATTTACTTTGTTCTTTTTCATTTTGATTTTTTTGAAAGCATGATGGTCATGGGTGTGGAAGGACAACACTCACCCTTGGTAGGGAAGCAGTGGTTTTCAGGTGAAGGAGTTAGTTGGGCCTTTCCGTAAGTGTAGAGTCTCTTCCCTGGAAAGAAGAGGGACAAGAGTGAAGTATGGGCTTCAAGTGCCAATGCAATATTTTGCACTTTGGGGGTGATAAGGGGAGAATTTTCTGTGAGAAATGGTATTTGTTTAGTATGCCTTGTGAAGGCAATTTGATTTATAAATTTGGCTTCTCCTCACAATTTAGGCACACCTTCACCCATCTTATTGGGTTGCTATGGTAACTTGTTGTGTAAGCTCAAAATGGGAGTTCAGTGTTGTATTCTATAAATATTGTTTGCGAGTTTGTGCTTGTATGTTACTTGATTGTTCTTGGTTCTCCAAGCTTAGTGGGTGGTCTCACAGAGACCTAGGTTGGGAGGTGAGCTCTCCATGGTTTTCATTTTTTGTTTCTACAGATTTCAAGGGTGGATTTGTGTTGAAGAAAAGATTGGAAGATTACATACTGTGTTGATGTTTTTCAAGATGAAATATCATGAGTCTTTGTAAAGTTACTCTATTGTAAAAGATGATATGTTGATCCTCATTGTTGTAATTGTCATTAGATGACATATTTCCGGATGAAATTGTAATAGTAGATATAAATTCAATGTTATATATGTACTTCACTTTGAATATTTCCTTGAAAATAGTTTTAAATTATTTGGGTTCATTGCAAACAAAATTAGAATTGAAATAGTATAAATTTTGTATTGTGAATTTTATTTGTAATAGAGGAAGAATATTTTGTTTTTATGTATGTTTATTATAAATTTTGGGCATGACACCTTGCATTTGTGTTTACTTATTATCATGGCACTCCTTATTGTTGGGGCCAATTAGCAAGTAAGCCAACACAAGAGAAACCTTTTCTAGAATGGGAATGCATGGTCTAGCAAATTTGTTTTGATTTCATCAAAGATAATGTGTACCAAATGAGATGGTCTAAAGAAGCCAAATCTCCAAAACAAAGCATAAGGTGCTAAGCTAATATGGAGAATGTTTAAGGGACCACAGTTGAAATGATTAAATATTCTACAACATAAGTATTTGAAAGATAATGTAGATTCAAGTCTCTTAACAACTATTAATCTTCCAAAAGGATCATGGATGTGGAATTTCATCTTGGAGAGTAGACCTCTCATTGATTATCATTTAACAATGCATGGGATATACAAAATGGTAGATCTACTTGTTTCTAGGATGATTATTGGTGTAGTCACTCAAGCATTGACAATTCAGTGGGGATGTACTAAGGCTTTGTCATCTCAAAGATAGAGGGTTAAGGTAGGGATTATATGCAAGTGAGCATGGAGGGTTGTGTTGTTAAAACTTGGGTCCAGAAATCAATGATTTTAAACAGAAATAAGAAAAGGGTCAAAACTGAAACAATAAACACCAGAAATATCCTAGGAAACCCCTTCCAGAATGAAGGGAAAAACCCAACCACACAATAAAAAATATCATTTTATTTATCATAAAAGGTCAAGTGTACAAATGCCTATCACTTGATGGATATATATGACTTAAGGAGAAACTCTTCACATTCCAACCGAAGGTCTTTCCAATTTCCCAAAACAACTCTTTATAACAATTACAATTACAACTCTTCGAATTTCCATGCCTCAACGCACACATGTCAATACATTTAATATTACAATTCAACATAAGTGTCTTTTTCAGCTAAAGGTGACAACAACGGTAATAACGACTATATTTACAGAGATAAAGATCTCTATCATAGCTACAATCTTCAACACTCCCTCTTAGCCAAAGAGAGATCTTAAGTTGAACAATCACACAAGACTACAACCAAAATGTCAATGATAAAATCTCATCATATAGATCCTATAAAGATGTAGAAATTGCCCAAAGAAGACGAAGACCTATTAAAGATGTAGGGGATGAAAAGACTAAAAAAGCAATTCCAGGGGATGTTGAACATAGGGTGTTTTTTAGTGGTGAATATTTGTAATTTTGCAAATTTTATAAATTTTTGCTAATAATTTGGCTAATAATTTAAAATTTAATGCAACCTAAATCACCAATTTTTTATTAAATTTAGTTCTAAAATATTTTAAATCGCTCAATAATTTATTTTATTAAAAAATTTAAACGACAATATTTGATACATGACTAGATTTGATTCACCTAAATATTATATATTATAGAAGAAATTAAAATTAATTCACCAATAATTATCATAATTATTAGTTACTTTAGGTATATATTACAAATATTTAGTTTTCACTATTGATTTAAAATATAATGTAATTATCCTCATAATTTCCATGAGATAAAACATGTTCAATTTTGATTTGTAATATTCCATCATGATTAGCAAACTTCCCATTATTATTGAGATTTGCCAATATTTTCTACTAAAAAATTATGATTCCAAAATAATCGCCAACGTAAATAATATTTAAAATAGATTCGCCGATAAAAATAATTTGGTTTTTCAAAATAATGAAAGATTCGCCAATAATGTATATCTTTTTTTGGAGGGGGGTTTCTTAAAGTTTACCCTAGTCAACTTGGACCTATACTTGAGCAACGGGGTGAAAGATACCTAAGAGCCCAAACTGAGATAATGCAAGATCACATTTCAGTTTTCCTAAATATGATGGTAACCTAGACTCAGATGAATTGCTTGATTAATTACTAAGAAAAGTATTTTGAGTATGGAAGTACAAATGCAAATAAGGTGAAAATTGCTAGCACTAAGTTGAGGACGTGCATTACTATGGTGGGAATATTTGCAAACAAATAGACAGAGGCAAGGAACGGAAAAGATCAAGTCATGGGGTGGCAGAATTGAGACCTGACCTATAATTGCAGAGCGTAGCAAAATGGTTCGTGGAAGGAAAGATATAGATACAGTCACAGTTTGCAAACTCTCCGAGTACTCTCAGAGTTGCCGAGTACTCTCAAGTTTTTCTGTTGGGCGAGTACTCTCAAGTTTAACTCTTGTGTATTTATAGATGTTAAAAAACATAGTTAAAAATGTTGATGTAGGAAAAACATTGGATTAGATGCATTTTTCACATCATTTCAGTGCTATAAAACTATACATGTTCTCTATTGAAATGTCGATTACTAATTTAATACATTTTGTAATTGTATTCTACAAAATAATATATGTTTCTTTAAGAGATTTTAAATTTTAGGACTTTCTGAGTTGCCGAGTTTTCCTCGAGTTTTGTTGAGTATATGCCAAGTTTTTTCTGAGTTAAAAATTTTGGGCTTGCCAAGTACTTTTTGAATCTGAGTTTGCAAACTATGGATACAGTAGTTATGGATATGTTGAGACAAATTGCTGCTAGACTTGAAGCAGTAGAAGTTGCCCAAAGAAGAGGAAGACCCATTAAAGATTTGAGTGATGAAAAGACTAAGGAAGCAATTGCAAGGGATGTTGAACCTGTACTTGAGCAATGGGGTGAAAGATTCCTGAGAGCCCGAACTAGAGATAATGCAAGATTACATTTCAATTTTCCTAAATATGATGGTAACCTAGATTCAGATGAATTGCCTAATTAATTACTAAGATGGAAAAGTATTTTGAGTATGAAAGTACAAATGCAAATAAGGTGAAAATTGCTAGCACTAAGTTGAGGACATGCATTACTATGGTGGGAATATTTGGAAACAGATAGATAGAGGCAAGGAACAAAAAAGATCAAGTCATGGGACAAGATGGTGAATACGTTGAAGAGTAAATTCTTGCCTGGTGATTATCAAGTTAGTTTGTTGACGAAGATGCAGAATTTAAAGCAAAGAGAATTTACTATGAAGTACTATACCAAAAAAATTTATAAGCAGGATATCTGATCTGCACATATGGAAGATGACATTGAGAGAATTGCAAGATACCTAAATGGTTTGAGGACATCTATACAGTATGAGATTAGTTTGGTTAAGATTGAAGAAGCTATCAATTTGCCATAAAAGTTAAGTAGACAATGAACAAGAGAAAAGAACATAGACAAAGTTGAAGAGGTGGCAGATTTCAAAGAGATAGGACATTTACCAGAGGCAGAAGATCTTGTTCAGATCTGAGCAAAAGCAATTTTGGGAAAGGCGAACTGCCATGACTGCTTCCCTAGATAGGACCTAGTAATAAACAAATATAATAATAGTAAAATATTATTATTATTATTATATTAAAATATTTATAATATTATAATAAATAAACTAAGCAACATACAAAAATTACATATAAATATATAATAATAACATTCCAATAGATAAAATAAACCTCACATATTTCAAATATAATATAATTTATTATCGAATCAATTATATTATTGAAATTTAAAATAAATGTATTTGATAAATAACAATAATATAAATACATAACATACCTAGCTATTTTCTGTTAATACTCAATTAATGGCTCTACAGGATATTTCAAATACTTGTGGCAGGGGCTAGGGCTTTTTTTGCCTCACCAAACCGTGTAAAGCCTTCCATCTAGGCCAGCACAACCAAGATTGCCATTGTAAGGAGGGAATTTGAAAGATAACAGGTCCATTCTTTTGGAACAACTACAGTGGCAGAAGGTTTCTTTCAAAATGGAGGTTTCCTCCATTTCGAAGCAATTAGCAGGAATCAGGCCCACTTTGGATTTAGGGGTGCTCCTGGAATAGGGCAGTCCTATCCCAATATTGTCCCCTTCCATTGTAGCACAACATGGATTGCAGATTATTGTTTTGGATACAACCACTGAGCTTTTGGCAAGGCTCGACCCACAAAAAATGGAGAAAAAGAAGCTAGCAAAGCAGATTTACAGTCCTATTCACATCTTGTCATGATATAGCTAGCATTCGATAAGATATCAGTCCCACCAAAGGTATAGCCTTTACTTATTTTACCAAAGAGCTTTCATTGATTCTAGATGAGCCTGCAAACACAGAATTAACTCACAATCTTTCATTTTTTGCTAAGATGGGATTAATTGGGCGATTTAGAGGACTTTGGCCAAGTTTGCAGCAATTATGCACCTGGATAGCTAACAACTAGGAGCCCATTCTCTCTAGTCGGGTTCAGATATACCTTGCAGCTAAGGGTTTCTTCACTATATTTTTTTAAAAGATTCAGGATAGGAGCAAGATTCTATGTGATTTGGTTTGGTATTGGGAAGAGCGTTGAAGTTGAAACCTTGGAACCCAACTGCTGAAGTGTTTGACAAAATTCCAATCTGGGTAAGGCTCCCTAAAGTTCCCCTTCATTTATGGTTTGATACTTGTCTTGAGGCATTGGGGTCTTTCTAGGATGCTTTTTGAAGGTAGATGAGATTCCTCCAATCTATATCACTCTACTTTTGCACATATCTGGATATTGTTGAACGATTTCCTGTTAATATCAAGATTGATACCTCTAAATGATAGGAAGCTATATTATTTAGATGCAGAATCTATTTTCAAACTGGTCATATGACTGAAATGTTGCAAAGTGAGACCATTGAAGGATGTTTCGTGGTGGAAAGATGTGACTCTGCAACATTATACAGTAAAGAAGAAAGGGAAGAAACAAAAGAGCTTCTCCTAGATTGTTATGGGAGAGACGACACAAAATGATACACAGTCCACTTAGCAAGGGGTGCTTCCAAGAAAACCTAGCTCCATGTTGATAGGAGCAGGAAGGGAACTACAACATAATATTAGTGTGCGTACTCTTGAGGGCAGAGAGAAACGTAAGTTGTTGGGTTCCCAAGTGCATGACATAAATAGAGCTAAGAAAGAACTTGCCCAACAGGAAGTATCAAATGTAGAGAATCAAGAGTGGTTCACTTAGAATAGCTCTATTGGCTGGGAGACTGAAGTTGCTCGAGTAGAAGATGGATGACAAATTGTTAAAAGGAAAAAGGAGAGGTTGAAGGAACCATCCTTTGATATGACCCTTCATTCACATACCTAGGCTAGAGGCAAAATGTAGGACCTTTGGTTGCTCTCTTAATTTGATTGTTGTTTTAATGATCTATTTATGGATCTGTATCTGTCGTAGATGAATGCATGTGGATTATAGATGATATTGGGTTGTAGCCTATTTTGGGTTGTGTCTGCTAAGAAATGTGGCATCTTTTGTAAAACTTTTATTGATATTAATAAAAAGTCAATATTATTATTCAAAAAAAAACTATAATATAAAGATATTTTATATTTTAACATCATTATTATACAAATATTATATTATTACACATAAGATGTATGGTATATATATAATGAGAGCATAAATCTTAAACATGTTATAATAATAGAATATATTTATAATAAATATAAATACCCTGTATTTACCTAAGTACAATTATTACAAACTAAGAATATAAATGATAACATAACAGCAACAAATTCATACTCGTGCCTATTGGAGGAATATATAATAGCCTTCATTGTAGACTAAAAAGGAAGGGAAGATTCTATATTACAATCAGCAAGCTAATGGAATCAGCAAGGAAGGAGAATTGGAAAGTGTCGCCACAGTACATTTCCATATAGCATAATAAATATAGGCTTTTAGGGCTACCCATTCTCTTCTTCAGTTAGTTGTCCATCATGTCCATATTTACAATGTCCAAACCACAATATTAGTAATTACAATTAATTTTATACAATAGAAATATTGCATTTCTAAGTGCACTTTATTAATCTAATTGGGGATTTGAGGGCAAAGTATGTAAGGTCCCAACTGGGGACATTATAGAACCAGCACCAGATGCACCTCAAGAATTTTTGGGTCATCACTGCAAATGAAAATGAGATCAGAAAGAGGGTGTGTTCCAAGTTGTCATTCACTATGATCAAAGCATGCAAGATCCTATAGATGCCTAATCAAATGGAAGTGGATATGAATATGATCCAAATGCGATACAACCCAAAAAAGGAAAGGACCATCAATCCATATGATTGGTTACGGCAGGAGATATCAGATATTAATTCATTATCTGCATCAGTTCTAGAATTCACAAAAAATGGTGGTTTGATTGATAGATCAACGCACTGAAGGTTCTGAAGGATAGCTTTGACATATAAATTAAAGGGTCATCGAGAGAAGAAAAGTAAAGGGTGTTGCTCAGGAAGAGCAAGTGATAAGTAGGCCTAACCTTCATATTGAAGAACCCAGAAAAACAGGCAAACGTCGGGGACTACTTTGTCTTCACCCATTCGTACTCTGTGTTTACAAGAGATAGGTCTTTTCACCAAGGAAGTAGAAACAAGCAAAAATAAGGGATAGAACAAGAAGATCACACGACCAAGCTAGTGCAAGACAGAAAGTTTTAATGTCTATCAAGAAACTACCCAAGGAAGAAGTAGAGAGAAATATGTTGCCACTAAGGAAAGTCTCAGTGCTTTCTTAAAATGAGAAATGATGAAAATAGAGGTTCCTAATGGAAGAAGCAAAAATTCCTACTATAGAGATGACCATTCCTATTACAAAGGAGGTGGCCCACGAGATGACTATAGAACTTCTTATAGTCGAGGAAGAGATTGATGTGAGAGCAGTACAAAAGCAAGAGCAGTTGTCATCCTGGAATTATCGGGATGTTACCATTCTATATTGGTTAAGGAAAAGGTTGCAAAGGAGTCAACAGAAAGAGGTTGACACAAAGTTCAAGTTGCATGAAAAACTGAACTAAGTCAACAAACAAAAGGAGAAAGGGAAGGCCAAGAAGTTTACAAAGGGAATTAGAGGAAAGCCCACATCTAGAACTCTAGTGTTTGCAGTGTCTACAGTCGATAAGACAAAGGATCAGATTAGTACTAATGATTACAATGTGACAAAGTTTGATCTAGGCCATGCCTCCTGAGAAGAAGTTAAAGAGTTCAAGGATTCTGCATAGGTGATCAAAGATAACATGAGAAAACTAGAAGTGAAATATCAAAAAATGGAAGGCGAGAACAAAGCCTTGTACAAATATCTAAATAGTCTATCTCATCCGATGAGAGGTCAAGCTTGTGTTCCTTCTATGGCTTTTCCAACTAAGCCAGTGGAGGATATCGAAAGAATCAAACAAATTTCTCATAATGCAGAACCTTGGGTAAAGGGAATCTAGAATAAGGCATACAGATTTGACAAAGATCTGGTGCAAATTTATGAAAGGACATCGGTCGTCCTTTCTAGGATACATTGCATGGATGAGTCGTGGGAAGATGAATGTATATATTGAGATGAGGTGATCTCACACTTGCAGAATTTAATGTAGACTCCCAAATAGATGTTGACTGATGATGGAGTGGTCAAAAAAGAAGCATATCACTTTGCCTAGTAGGATAGTGCAGTAATCATGGAAAAGGAAATGTTTTAGCATTTCAGCAAGGAATCTACTCGATTAAAGAAGGTAGTTGAGAATATTCAGCAAGGGATATCCAATACAGTTGCATCACTATTATCACTGAGGTTGGATGAGAATGAAATAATGGCAAACAATCTAAAAAGTATACTAGAAAAGTTTTTTCAGTTGAACTACTTCATAAAGGATGACTTTGAGAACTTCTCCATTTTCTCAAATGTTATGCACAAAACCCAATATATTCTGCCAGATTCGGAAATTTGTTTCAACAAGTTTGAGCCAAAGATGACACCCATGAATTCAAATAGGAATCAAAGCCAAGTATTAGTGTGGACGAGTTGGAGAATGTATTCAGCAAATTCCAGGCATTCAAATGACAAGGTCAAACATAGGCTATTATGGGCATAGGTGTATTTATTGCATAGTGGGTATTTATTACTCCACTAAGGAAGTGGCTATCTCCTTATTAGTCCATGTGGACCCCTTATTAAATGTAGATTCTTTCTTCTTGCCCTAGCCTTAATAAGGACTAAGGTGGCAAAATCTGGGCCATTAATTTCATTTCGATCTAGGCCACTCATCGTAATCGAGAAACTATATAAAGGCCTCATTTCTCATTTGTAAAGGACAGAATCTTGAGATTGTTGCAATAAGCTATTGAGTCAATGAAGTTATCATTGAAGTTTGGTGATCACTTGATGTGTCTTAGTGCTTGCTTGTTCTCTTATTCCCTCATTTAGATTAGACTAGTTAGATAAAGTATTTTGATTTCAATGAAGAGTACAACATAGTTGCATCACTATTATCACTAAGGTTGGATGAGAATGAACTAATGGCAAACAACCTAAAAAGTATGCTAGAAAGGTTTTTTCAGTTGAACTATTTCACAAAGGATGACTTTGAGAACTCCATTTTCTCAAATATTATGCACATAACCCAAGACATTCTGCGTAGATTTAGCTTTATCCCAACTTTTATGGATGTTTAACTTCTATCATTTATTGTTGCCACTACCCTTAGGATTAGAATAGAATTCCTAAACTCTTTCCCCTTTGCTTCCCGTGTATTTGTGAAAATAAAAAATAGTACCATATTGCAATATATTTTTATAGCTATCACATCCAGTTTTATGTGAAATCAACTTAAGAAATGCAAAAGTAAGGCTCCTCATGATAAGAAGAAAAACACATTTAACATTGAGCTTATCCACGGTCACAAACTGACACAAAAGGAACCTTTGAATCCATTGTATGATCTTTCGCAATCTTAGCATACATACGATTTTGATCAAGAGATTATAAGACATTTCGATATTTTGTTCTGGTGTTGGTGGGTCATGAAACACACGTCAACAACACCCAAACAATGTCATGAACTAAGTCATCCTAACAATCATGTGGTAGGTGGTATTTTTACACTACTCACCCAAATGCAACCATTTGATCAAAGCTTTTGTTATACTGACACATAATTCTGCATATAACCCTCAACCCACTTGCCTATTGTCTCTACTTCGCCGTTAGTTTGCGACTAACAGCTATTGCTAGGAGTGAGCTCAATACAACTCAGCCTAATGAGTTCCTGTGAAAATCTTAGGAACTTACTATCCACGTCACTAACAATGTAATAACACCCCAAAGAAGGTAATATCAAGATTGTAGATTGTACATTCAATACACTAGGTGGTTCAACTAATTGGTATCAGCAATAGAAGTCATTCAAGTTGAAGTTACAGACCCTATATACCCTCACACGCCAAGCCCACCAGTACCATGCTAAGCATTAATGTAAATGCAGCAATAAGAAACATGGCCAAGGATGAACGTGTTCAACTAGTACAACTATGCAGCTACAGCAATATGACTGCGGTATAGCCAGGCATTAGTATACAACATAGATATCTTCTCAACTCCAACAAACACCAATGCATAGATGTGATAAAGGAGTCGAACTCTATATTTGATAAATAAATCGAAGATGTATTCAATGCACATTTGGTAGCTGCACCAAGCAGCCTTCTATGTTGAATTACTAAGGTAAAAGTGTGGTTCAATATGAAAATAATCTTGTGCATGATGCCAAAGCCAAGTCTATTTTGGTCCATTAGCATTTGTTTCAACAATTAATGTAGGCTTTTGTGGATAAAAATAAGTAATGTTCAAGAAGTTGCAGACATCTCTACTAAAGCCTTTTCACAAGCCAAGTTCATTGAATTCAAAGATATTCTATGTTTGAGAGAAGTTATGAGGAAGGGAGTGTCAGAGTCAAAACACCTTTATTTGTTAGTGATGAAGGCTAGTCCCCTTAATACCATAAACTCATAACAGAAACAACAAAAGAACAGCAAATGCAAGAACAAATTATCAACTTCTTATTTGCGTCACAAATGCGGAATTACAGAATTCACAAGTACAATATGCTAACCCACATGGGCACCTTCATTACAATAATTTGCAAGACAAGCTACGAACTATCACCCCAGAGCTATTCTAGACAAGGTTCGGGCCTTTCTTAAATAGGCAATTTTATGCTACCCGAGGAGGTTCTAGACATTGAAACTTAATAGTTAGGGCCAAAAGACCCTAACAATACATATAAAGTCGGCCAAATACATCTTGGACAATTATTTTAGATATTTAGGGTAGCCCAATTTTGAAAGGCCATAACTCACGAACCGTTGCTCCGATTGGCTATTATAACCACTTTTCGAAAATGCCAGCTCCTAATCTACATTCTCGAAACCGCGCTAGCGCCCTTTCGTCAAGTTTTCGGACCTCATCTCGGCACTCTAAGGCCTCCAACGGTGAGCACAAAGATTTTTCTGCAAATATTTTTACCGAAAATCCACAATAACTTCTTTGATACTTATGCTTGAGCAATGAGATTTTTATGGTAGGCTTACAACTCTAAAATGGACCTTCCTGTAGAAAATGAGAACATTCTGAGCTCATATGACAAACTTACTAAAAATAGCAAGTTCCCATAAATAGCAACCACCCTATATACTAGTCCTTATTAAAATAGAAAAGACTGAAATAAAAAATATTTTTGGGTGATGCAAGATTGCTCTTACATCTAAGATGCTCCTACATGTCCACAATTCAACACTGAGGAGAAATGTTTGTGCTTAGATATTGAGATCACCACCACTAATGGCCAACATGTTCCATCGAAGAACCTTGTTATTATAATTATCATTTGATATTTTCCCTAATTCAGTATCTTTATCCAATTTGTGATGAGAACACTCTCTCTACATATATGGTATGCCTCCATCTGTATCATCAGCTTTTGTTCTTGGGCTTAGTTGAATATCAGGATACCTAGCCCCAGAAATTCTGACTTTATTATTTGTTCTTATTGTTGTTTGCAGCAATTTCCATTGATCCAAAATCAAAAAGTCATTCTTTCTGAAATACACGAGTGTTGAGTGAATGCACTCCAAATTCACATCTTATCTTAGAAGGTTACCTATTGACTTGGTTGCTTGTAGTCATTAGGATTAATAAATTCAGTAATGCCAAATGCCTTTCCTGCACAAAGGAAATGATGCCCAGCGCAGACTCACAATCTATATTTTTTCTGAATTCCGAACTAACAATAATATTAAAACAAGACAGAAAACGGGACATTAATATAATGTATGACAGAAGACCTTATCCCTTTCACACTTCTCAGAATTTATATCAACACCAATAATTTGAGATGCCCCTCTTAATTTTGCACCTTGAGCCACCTGTTTTTTCAAACAAGAATACAGCATCCAAGTATTTAATGGCCAAAAAAAGAATGTACTAAGAAAGCCTTACAATTTTAGAATGTTTTTATTTGGAGTCAAATAAATTTCACAGCCTTTATATCTGGGTTCTTTGTAGTTTGCACTTACAGATAAGCCTACTGTTCCAAGGCCAAAAATTACAATAGTTGATCCTGCCTCAATATTAGCTACTTTCCATGCTGCTCCAAATCCTATAGAAAACATGAACTCACTTACAAAATATGATAATATGCAGTGCAATAATTCAGAAGTGGATGTTTCCAATTTACAGAGACATGGTTACATTGTAAAGCCATAGATAATGAACGATTTAATTCCAAAGTTTTTTAAATTTCTTTTGACAAGCTCCATCCAAGTATTGCCTTCTTAGTTCTTATTTTCATCTGAATTGTGCCTTCTTAGTTCTTATTTTCATCTGAATTGTGCTTTAAACTTTTTTAATCTACTATAGCGATGCATTTCCCGAAAGACATTTTATAGTTTTCTGCAAGCAAACCATTTCAAAATAAATTAATCTTCAGTATCTTACTGTGAATGATAGTAAAATTCAGAGCGAAATTAGAAAATAAAAATCATAACTAAGCCTAAGTGATTAGACATTCTTAGACCCTCATAGTAAAAAACAAAGAAATGAGTAGGCTTTCCGATGATCTATATGTGATATGCTAGATCATATCCAAGGTTGCAACCTGAGCTGCCCTGAGCAGAGTTTAAAAGACAAAATTTAAAATGCACATTACAAAGAGACTAGAAAAACAAGAAAATAAGAGTATAAGACACTATAGATTGACAAAGGTCATTGTCATAGATGAACAATAAAATTCGTTTAGTAGTGATACAAACTGCTGCATGCAATCGAAGCCAAATAAAAGTAAATAGTTCTGCCATAACATAACCTGATAGAGTTATTAATTTATATATTCCTACTTTCGCATAGGGGCACATAAGTTGTTAAAATATGGATTACTTATTTCAATGATGTAATGTCCCCTTTTTGGGACATTAGAAATATTAAATGACACATTTATATGATATTAAAATTGACTATGAAAGCATGGACCCTTAGTATAAAAGGTCAAATTAATATTCAAAGTGGGCTAAAGATGACAAGGAGAGATAAGATGAAAAGTCAAGAGGGAAGTCAAAGAGTCACAGCTGTTAGAATAAAAGGAGAAGAGACTCTTTCATTTGGCATGCTTGGATTTATTATTCAAATTTCAGTTTTCTCTTGGCAGAGTAATCAGAAAGCTTCAGCTTTCAGCTAGTATGAGGACGTAGCCCCTCGTGCCAGCAAACAGTGGACGCAAACCCATTGTCCTCGGAGACGTCACATCAGGTGTTTCGCATGTGCTTACAGGTTATTTTCTTAAGTTTTCAAATCTGACTATGAAGCTGTACTTAGGATTGGATCTTTTAAGCCAGTTACTGTATTGCTGTTGTATAATGCAATAACGTTGTTTGAATGAGTTTTATGATAGTCTACTAGTTCTATGCTATTGGTTTGTAATGCATTTTATATGCTTGAATTCCTGAATATTATTTTGAAAAGAACGTATTTTTATCTTGTGCAAATTCTTCTGGTTTTATTGTTGTATCATATTACATCTGCCTATATTTGAGTTTTGAATACTATATTCAAGAAGAAGCTACATAAATATATGTTGGAGTTTCTACTGGTTTCAATTAATACATCTACATATGTTTAGTTCTGAATAAATTTTGGGTAAGAACGAGTAAATATCTGGTTTGGGATATGTTAGTGGTATCAGAGCTAAAAATCTTGCCATCCTATGAGGTCTATTCAAAAAATAATTACTAGAGCTGATTTTCCTAGCCACCCATGAGATTACTTGAAGAAATTATCAAAATTGGGAAAAGCCAGAAATATTTGTGCTGAAAACAACAAGGTTATGAAGTTCCTTGAGACAGAAGGTTGTTAAAAAGAGTTCTATCTTTGTGGGCAGATTGATCGTCCCAATGATATTTTGTTCCTCGAAATTTAATAAACAGTCTCATGGTGGATGGAAATATTATGACCACAGGCAAAATAAGGATATAGTTGAAACTCTAATATTGCATCATCAGGCCTAGTGCTTTCAAATTTTCATCTGGTATTGCCACTCTTGGTGTGTGTGTAGGCGTCTCTTAATATTCCTTTCAGCAATGGTGGAATAAATTTATACAGGTGTTTTGGCTTACATAAGATTCTTGGCTCCTATTGTTGTTTCATCAACTCCTACTAAATGCATGAAGAGGTGATGGGATCAAACACTATGATATGAAAGAATAGGGGGTCAACTATGTTGGTGCACTTTGATAGTGTATATCAAGGTCTCACTATCCTTTCTAGTCATGAATCCAAACTTTTGGCTGGAAATAGAGCAATTGTTCAGCCATATGAATTTACAGTTGGAGCACCTTCCTGTAAAGAATGAAAACGTGACTTCCAGATTTAGAAGTCGCATCAATATTCGTGGAGTCAGTATTATCCACAAACGGCACTAAGGAGGTGAGAACTATACAGGAACAACACCAAATGGCAAAGTGTCCTAACTAGAACGTAACAGACAATGGAGAGAAACAATTAACAGCAAAATTGGTAGCGGGATATGCAGGAGTCTGAGTTCAAACTGGTGAATGGTCACATCACCTACACCAACATTCCAGTGCCAAGCACGCAGCGGGAGCAGTAACAACTAACAGTATAATCTCTCATGTTGCGGGTGGATTACAATCAAGCATCCACAATTAAGGCAAATATATTTGGTTGCAGGAGACACTCAACGACAGTGGACAATCTGTTTATCCTTTTACAATCTCGGTGATCCGCAATCAACGGCAGAATATTGTAGTTTATCCTTTTACAATCTCGGCAATCGACAAATGGTGAATGGAAATTAGTATCACTAACGTTTTGTGAAATGTAACGACAGTTGTGAGTACATGCGACAATCAAGTACATAACTGAAGGAGGAGCCCACACAAGTGTCTTGTTTGCATCTGGTAGTATCCTGTAATGATTCTAGATGCCTCCAAAAAAATGGAACAAGAAAAAAAGGGGAAACAAAACAACTAACAATGAGAAATTTTGGTAACGAGTGCTTTGTACCCATTATTGCTTGCGGAAGAAACGTCAACACACTTGTCGTTAAGTAATTGCGGAACGCAGTCTTTGTGTTGTATTTGTGGTTGGATTAAGTTGCTTACAAGGGAAGAACATCAGGTTGGAACTCCCGAAGGTGGCCAAAACACTCCCAACAACATTTGTTGAGATTGTGGAAATTCTATGTGGTGATAATATTAAGAAAGCATTAGAATACTATCATGCATTCATCAAACATGCACATATAGAAGGGAAAGTTTCCGACAATGTGCTTGCAAATCTAAGAGATATTCATGTTGGTCTTTCAGTTCTTGAAGTTTCTGTCAATCATGAGGCTTCAGCTTCCAAGGTTTTGTCATTGTACACAACATCTAAGAAAGAGATATCTTTGAATGAGACTGATTGGAATGTAAATACAACAGCGGAATATGATACAATTGAAGAAATTATAACATCTACGGATACCTAGTTATATGCAGCCACGGGAGATTGAAAAGAGTCAAGTAAATTGCTCACACAGCACTACAAGTGGTCTCGAAGGGGAATATCTGGAAGTTTCCTTTTAGTTTTGGGGATCCATCGCATGTTGGAACAGGCACTCTATATGTGTGACTCTGCAAGCACCAATTTAGAAGCAGGCCTATTTGACATTTTTCATTCAGAAGTTTTACACCTCACCTATAGCAGAAAGTTTTTCGATTCTTGTCAATGCTTAGTTTTGTAGGGGTTTGCCAAAGCCATCATTACAGCTAGGTGATAGTCAATTTGGAAGGATTGATGAATTTTGTAAGATTGCTAAAGACATGTTCCTGGAGATTTATTAAAGCTGACCACAGTCCTCTTCTGGCTAAGATGTTTAAAAAGAAGTGTTATTCTGTGTAATCTGGATTAGATAACCACCCCAACTTTGGATATATTCAGTATTCAAAATCCATGAAGTCATTTTGGGTGGTCAGTGTTAGGATTTCATAAAGGTCAATGTTTTATTCTAAGTTGTAGAATTCATATTACGAAGAATAGAACCGATTACACTATCGAATTGAGTCTATGGGCAAATATTTGCTTATTAACAAGTTCCTAATTATTCAAAATTGTTGCAAAAACAAATGACCTAATGCCAATATACAAAAGTTAGAGGTTTAAGAAACATCAAGGCAATTCTGGGGCAGAATATAGTTGTTTGTTAGACTAACAGTAATAGGATAACAACATTCAGCAATGGGGAAGATTTGGATAAAATCAGGAAGGGTAATATGAAGCCACAAGAGCAATTAACCTAGAATTTTGAATCCGATGTAAGAGCAGAAATACTCGACATTTATAGGGAGTATAGAGAACTTCTTACCCAAATCCAAAATGATTTACCGTTCAGCGATTACTTGGAGCCTCATCTAGAACAGCAAGATAAGACGGATATGGCAAAAAGAAGGTACTTTGAATTGGTTCAGGATCGCCTTGAAAAAGACTAGTGCAAAAATTTGTATGAAGAACTTCTAGCAAGCCAAAATCATTTAATGAAGGATCTTGAAAAAGAAGAACAGTCAACCACCATTGATTTGTAGCCATTTCGTGATCACACAAAAGTTGTTACACAGGGTGTAAGTTTCTTCATTGGTGAATTGGAGGTTAGCTTTGATAGGCAGATTGATGAGATAGGTTTCACTCGAGGTAATAGCAGGTCGAGGTCCTTGTATGATGAGCCCTTATATGTAAATGATAACATGGCAAAACTTGGGCCTTTGCATATAAATCAAGAGAACAAAGGGAAGAATACCTATGATTTTGAGAGAGGTGATGAACCATATATTTCCGATGTCCATGACACGAATTTGGAGGAACAAGCTGAGACGATACTGCAAGACGATGAACCGTTCCAACATGATGATAATAAAGTGCATACATTAAAGAACCAATTGAAAGTTAGTGAAGACATGGTTGTGGTGTCTTTGGTACATTATGACAGCACTCACAAGATAGTTGAGGATCTCTACAAGAAGGTTCAAAAGGGAGTGGAAGAAGAATGGCTTGTTTCTAATTTGCAAATGATCAAAACAACTCTTGAAACTATGAAATCAGATTATTTGTATTTGCTTTCTGATAGGGATAACATTGTTAAGGTTGCTGAAATATATGTTGATCAGCTGAATAAAGAAAGGAATGAGATTATAGAGCTCAATAGAGAGCTTAAGGATACTCGTGAGGCACTAGATGATGCTCAAGTTTCCCTTCAGGAAGCAGAAAATCAGATTCGGAGTACAAATCACTTAAGAGAACATGAGGATAAAGAGAGGCCGGAATTTTTCCTAGAGGTGATTAATGAACTTGATAGCATTTAGCAAACATATGATTTGGATAGTTGCCCCAAACGACCAAGTTCCAAAACTTCAGATCACATTCAACTTATAGACAACCCTTTATTTGAGGTAGATGTTGTTTGGATTTCTAATAACCCACTTTTTGAGGTAGAGAAGAGAGTTCCTCTTGATTTCCAAGAAGAGAATGACCTTGACTTCAAAGATTTGGATCAAGCTACAGTTTTTAGCAACGAACCTTGGCCACAGTATTGGTGTGGTGAAGTGACTACGGCTGCCCCTCTTTCATGCAACCTTTACATGGTTCCAAATTCTAACTTATATATAGGATGGGTGGATTTCTTATTTCAGCAGTTAAACAGGTCCTGGTGGAAGATTGAGGAGAGTTATGTGTTGATCATAGGGAATGTTTTTTCAGCTTCATTCTTTTTCATCACCCCTATGTATTTACGGATTCTTTTGAGCAATGATGGTAGTATTATCTTTGCATCCTTAGTGTTGATTTCAGCTTTTGGGCAACTCGTTCCCTACATCATCGATTTAGGATGGGTTGTTACAACCTACTGAGGTACACTTAGCTTCTGGACACATTTATATCTTATCATATCAGGGGGTTATGACAACAAGGTTTGGGATCCAAGTGTTGATCGTATGTACCTATGGCTTGTTGAGGACTCGGTTGTAATCCTATTCAGTTTGAGGCTAGATGCAGTGATGATCAAAATTGTACAACTTAGAGGTGCAGCGTTTTTCCATGGAGTTATATGGGATCCAAGGATCTAGTTGACAAATGGTTTGGAGTGTGGCATCTTACTTCGCATTATAGACGGATTTGTTTTCAATTTGGGCTACAAAGCTACTTGCAGATTCGTATGGGATTGTGGTACTGATTGCTTGAGGACAAGCAATTTTAAGGAGGGGAGATTTGTAATGTCCCCTTTTTGGGACATTAGAAATATTAAAGGACACATTTATATGATATTAAAATTGACTATGAAAGCGTGGACTCTTATTATAAAAGGTCATTTTTTATTTTCAAAGTGGGCTAAAGATGACAAGGAGAGATAAGACAAAAAGCCAGAAGGGAAGTTGAAGAGTCACAGCTGTGAGAATTAGAGGAGAAGAGACTCTTTTATTTGGCATGCTTGGATTTATTATTCAAATTTCAGTTCTCTTGGGAGAGTAATAGGAAAGCTTCAGCTTTCAGCTAGCATGAGGATGTAGCCCCTCTTGCCGGCAGACAATGGACACAAACCCATTGTCCTCGAAGGCATCACATCAAGTGTCTCGCATGTGCTTACAGGTTCTTTTCTTAAGTTTTCCAATCTGACTATGAAGCTGTATTTAGGATTGGATTTTGGAAGTCATTTATTGTATTGTTGTTGTCTAATGCAATAACGTTGGTTTAAGAAGTTTTATGAAAGTTTACTGGTTCTATGCTATTGATTTGTAATGCATTTTATATGTTTGAATTACTGAATATTATTTTGACAAGAATGTATTGTTATCTTGTGGAGAATCTTTTGGTTTTATTGTTGTATCATATTACATCTGCCTATGTTTGAGTTTTGAATACTATATTCAAAAAGAAGCTGGATAAATATCAGTTGGAGTTTCTACTGGTGTTGATTAATACATCTGCATATGTTTAGTTCTGAACAGATTTTGGGTAAGAACGAGTAAATATCCGGTTTGGGATATTTCAAATGACAAGATTTTACTGGTCCAGAGCTTATGATATCATAAGTATTTAACACAATCTAGAAAAATTTGTAGAGCAATATCTTTAAAGGAAAACTAACCTGTCTCCAAGAGAGAATTTAGTCTGTTTGTTCGAGGACTGCATCTAAGCAGCCCTCCTATTTACAACATGCTTTGCAATTGCTTTGATATCATATTCAGAGTACCATCATCCTTAATTCGAGATACATATTTTTTGTCAGCTTATCAGTAAAGGATTAATCAGTTCGTACCTGTTGCAACACTACAGCCAAGCATGCATATTTTTCCTAAGGCAACATCTAAGCTCAATTTAACAATGAACCCAGAGTGCACAACGGTGTACTCACTAAAGCTCGAAACTGCACAAAAGTGATAAATAGGCTTGCCATTTATAGAAAATCGGGTTTTCTGATCACTGTGCATGACACCTTTTCTTTCCATTCTTAAAGTTTCACACATGTTGCTTTTATCAGATTTACAATGAGTACACTCCTTGCATTTCCCGGTAGAAACAGTAAGCACATGATCACCCTCATGTAGATCAATTACATCTTCTCCAACACTTTCAATGATCCTGCATTCTCATTCATTGTTAGAATTGAAAAACAGATATATTGGAATATTTGAATTACTAAACAGTGTCAATAAGAAGAAAACAAGCCCATGATCAATAAAAATATGAGTAGGGTCTAATTAGTTAACCCTGTTGCCTCATGGCCAAAGATGCGTGGGAAGATTGGAATGTGCCCCTAAAAAAATAAATGAGGAAAATTAGCCCTCAGAACAGCATGCAGGGAGAGTATCAGAAATATAAAACACCTTTCCTGCTTGGACCTTCATGAATATGGTAAATAGTATGAACAATGTCTAATTTGACAACTGACTTTAGGAATAAGTCCAATGGATTATAATGCCAACTTTATATTCAGACTCAGAGCATTAATTATACAGCATGGCACATCAGAATAGAAAAGTGTGCTCATACACCAACCCATAGACTTCAAGGTACAATTCTTCTGGCCAGATTTATCATTCATATTGACCTTTGTATTTTTATGAGATGATTCAAATATTTATTGGGGAATGCGGAGGAGTTGAGTTCAGGTCAGATGATAGACATGATCAAAGATCATGGGGATTAGAAGTCCAGTATTGCAATTATACTTTGTTTTCAATGTTCGAAGAAATCCTTCTGTTGACAAATGTAGTTTGCAGATAATCTTTATTTCTGCACTCATTGTGTGATTTCTATACGCTGACATTGATTTAAGAACATATTAAATATTTATCCTGTGGTTCTTGATTGTTTTACTTGTGCTTAAAATTTAAATATACAGAATTATAAAATGTAGAACCTTTCTGATCGAAAACAAGAAAAGATAAAATCGAAATCAAATACAACAAGAACAAAAAAGAAATCCTGAATTTAAATCTAAGAATCTTGAAATGTTTTTTATTTTCTCAATTGATATTGACACATGAAACTTCTATTACAACTAAAATCCTATAATTCAAAGAGAACTATATTGTACATCAAGAAGCATTTTCAGACAACATGCAAAATCTTCCAAATATTCTTGAACTCAAAACCAATCTGTTAAATCCTTATAACTTTATAATATCAATGTTCTGATATTCTCGATCAGACAGACCCGATATGCATCTAAGTTTCCTTGTATTTGCCTCATGATAAATACATCTCCAAGCAACATGATCGGCGTCTTATGAGATATACTAATATGTCTCTTAAAGATAACTATTGTAGTTGATTCTAATTAACTAGTAGTTAACTAGTAAAGGCCGCCGATTTGTTATGGAAGGGGATTAATTCATGGAGGGCCGACCTAGAAGGGATGTGTCTTATGAATAGACGACCCTTGGTCTATGTATAAATAGGAACATGTTTGTGGATAGAAGACACAATTACCAATGTCTAGTCTTCTAGCAATCTGCTCCAAAGGATTTAAATCAGAGATAAAATTATAATTTCAGAATTCATTTCAGATTTCCTAAACAATAACATTTAGCCCAGTATAGAAGGAGATCAATTAGCAGCAAGACCTAAATCATTATTTCAGTATTGGTTGATCAGAATTTGCAGAAACTTTACATGGTATCAGAGCTATGGTAGTCGAACCTAGGCTCTGCAAATTGACAATCAAACTTAGAATATCTAGCAACATCCTTCTATCTTCAATGGCAAGCACAATCAAACACGGGAACAGGTTTGATGGGAAAGAACACTCTCTTGCTCGAAAATTCAAAATTATGATGATTCTTGAAAACAATGATGTGAAATAGTTTGTTGATAAAGCACCCAAGCAACCTGATGTTGAACCTAATAAAACTATATGGAGTAAAGGAAATAGGAAAGCCATGCAAATCATATTAGATGGAGTGAAAAATGAAATAGTACCTATGCTAATGAAACATCAAACAACATTTAATACAATGAATGCATTATTAAATGCATTAGGTTAATAATGCAACTAGAACTCTTGCATTAAAAAGGCAACTAAATCATATACAGATAAAGAAGGAAGAATCTATGAATTCTTGCTTCTTAAGGGTTGTTAGTCTAAGAGATGAACTTGCACTTATGGCTATAGATGGGTTACAAGATTCATGGGAAACATTCGCACAGGGAGTAAGTGCTAGAGACAATCTTTCTGACTTCAATAGACTTAAGGGAGATTGTCTTCAAGAAGAATCTAGAAAACTTAAGAAAGGGGGAAAGTTGAAAACTAAATGTGAAGAACTTCATGTTCTCAACACAAATTCCTATAAAAGTAAGAAGAAGCACTTCAAGAAGAAGAAAAGTAATCAAAAGAATGACAAACCTAAGAAGATCTATCCAAAATAAAATGCTTCAAATGTGAAAAATTTGGACACTACAAATCTAATTGCCTTGAGAATACAAAGCAGCAAGTAAATTGTACAAACATTACTAGGAAAGAAGATAACTACGATCCTGAGAATCGTGTATTGTATTCTGCACTATCAAATGAAGTATCAAACAAAGCATAGGTGATTGATAGTAGATCATCTCAACATATTACAGGATGCAAAGAAGCAATAGACTCTATATCAGAAGAAGTTGATGGCGAAGTTACCATCGGTGATGATTCAACTCATTCAATCAAAGGAACTGGGAATTGCACCTTGAAACTGAAATCAAGTAGTCCTCTACATCTCAAAAGAGTACTCTATGTACCAAGAATAAAAAGGAATCTAATCTCTGTTACAGCACATGAAGATCATGGACATAATGTTGCATTCATGGGCAGTAAAGTATTGACCTGGTCTAAGAACTCATCATTTAAGAAATCAAAAATGATTGGTCAAAGAAAGAGATACTTGTATGAATTAAATACAGAACCTAGTCAACTTATTAAAGCCTTAATTCATGAAGCTACTAATATATAAAAAATATGGCAAGGACATCTAAATTTCAAAACCTTATCGACTATGGAGTAGATGGTTACTAGTTTACCTAAGTTGAATAAAGATCATTCAAGCATATGCAAAGGATGCGCTTTGGGTAAGAACACCAAAAGTGCATTTTATGATAGCACTAGGAAAACTAACAATGTTTTGAAATTAGTCCACTCACATTTATGTGGACCTATGTTTGTTCCTTCTCTTGGAGGATTTTGGTACTATATACTTTTTATAGATGACTTCTCCAGGAAAACTTGGATTTACTTCTTAAAATGTAAAGAATGAAAAGAAATCTTTAAGAGATTTAAAGAATTCAAAACCTTAACTGAAAACATATCAGGACACAAAATTAAAACTCTTAGGACTAGTAAGGGAAAGGAAGATACTTCATATGTGTTTAAAGAGTTTTGTAAAGAAGTAAGAATTAAGAGAGAGTATATTGTTCCTTATAACCCACAACAAAACAGGGTAGCAGAAACGAAGAATAGAACAATTATAGAAGCAACAAGAGCTATGATATTTGATCAAAATTTAGAATATTATATTTGGGCAAAAGCCTCTTGTACTGTTGTATATATTCAAAACAGAAGTCCTCACTCCCACCTTAGAGAGAAAACTCCTAAAAAAGTCTTTACTAGGGTTAAACCTAATATAAGCCATCTTAGGATATTTGGGTACCCAGTATATATACATGTTCCAAAAGAAAAGCGAACTAAGTTAGAACACTCCAGGAGGAAAGGTATTTTTGTCAGGTATACTGAAACATCTAAAGCATATAGGATTTTCATACCTGGTCAGAAAAATATTGAACTTAATAAGGATGTAATATTTGAAGAAGATTTAGCATTCAAAAGAGCCCTAAATTCTGAAGATCCCTCTCCCTTACCTAATTCTGAAGAAAATACTAAATTTGAGTTTCAAAGGGAGAACACTAAAGAAATTTAAGATGAAATTCAAAACCTTAATCTTGAGGATACTCAAAATCCAAAGAAAAAACCACTTTGGGCCATTAAGACAGTAGAGGAAGCACAAGACTTCACTACACCATCTGGAACCTTCAGAGAAAACAAAAGACCCAAAAGATTTTCTACTTATGCAGTAAACATGAGTGATTTATCTAAATCAAAACCAACCAATTTCAAATGCTATTAAAAATACAACTTGGAAGGATGCTATAACGGAAGAATATCAATCCATCATTAAGAATGATGGTTGGGAAATTGTTCCTAGACCTTAAGGAAAATCTGATGTTTCTTCTAAGTGCATATTTAAAATCAAGCATGTTGTTGATGGTAGCATTGAAAAATATAAAGTCAGATTTGTAGCCAAGGGATTCTCTTAAAAAGAAGGAATTGACTATGAAGAAACATTGAGAAGTCCTAGTTATTGCAGCATCGAAGAGATGGAAAATACATCAGATGGATCTAAAAACAACATTTCTGAATGGAAAAATTACAAAAGAGGTATATTTCGAGCAACCTGAAGGATTTGAAACTCATAACCCTGAAGTTCTTGTTTGTAGGTTCAAGAAAGCTGTCTATGGACTTAAACAGGCTCCAAGGGCCTGGTATGAAAGAATTGATAAGTATCTCACCAGTTAGGATTCTCAAAGAATGAAGCTAATCCAATTCTCTATTATAAAAAGGATAAAGATAATATGATAATATTGATACCATATGTTGATGATTTACTGATAACAGGTGATGATCATCTTATATATCAATGCAAGAAAGATCTAATCAGCGAATTTGAAACGAAAGATTTAAGACTACTTCATTACTTCCTAAGACTGGAAGTATGGCATGATTCTGATAGCATCATACTTAATCAAGGGAAGTATACATTAAACATCTTGAAGAGATTTGGAATGTGGAACTGTAGACCTATGTCTTCTCCAATGGAGACTAACCTACACAAACTTAAGGAAGCAGCTGCAGAATCACCCTCCATAGATTCTACTCTTTATAGACAGATGATTGGGTCTCTTATGTACTCGGTAAATACAAGACCTGATATTGCTATGTTGTTAATGCTTTAAGTCAGTTTATGTGTGAGCCAAAGGAGATTCACCTAGTTGTAGTTAAACACATTATGAGATACAAGGCACTCTTAACCTTGGTCTCAAATATGAGAAAGTTGACTTGGACTTACATGGATTCACAAACTCAGATTGGGGTGGAAGTGTTAATAATAGAAAAAGCATTTCAGGATGATGTTTCAGTTTAGGATCAGCAATGATATCATGGATATGCAAAAAGCAGTCATCAATAGCTCAGGGTTCCACAAAAGTTGAATACATTACAGCAGCAATGGCCTCTTGGGAAGCAATTTGGCTTAAAAAGTTACTTGTGAGATGATTTGGTCAACCCATGAATCCTACTTTATTCATTGTGACAATCAGAGTTTCATCAAGCTTTCTCTGAATCCAACTTTCCATGACAAGTCCAATCGTATTGAAGTTCCTTAACATTATGTAAGAGATATGGTAGACAAGAATACTATAAAATTAGAATACATTTGCACTGCAGATCAAACAGCAAATATTCTTACCAAACCTCTCTCACGAGTGAAGATAGATCACTTTAGGAAAAGAATTGGTATGGTTGAATTATAAAATATTTGTATTCTTTAAATTATTAATAAAATAATTTGTATTGTCAGGCTATTGACTATTATGGGTTTCACCGTTTGTATTCATTATTGAGAGGTGACAATCTCTGAGATAATGAACACTTGTATAAAAGACATTATGAGAGATGACGATCTCTTAGATAATGTGTAGAACAGTAAAGAACTACTGTCAAATCTAGATGAGTTTAAGATCACATTGTGGTATAGACATTTCTATGCCTATGAATCACAATTTGGATGAAGGAAGAATTTTATCATTCTCCAGATTTTCTCCTGTGAATTGGTAGATCTTAAGTCAGGATCATATGCTGATATAGGCCTAATAGTACCTATGATTCACAATTTGGATAAAGGAAGAATTTTATCATTCTCTAGATTTTATCCTATGTATTGCTACATGTAATACTGTTATCACAAGTGTTAGTGATAATCCATATTACAGGTTTGTTAATATAACTGTCATGTGTATCATGATACTACATGCATGGAAGAATCAAATGGATATAGAGTACAATTCTATGCTTAAACTATGTTGCTAGATATGTTTCTCTCATTTATAATATCAAGTTAAGAGGGAGTGTTAAATCCTTATAACTTTATAATATCAATATTCTTATATTCTCAATCAGATAGATCCGATATGCATATAAGTTTCCTTGTATTTGCCTCATGATAAATACTTCTCCAAATATTCTCAATCAGATAGATCCGATATGCATATAAGTTTCCTTGTATTTGCCTCATGATAAATACATATTAATATGTCACTTAAAGATAACTATTGTAGTTGATTCTAATTAACTATTAACTAGTAAAGGCTGCCGATTTGTTATGAAAGGGGATTAATTCATGGAGGGCCAACCTAGAAGGGATGTGTCTTATGAATAGACAAGACCCTTGGTCTATGTATAAATAGGAACATGTTTATGGATAGAAGACACACAAGTACCAAATTCTATTCTTCTAGCAATCTACTCCAAAGGATATAAATCAGAGATAAAATTATAATTTCAGAATTCATTTCAGATTTCCTGAACAATAACATTTAGCCTAGTATAGAAGGAGATCAATTAGCAGCAAGACCTAAATCATTATTTCAGTATTGGTTGATCAGAATTTGCAGAAACTTTACCCAATCTAGAAGTAGCATACATGTTGCAGTTGGCCATATACAATCCTACAGAGTTCTGCTCAATATTTCTCACATTAAGAAAACACGGCCTTTCACTTGAGCCCCAAAGGCCAAAGTGTAACTGACCTAAAATTTCCTTTAGACCTCTAACTTCAACTAATTGTAACTAGCATATTCTTTATGATAATTCACATTTGGTGAGTATCTGACTGTTCAAAATCCAAGCAACTAAAAAAACAACAGATGACTAAAGTGTTGCAGCCCTATGAAACTTTCTGTGCAAAATCCATTATGCATATTTTGCCATGTTCATCTGTCAAATTGTCAGACTAAAGATGACAGTAATGATTAACAAGAACAAATTTCCACAAAAACTCATAGTAGAGAGATGCATATTCTAGATTCGATTGTGTGCCATATTTTTGCATCAACGTTTTGAATCACACTCTACAACCAATCATTTATCTCCTCTAGCTCTTCTCATCCAACGTTTCGAATCACACTCTGCAACTAATCATTTATCTCCTCTGAGAAGAGCTAGAGGAGAAATTAAATTAATAAATATATTATTAAAAAACACTTCGAAAATTAATTATAGAGAGAAAACTAATTAATTTAAATAAAGATATTTTGTAGTTAAATATCTAAAAAGTGTGCATGGAAAAGCAAAAGGTCAAAAGATAATAGAAGTAATTGATCAACGAGTTCCCTCTCGTGATTGCACAATCAGAGCCCCAAATTTAGGGGGGAACTCTTTATCAGAAATGGAAAGCTCATCTTTCAAAAAATCGAGATTTGGAAAAGGAATTTTTAGAGAAGGAAATTTTTTCAAAAGGAAGTGTTTTTCTCGCATGCTTCGTGCGTTTGTGTGTTTGCGTGTTTGTGTGTTAGCATCAAATTCAAGTACAATCTTGTGGGTTATTCGTACAATAGTTTTTTGTTCTTCGAATTCCTATCTTCTTTGTGTTTGTAAATCTATTTTCGAAAAGGGAATTGAAACCTTTGTCTGGTCTAATTATTGTTCTTCGTTTAGGATATCCTCTATAAACAAATTTAATATCTGAAACCCATGTCTGTTAAATTTGGTATTTCGTAATTGTACGTTTTGAAGTTTTCAAAATTAGATTTCCTGGGAATTGGGATGAGGTTTGAGAAAGAATAGCAGAAATGGAAATCAATAAATTTGATTATTTGAATTTTGTTTTCCTACCAGATCTATGGTAACTTTTTGATAAAATATATAAATATATATAATTACACAGTAATTAGCAATTACTACATAATTACATTATTTAATATAAATTAGAAGAAGTTAAATTTAAAAAAAAAGACATTAATGTTTTGGTGGGCGGGGGCGACCACCCGTACACCCCCCCTTCTTTCTTCCTCCCCGTCTGGCCGCGACTGCCATAGCAGCAGCTGCCAAGGCAGCGACTTCCCTTGGCAGCCCAGCAGCTATGCGGCTCCCCCATTAGGGGTTACGCGATCTTATATCGCAAGTTGTGATTTAATTTGTTATTATATATAATTTCCTTTCAATGGTCATTTTATTAAATATAATTTATAATTATAGTTTTTAATATATTTTATAATTATTATTATTAATTTAATTATTATATTATTTAATTGAATATTTATTATTATTATTAATTCAATATATATTACTAACAACCTCGCTAAATTAGAAGCCCTTCAAGAAGGTCTCCAAATTTGCCTAAATCTAGATATCTCAAAACTTATTATTGAAGGAGATTCACAGATTGTCCTAAATGCCATTAGAAAAAGGGGGACACCAAATTGGGTTTTAAATTCTAAATTGGCAAAAGTTCTAAATCTCCTAGACTTCTTCGAAGATATTCAAAATCTACATATTTTCCGAGAACATAATAAAGAGGCAAATCAGTTAGCAAATAAGGGTGCTGATGGTGAAAATATCTTAATTTATAATTATAAGTAACTTAACTAGAAATTGAATAGCTATCTTAAACAAAACTGGATAATGGAACTCTCATTCTTATTAGCTAAATTAGCCCTAACAGATAATTTAGATAATAAGGATACTAACAAATATAACATCATAAGTTTTAGATATCTATGTATATATGTATACATTCATATATATGTATATATATACATAACAAATCTATATATGTGTGTGTGTGTGTGAATGTCGACATGTATAATCTTTGAAGCATTTGCCCCTCGCAGCAAACAAAAGGGCAGATGGAGAAAAATGTATAGTTATTAATCAAGACTTTGAAAGATTCAAAAATGTAAATTTAAAAATAATAATAACAAAAGGTTTCTAATTTAAATAAAAACAGTTAAGACAATAGTACTTCCATATATGAAAGGAAATCAGTTTAAGAATTAGGAAATTAGTAAGATTATTTGGGAACATATTATTGAATCCTATTGGTTTTCATCCTTAGTTCTAATCTTTCTCTCGGCTGCCTTTTCGTAATTTTTTTTTTTCTCCCAATATGTGTAACCTCTTTATTATTCCCCTGAACTTTTCATCAATGTAACCCCTATATGCAGGACTTTGATTTCTAGATTTTTGCCAGTTTCATGGTGGTCATAAGCCCTTTTTGTTTATTTTGTTCCTCTTGTATGACTTGGGCTTGTAGGTTTTTTATCTCAATTGGTTTTTCTTCTTCTTGGCCTTCCCTATTTGTAATCATTTTATAGTATGTTCCTGGTATGGAGAAAATTGTAAATATATTAATATATCAAAAACTATGTTACCACTGTCACTATTTGCTCTCTTGTTTTCGATATCCTTTTGGTAGATCACTGATAAAATATAATAAATGTTGTTTATCTCTACTGGAAGTATTTCGAAACAGAGTAAGGACGGAAAGCAATGTTATATTTTGCACCTAAAAAGGGATTAAAATAGAATTATAATAAGTCTATTATGTATGCAAAAGATAAATCCAAACTAATAAATTAAGCATCGGATAGTCAGAATGTCTTAAAAAATTAAGAATGAAAATTGGTTTTTAATAGATGCAAGGTAGAATATTTTACCATCAAACAAAAAATCAATTGAGAATTATCTAAATTAATTTCAGCATCAGTAAACAAAAGGGTTAGGAATCAGAATTGTTAGTTTCTACATCAAGAGGTGTTAACAATATTGGCAAATGATTTCCTACAAATTAAGGAAGAAAGGAACTTATGTTTCATCCTTCCCCACCTGATTTTGATCAATTCTTGTCATCATGAACTGATCTGCATCATCTCAGAACGGGCAAAAGCATCTAAATTCAGGGTGCAAATTCTTAGACCTTCAAACGATAGGAAACATGTAAATTATAATTGAGAATGTTTCCTTAAAGACATGTTAAATCAATTAGCACTTAGAATTATAGATTACTTTTACTCATCAAAAAGTATGGAAATTTCAGCTTCTATTATTTATATGATCTTATAAACTGACATCTAACCTTATTTGGAAGTGAGTAGTGTTTTTGATGCAATTTCTAGCCAAATATCACAATCGAGAAAGGAAATTCGCAGCTTGGGGATAGATTCACCTTGTTTCTCATCTTCTCGAGAAAATATGTTGATTAAAACACATTTATGTAAAATAAAATGAGATGATGTAAACTAGGGTATGCCCCTTTTATTTTGTACAGTATAGGACTTTGGTCCCATTCAAGACTGGAGGTTTTCTTACTCCGTTCTTTCCTACCAATGTCCGTTTGAACGGAGAATCCATGCAATTTTTTCATTCATTAAATTATAATACAAGGCTTTGGCCGTTTACTAATCAAAATTAAAAAAATTAATATATTTAAATATTATTTTATTAATAAGTTTATAAATATTACAATTGATAATTAATAATTATTATTATATTTTAATAATAATATTTAATTAAATAAATTTGTTTAAATAAAATATTTTAATTATTTATTTATTTTGTATATATAGATCAAAGCAACAAGAGTCGGAATCGGCAAGGCCGAATCGAACCGCGAGTTGGCCATGAATCGAAATCGAATCGGCCACAAATCAACAAATTTAAAAAACCCTTGAAATTTAGTAACTTATTTCATAAACCCTTTATCGCTAATTTGATTCACCGATTCACAAAAAATTGTTTGGCTTGAATCGAATCATCGAATCACGTAAATCACATGAACCACCATGATTCTTGGAACTATGATATACATATATGTTAAAATAAATGAATAAATGTTGTTCTTTGGTAATTAAGGATACTTTCATGACGAATGTTATTCTAGAAGGGATTCAATTATTATGGATATTTGAATCCAATAGACTTAGAATGATGTTTTATTTAAAATATGGAAATGAATTCTACTATTGGAAATTTATTACATCTTTTGATAACTCGAAAAACCTTAGTTATTGTGACACATTGTCTATGAGAAAACTTGAAGCTACTAGTATGGTCGAATCTTGTGCTTGAAAACGAAATGGAAAATTTTGTAAATCAGCACTAGGGAAATTTTTCTTATTCGAAAACCTTAGTAATTAACATACTTTAAAAAAAAGACAAAAACTGTTATGTGTATGGTTTTTGAACTCTTATGTTTTGATAACAATTTGAACTATGAAACAATGTTTAAACAACTTTATATGAATTGTTGAATCGTCTGGGATTATAGGGAACTTGGAGTGAATCTGGCAACTAGAGATATGGAAACTGAAAACCCTGATTGAGATCGAAAACATTATGAACTGCAATACTTGGAAATGAAAATGAGAACTTGAAAACCTATAAGCGAAAATTTAACCTTGGTGTTTTCAAAACCTTATGAATTATGAAAATGACTTTTGTATGCACTCTTTATGTAGTGTGGTTTACTGTTATGGGTTTCGGGGTTGACTTAGCTTTGACCAAATCAGGTTGTTTACCAGAGGCTTGGGAGTTTTGTTATGTGAT
Source organism: Cupressus sempervirens (assembly GCA_028749045.1). Classification (NCBI taxonomy): domain Eukaryota; kingdom Viridiplantae; phylum Streptophyta; class Pinopsida; order Cupressales; family Cupressaceae; genus Cupressus; species Cupressus sempervirens. The sequence goes on from CM053789.1 coordinate 448,383,432, forward strand.
GATGTTTTGTACACGATCTTTTATACCTAACCATGGTGATGTGTCATGTTTGTGCTGTGATGAATTTGTTCAGATGGTTGTTATTGCCTCCAATATCTCTTGTGTGGAACTGAAGTGAATGGTGTGACTTTTCTGATATAACCTTTTTAGTCTTCGATCAGTTATCTATGATTGCTCCCCAGTTGCTTGTATAGGACTAAGGTGATTAAATTATTTGTTTTAGTGATGTCACGTTATGAGGTGGATTGGTTTATGTGCACTTGATTTTCGATCAATCCTGTTAGGATGACTGCAATGGTGGAATGTGCAATTTTGATCAATGATATTTCAATGCTTGTCAATTGCTTGTTTAACAACTGATGTTTGGCATGTGGTCTTTTGAGATATTTTTGTTTTACCAAGCTTAGGGTAGGTTATCTATATCTCATGTTGGGAAGTGGCTCGCAATGGAGGCCGAGGCCCTAAAGAGGCTAATGGGAACCCATTGTAGGTTATTTTAATAAGTGATAACATTTCATTAAATGGGTTTAAAAAGAATTAATAAGATATTGGTACCACAGAAAGTCACTAGGGGGGCAGAGAATTACAAGACTAGCCAGGTAACCTTAGAGCTGGCTCGTTAGTATGCCTTGTCAATACGAAAAGATACTACTGCCGCATAGAATCACTAGGGGGGCGAAGGATTAAAAGACTAGCCGAGTAATCTTAGAGTTTTCTCGTGCAATGAAACTTGCCCACATGCATAATAGATTTCCTACATGTCTTTGTTGCCTCTGGGATTAGTTGATACTTGTGCCTTGGTACCCTTTGAGATAGTTTGCTTTCAGGTGTTTCCTTGACTTAGTTGTTGGTTTGACTTGTGAGTTTGATATCTATATGGGACTTGAGTTTATCTCCTCAACGCAGTGGGAGTGGACCTTTTTGGGTTTCACGAGGTCGAGTGGTAGTGCATGTTCTCATACCATTGAGATCCGACAATTGGATGTCGTTGCTAGAGGTGCTTGTGCAGTTGTACCCTTCTTTCTGATCTTGTACTTCTGTCAAATGATTATATTTTGTTGTACTATATTTATTTATCGGAGATCTTATGAGATGTTCTATATTATTGTTGACACATATTCTTTCATCCTTTCATACCCTGTGACTTGTATAGTGGATGATTGTGCATTCCTATTATTGCCAAGTGGCACCCAGTAATTGTATGTTATTTAAATGAATTCATACTTGTAGTTATTCCATGATGTGGATTTTGGTTAGATATTAGATTTAGTATTAATTAAACTCTAATGTGATTCAACGTCATAGAACTTTAAGAGATGTAATCTATTTTGATGGTTGTTAAGTATGTGAGTTAATGCTTCCACTATACTTTATCTATTGTTATTATCTTTAGCTTTCAAAAAAAAAATGTTTGGCAAACTTAGTGAAACTTTAGATTAATTTCTTTTGGGTTCTCTGGTGGGGTGTTACATCTGTCATATTTTTGCATCAACATTTCGAATCACATTCTGCAACTAATCATTTATCTCCTCTAGCTCTTCTCATCCTTATGATGAATCACTGAGTGTGATTTAAAACGTTGATGCAAAAATATGGCACACAATTGAATCCAAAATATGCATCTCTCTACTATGACAGTAATGGTTGTGTGTTTGATCACTTGTCTTCCTTTGGGCTAAGTCTGTCATTTCTACATCTGTATTGCACATTTGTCAACCGAAGTATGAGCAAGAAAGTGTGTTTGATTGATTTTCTTCGTTTGGGCTAAGTGTGTCATTTCTATGTCCATATTGCACACTCATCAACCCATGTATTAGCAGGAAACCAAGTAAACCTGTCCAATGGAAGATGATTTGTCGGAGCATTGGACGATAGAAGTCATAAACAATGAAGGTCAACTAACAAGCCAATAATCAAGTGCCACAATCAGCTTAGATATGCATTATACATTAAGAAAAGAAACACTTAAAAGTTCCAATAGCTGCTTTCGAGTATGCTTAGAAGATAAGATATTTCAAGTAACAAGAAAGTTGCAAATGAGCACCTTGGTGTCACTAACAGAGTTGAACTTGCAAGACGAGCCTAAAAGCATGCTTTGGTGAAGTTAAGGAGAAGGTGAAGTGACAAAAGTACGTTAAAAGTATGCTAAACATGACATATGCAGGAAAGAATTTTTAAGTGGCAGATGACCAAAAGGCAAGCCTGCAGCTTTGATGGCAGTCCTTCGAGGCGTGAATGACTAAAGCATTGTAAAGAGCCCTGCTGATCCTCATTCAAATATGGTGAAGAAAACAATTTTTAGTTTTTTTCAAAGTTCTGTGAATTTTTTTGTGTTTGTGGAATATATGCTCTTTCTTTGTTTTTTTTTTTTCTCAAATTTTGAATTGAAAGTAATGCATAGAAATTTGAAGCATTTACAATGCTCACACCCTTCCTATTTTCTATATGAAATTGCAGAAATTTACAATACAAAACTAATGTTGCATAACTTATTTTCAAAATGCAAAGCACCTTGGTGTAATGAGCCCTGTTGGCTCACTCTCAAACTATGCTAAAAAAAAAAAAATTGGAAGTTTCAATTCAACTTAATGCATAGAAATTTAAAATAATTACAATGCTCACACCGTTATTATTTTCTATATGAAATTGCAGAAATTTACAATGCCAAACTAATGTTGCATAATTTATTTTCAAAATGTGAGCACCTGATTTATGACACCAATTAACTCTGCTCATTCCCAGTTGTTTATGATAGACCAACAAATGTGACGCTGCCCAGCACAATGGAATTCTAACCACCCGAAGAATAACGTTGATCCATAGATGATTAAAGCTGTCTGATACAAATCACAACCCTCCCCAATTCACAGGCTGATATTCTGAAAGGACCCGATCTGTATTAATAAACTCCAACGCTCCCTCAGTTAATTGTAGTGATTTTGCTTCAAACCCCAACATCAATTACCAATAATTTCTAGTAATCCTCCTTAATCGATAACTTAAAATTCCAGCAGCTAATTCAAGCACAATTCATTGGCATAATGAAACCAATTCAAAGTACAAAGTCTGAAAAGAAATTAGAATTCTTTTAGCATCAAATTTTTCAAAACCCTCAAGACCAACTTCACAAAATGCAAACAAAAGATATCCAAAATTTATTTCATTTGCAACAAGTCATTGCTTTTATAATAATAAAACAGATCTTCCTTATCACTCTAGCAGTTAGCTTCATGAAGACTTTTCACATAAATGCCCTTTGCTCAACACTTGGCACATATTTGAATAATATAATTTATTAACTTCCTTTGTCTTCAAAAACAATATTTTCATCAATATCATGATATTATGACATAGAGGGTCATTGTTTCCTGTGCCCAAGATTTAAAGCTTTTCAACCCAGTTCCAACGAACTATGACACAAAAGTGACCAATATACAATACGTGCGAAAATAGCAACCTTAGCTTATTTAATTAAACAATAATCATAATTCACCCATCTTGCGAAAATGACTGAAGAAGCATCAGAATTGAAATCTAATAGCATGTGAGTGATCTTGATGAAGAAAGTTGATGAATGAACCTAACAGGATGACTTACTAAAAATAGATGCTCCCTCCAAAATTCTTGGAACCCAAACCAAAAGCCAAAAATAAAAAATTGAGACCACCATTCAACTCCTCTAGCTCATATGAGCTCATTGGAACCATCCATCGACTTACCACAAATAGTAAGTCCCAACAACTAGAGCCATAACCCTCAACGGGCTACTCTAATCACTAATATTAGCCTACAAGGATCTATTAATAGGTTAAATCCATCCACTATCATGGTCATGCTAAAAAGGGGGCATTACAATCCTTCCTCCCCAAGATTACTTGTCCTTTAGCAATCACAGGAATCAAAGAAACGTAATAATCCACCTAGATCCCAAGGATAAATATGTATGTCTTTGGTGTCGCTTGCAAACTCTTGTGTGTTGAGAATGTAGTTTCATTCAGATCAAAGCATGTAATATATTATTAAATTGTCACATATATGTGAAACATATATATAGATAGATAGATAGATAGATAATTATAAATACATCTATGTTGAGTGAAAAATTAATAATATAATATATACTCAAATGCTCCAAGAGAAAACCTATTATTGGGTTTCATAAGTAACTCTATGATGATATCGCTCCTCATTCTTTGCATGATATTAAACAATGTTTAAGACCGAATGAATCGGTGTCTTGTTAAGGGATTAGCTATGGCCACATAGGGCCATGACTCCCCGCAACATAAGTCACGTAGGAGTCATGTCCCTGCATGGACATAACTCCACAATATATTAAAACATGCAATCGATGCTTGCTGGGAATTAATCAATAACCATGGCATCACATTTCCTTCAGTAAAGCATTCAATACAACCATTTACTTAGTATCATTCAAAGCAGCATATTATCAAGTTCGTCATCAGCAATATATAACAACTGTGTTATTTTCAGCGGCATATAAACTCTGATTTAGTATATATTTTAAATATATATTCAATTAGTATATTACTGCATTCACAGTCAAGACTAAAGTAAGGTTATCAATTTATATATCAGTAATATTCTGATAAGAAATTGAATTAAAAGATTAAAAATTTTCTCCATCACTGATCCATATTCTCTAACATGGTATCAGAACCTAACTAGAAAAAAATAAATATACCAAATTTCATTCAAATTATCAAGAATTCATTGTAACAGCCACTTTTCCCGAGTCTTAACTAGCAAATAGCATATCAAAGAAATACAATTATTACTTCATATTCACAGGAAGATATTTATATCGGTTATGTTCATGTGAAAGTTTAATGGTTACAATCAGTTAAACGGAAAATTTCATAACTAACAATTGAAGACACCATTAATGATTTTAACACAGAATTTAAAATCTATATACCATAGAATTCAAGAACGAAATCCGTCTAGGGATACTTCTACAAAACCCAGGTTAATCCATAAATACCACTTAAGAACAATTAGCTATACCACTTTAAAATTTAGGGCATCACATACCACTATATTAATCAGGGCATCAATTACCATTGTATCATTTACAGCATCAAATATTATTGCATCATTTAGGGCATCAAATACTATTGTATCATTTAGGGCTTCAAATACCTTTGTATCATCCCTTCTCCTTCCATTGCTAACTATGGCAATAACATTTAATTAGGAAAATACGCTCATTCATTATTCAAATAAATGGAAGACTGAAATAACAATCCATCAAATAAACGTATCTTGCATATAGATATATTCCATGTTCAGTTGGAAGATCAACCGACCTAACTAGTTGCTAATTACATTGACGAGAAGAGTTGCTTTCATTTAAGGAAATAACTGAAACGATGATATAAGTCAATCCATCTTATTTTCTACTTGAATAAACATCATAAAAGTAAAATACCTGTTACCCATAAATGTTTGAATGCTTAACTCATATGTGTCTAATGCATGTCCTGACATCTTGTGAAAAGGGGAAACATTATCAAGGGCTTAACCTCCCAACCACAGACCTTAAACTTATCCCCACACTTTCTCTAACTAGAAAGGCCCTCCCTACCCGCAATAGACATGGAACACTTTGTCTAGCCAACTGAGCATCATGGTACATAATTCCACCAATCAACTTGACAATAGAGTATATGAATTGGACAACATGAGCTATTGAATAGTTCTTTTTATTTTTAAATAATAAATATATCATATCAATTCTGATTTTGTTTTCTTGTTTTTGCATAACCTTCTTCCACCTCTTCACCCTCTTTCTTGGCCATCCAGTCAAGTGAGTCCTGGATGTCTAACCTGAAAGGAGATCAACTCATATGTTGAAACTCAACTGATGGGAAAAATAATATAAAGTCAGTATTGTCACAATACAATTCTCAAGACTCGAGAACTTCACATAAGGAACTTCAAAGAATTAAAACTTGAATCTGGAAAAGCAATTGAAACAAAGAGGTATTCTTAGCATGGCATGTGTATTTCGTTCAGACTAACATGGTGAGATAGCTTCATCGAATGTGCTATTCGATATCACAGTAAAGCATCGATATTTAGAAATTAGTGATACTATCCTTGTATCTATACTATCGAATGCATAACATACACCAAATAAGATTTGGGTAAGCTGATCGCATAACCTAATCAACGAAAGATATGGAACTTTGCTTAACTCCGAACAGCCAACTCTTGAAATTTGAGTTTTCAATATGTGGAGCTCAAAATCAAAGGCCATTCAATGACGAAATCAATAACCTAGATTCATCTTCAATGCTAGTCGTAGAAATAAGGAAAGAGAAGAAATGAGGGAACAGAGGTAGAGCTACAGAATTCGGGGTTGGTTCTTAGACTTGTTTCGAGCAAGAAGTCATACAGAAATAATATAGAGGCTTGGAAGAAGCCGTGGCTCTTGATAGTAGTATAAAAAACAATAGTTAGCTTTGTTAGAGTAAATAAATATTATTTACACTTTACTTAAGTTTACTTAGATAAATGCATTTAGTTATTAGTTGTCATCTAGGAGTTGTTGACAACACGAGAGTTTGTTCCTACCTAGTCATACTTATCTTCTCACCCACATGGAGGATAATCCACCTTTTGTGGACATATGCTTAGTTGTCACTGTTAGAATCTGTAAAGATTAATAAACCAAAAAACTAGTGCAAAGAATAAATATCTAAACTATGAATGCAAATGATACAAAATCAAAATAGCAACACAGAGTTAGTCTCGAAGAGAGTAATGCAAATGCTAGAAGCAAAATAGCATTAAGAGGATGCAAAAACAAGAGATTCAAATGCAAGCCAGGTAGCATGCTTATATAGGCTAGTAAGAGGGAGGAGGTGGCAACACCGACCAATGAGGAGCAACATCTTTCGGACTAAAGATAGGAAAGTATCTTCCCAAGATAGCTAATGGATGCTCACATGTAGGAAGGTGACACCTCGCAACCATTCACCTAATAAGATATGCTTTATTAACTTAAGCGAAATTATTAAAAGTGTAGGGAAAACCTAACAATATAGGAAAAAATAAATAGCCTACTAGGAAATAAAAAACTACACTAACACCCCCCCATAAGTGAAGCTTAGGTGGATGTAGAAATGGGTCCCAACAAGTCACCCATGTACATAAGATTCCCCCGAAAGAGAGAGAAAAGAGACCCCCCTAAAAAAAGTCAAGACTCCGAGTGAGAGGAAGAGGGCCCCCAAGAGATGATGCATCCTACACCCCCAGCAAAGCTCACAAATGAAGGAACTTGCTCTCAGTGAAGGATTTGGTGAAGATATCAGCAACCTGCTCGGAAGTCGAACAATAGTGAAGGTCAATGACGTGACCATGGATGAGCTCCCGGATGTAGTGCATGTGGACCTCTGTGTTTGCTCCGCTGATGATGAACTGGATTCTGTGAGATCTGAATGGCACTCTGGTTGTCACAAAATATGACTGATGGTCGTCTAATCTAGATACCAAACTCAATGAGAAGATGTTGAAGCCAAATGGCCTCAATGGCGGCATTTACAGCCTCCCAATACTCAACCTCAGTAGAAGATAGAGCAATAGCTGATTGCTTTTTGCTCGACCAACAAATAGGACCTGAACCAAGTGAGAAGCTGTACCCTGAAGTAGACTTGCACTCCTGAGAATCACCTGCCCAATCTGAATCTGTGTAGCCCACCAAATCAAGCTCAATACCCACTGCGTAGTGAATCCCAAAACTGTGAGAACCCTGAATGTAGTGAAGGATCCGCTTGGCTGCTTTCCAATGCAACTCACGGGGCTCCTACATGAATCAAGAGACCATGCCTATAGCATATGAGATGTCAGGTCTCGTATGAGTCAGATAAATGAGACTCCCAACAAGTTCGCGGTACAAAGTGCCATAAACAAGTGGAGAACACTAAGCCTCAAGTTTGACTCCAGAAAGGGAGTCGGAGAAGGCTTACAAGTCAGCCATATGAAACCTCGAGAGTAAATCTAGAGCATAGTTGGACTATGTGATGGTGATCCCAAAAGGAGACTGAAAGATCTGAATCCCGAGAAAGTAATGCAACAAGCCCAAGTCAGTTATCAAAAAACTGTCCTAAAGGGCCACTTTGACAGCCTTAATGGTGGGTGAAGAACTTCTTGTGATTAGAAAGTCATCAACATGCCAAACCAAAAATAGAAGTCAATCATCCTGTTGCAAAATGTAGACATTAGGATCAGAATGGCACTGAGTGAACCCAACTGGTAGAAGGAAGGAGTCCATCTTGGCATACTAGGCCCGAGGAGCCTATTTGAGGCCATAGAGAGACTTCTGAAGATGGCACGCAAGTGAAGAATCCTGAACAAAGCCTTGTGGTTGCTCCATGTAGATCTCCTCATGAAGGTCACCATGAAGAAAAGCACTCTTCACATCCATCTGATGTACTTCTCAACAATTAGCTACAGCAATGGCAAAAACAAGTCGAATGGAATTCATTCGGGCAACTAGCGCAAAAGTCTCAGAGTAGTCAATCTCACGAACCTAGGAGAATCCTTTGGTGACCAAGCGAACCTTGTGTTTGTCAACTGACCCATCTGCTGCAAATTTTGTTTGATAGATCCACTTACATCGAACAAGTTTTCTTCCCTTGGGAGGGACAAGATCCCAAGTGTGGTTCCTCATTAAGGAACTATACTCTTCTTGCATAGCTGTATCCCACTCAAGAATACCAGAAGCCTCATGAAAGGACTGTGGATCTAAGGCAGTAGCAATGAAGACATGTGGAGCATCCTGGAATTGTGAACGAGTCCACCTAGTGTCTGATGGATCCCCAACCCAATCACCTGCGAACTGCAAGGTCTGTCTAGCCCAAAGTGGACCGAAAGATGGAGAATCTGGAGGGGAATCATTAACCTTTGAATGATGAATGGGAGAGGAAGGAGGTGAGTTCTCTGAATAACTCTTTGCATCATAAGTGGAGGTAGAAGACTGTACAGGTGAATCTGACTCATCAGAAGATCTGTCATGTATTCCAAGTGACTCCAAAGTCAAAGTAGGAGTTGGAGAAGTGATAGAAAGTGAACTTGAAGATCCCTCCTCAAACTGAACACTCCTCTCAATGAATAACTAATGTGTAGTAGGGTGGAGCAACCAATAACCCTTAACACCATTAGGATAACCTACAAATATGCAAGGTCTACTTTGCGGATCCAAGGCCTTACATTTCTCTGTAGGAATGTGGGCCCATGCAGGAGAGCCAAAAACTCGAAAGTACTTAATTGATGGTTTTCGACCGCTCCAAGCTTCAAAAGGAGTAACTCCCTTCAAGGCTCGGTGAGGAACACGGTTCTAGATATAACAAGCACAATTAATGGCCTCTACCCAATACTGTAGTGCAAGAGATCTAGAGTGAATCATATAGTTTGCCATTTCCTTCAAGGATCTATTCTTAGGTTCTGCAACACCATTCTGCTAAGGATTGTATGGAACTGTATGATATAAATCAATCCCCTCTGAAGTGCAAAATCTTTCAAACTGATGGTTGACATACTCACCACCATTATCTGTGCGCAAAACTTTGATGGCTTTCCCGGATTACTTTTCTACAAAAAATTTGAAGTCCTGAAAATGATTAAATACCTCTGACTTTTGTATGAGAAAGTACACCCAAGTATATCAAGAAAGATCATCAATGAATGTGAGGACATATCAGGCCCTGCTGAAAGGATGTTGAAATGGACCAGCCAAATCACTGTGAACTAACTCTAGTATCTGTGAAGCTCTTCATGCCTTACTTTTGTCAAACTTTTCCTTAGGATGATTACCAAGAATGCAACCTTGGCAAACACCGCCTGAGAACTGAATTGAAGGCAACCCTATGACCATGCTCTGTTGGTTGAGCTGATACAAATAGCGGAAGTTAAGATGGCCAAACCACTCATGCCATAATTTACTCACATAATTAGAGTGAGTGAGCAAAACAGAGGAAGGAGGATCAGGAACAAAGTGAGAAAATAGAGAGTCGTGATTGATGATCTGCTCTCCCAACTGCAACTATAGAATCACTGTGCAACTCACGTATCTCCAGGGACTCAGGAGCGAATTCAACCCGCTTGCTTGAACCTGTGTGAGTGATCTGGTATACTGATAGGAGATTAGTTGATAATGAGGGTACACAAAGAACATCATGGAATGTGCCATCCCCCACATCAACAGACCCTCTCCCACACACCTCAACAGGAGTGCCATCACCCATCAAAATAGAAGGCATAGTACACGGCTCCAAGGATGCAAGTTCTTCCTTAGATGAAGCCATGTGGTGCGAAGCACCCAAATCAAGAACCAAAGTGGATGGTGAGGAAGCAATTGCAACAAGAGCCTTGCCCTTTCCTTTCCCCTTGCTATTTTCTTTTGCCTTGTTAGACCCTTCATTAGAACTTTGTTTGATAGACTCAGGAACACTAATATTATTCTTCTCAAAAATGTATGTCAAGTGATCAATTTGTTTCTTCAAACATTTATGTTCATCGTGACCGGGTCTTTTACAATAGGCACCTTTGACCTTTTCTTTCTTAGGCTTATCGCCTTTGGAAGATGAGGTATCAATAGTTAATTTTGAAGCAATCGGTATCTGATCCTTCTTTTCCTCGCTATTATTTTGTTTCTCATCCTTACTATTGTTGTTACTACTTTGTTCTTTTTGTTCTTTTCTGCCTTGGTTGGCAGCCAAGGCATGTGACTTAGAGGACTTAAGAGTGCCCATCTAGATTAGCTTGTCCTGTTCTCGAGTGAGATTGACAGCAAAATCATCTAAAGATGGCATGGTGAATTGAGTACCAAGTGCACCCTTAGTAGCATAGAAGGTAGAGACAAACACAGAATATTTTGAACTTAGCTTAGTGAGAATATTAAAAATTAGTTGTTCCTCTTTCTTTCCAATTCCACATTGTTTTAACTGCAGCCTTAATGATTTCAATTTGGTGAAGAAATCCTAGATTGTGTTGAAATTGCCTAGACTTAAACTAATTAGTTCATTTTCCAACATATGACCCCTCATTGAATCTTGTGTGCCAAATAGTGTTTCTAGCTTTGTTCATATTTCATTTGGTGTATCCAAAGACTCAATGTGAAATAGCAAGTCAGGAGAAACAAACAAACACAATGTTCCATATGCCTCATCACATTTGTTAAACCACTTAAGCTTATCTTCATCTTTATCAGGTTCAGTTTCAAGTCCCATAGTGATCCTATTTAATCCAACTTTCTTTAAGTGAATTGTCATGCGTGATTTCCACTCAAAGTAATTGTATGGAGTTAGGATGGGCATATTTATTTGATCCATGATGAAGAAATGCAGAGAAGAAATGCTAAAAAGAAAAGAACCCAACCACGACAATGCCCCCTCTTTTTACTCAATTAAAGAACCTCCCCCCCCCCCAAAGAAATATGATTTGGCACTTTATTTTAGTGCATTTACAACTACCACTAGCAAGAAATACTTAGTGGTCTTGATTTCAATATATTACAAACCCTCATGAAGAGCATATGCTGAAAGTGAAACTTGGGCACAATAACCAAGAAAACAAATAGCACCACTACAATCTACTCGAAAAATATGCACTTTCAAAAAAGAACCGCCTCAGTATGAGGTTGTATAAGAAAGTTATGATCCTCTGAAGTTTCCAAAATGAGAACTGTGCACAGTCACGGCTAAGAATCTGCAATTTTTGAAAAATTTATGTATGAAAATCAAATACCAACTCCACTAGTGGATAGAGCACAAAAAAATAGCCAAGGTCATAACAAGAATCGTTGAAATCAGAGTCCGTATGAGCAAGAACGAGACATTTGTAAACTGCATTCAAATTTGCGACTGCCAACAAAGAGGGGTATGGCTGTAGCTTTCCGTGCCCAATTTTTCAAAATATACAGCTTGTATGCAAAAAATAAAAGATACACAAATGGTTTTTCGGTGCTGTGAACAAAACCCAGAAAGCGTTTTTCTTGATGATGTATAGAAGATGTAGCTATAGTGTAATTCAGACGACTTTAACAATTAAAAGCGACTCCAAAAACCAAGAAACGACTCCAACCACCAAAAGATGACATGCAAATGTTGAATCAGCTTCCTAAGTCCATCAATGGCATGCTAGAACCTGCAATACTAATTGAAAACATCAAATATGCACGTTGGTTGTCAAATTTGAGATTAAAACCCCAGAGATTAAAAACATTTTTATCAAAACTTTTCTAATTCTCAAAATCATCCAAAGATGCAAGAAAAGAGCATACTTCATTTTTCAAAAAACTACAATAAGATATATCCCCCCCCCCCCCCCCAAGAAATCTCTCAAATATGGAAACTAAAATCTACTCTTGCACATAGAAAAGCTCTGATACCATGTTAGAATCTGAAAAGATTAATAACCCAGAAAACTAATGCAAAGAACAAATATCTAAACTATGAATGCAAATGATACAAAATCAAAATAGCAACACAAAGTTAGTCTCGAAGAGAGTAATGCAAATGCTAGAAGCAAAATAGCATTAAGAGGATGCAAAAACAAGAGATTCAAATACAAGTCAAGTAGCATACTTATATAGGCTAGGAAGAGAGAGGATGTGGCAACACCGACCAATGAGGAGCAACCATCTATCGGACTAAAGATAGCAAAGTATCTTCCCAAGATAACTAATGGATGCTCACATGTAAGAAGGTAACACCTTACAACCATTCACCTAATAAGACATGCTTTATTAACCTAAGTGAGATTATTAAAAGTGTAGGAAAAACCTAGCAATATAGGGAAAAATAAATAACTTACTAGGAAATATAAAACTACACTAATAGTCACACTCATCTCCTAGCACTTTTTAGCTTGTTCTACAAGCTTCCTAGAGGCCTTTATAAACAGGCTCTCCCATTGTATTTTTACACAGCAATTTCATTTTTCATTGTTGCAATATAATTTCTCTCACATCGTTGAGATTCTCCAAGCCCTACCTTTCCTTCTTCGGTTTCTCTTCAACAAGTTATTTGCATGCGAGTGATCTTGGCGAGCTGTGAAGTTGGCTTTCATCAACTTTTACATTGTATCAGAGCCTCCCTACTACTTCCTAGTTTGAAAGATTTTTGAAGCCGTGATTCGAAGACACAAACCCTAGTTTGTTTGTGATTTTTTCTTCAATCAGGGGTAAGAGCATTTTTTCAGGGCACTTCGGGCCTAAACAGACACTGTTATTGCTCTTAAAAGACCTGTTTCAGTCAGAACTCATATAAAATTTTTGATTTTCGGCTAGTGTAGTGTCAGGAAAGAAAAAAATTTCCCCCTAGCAGGCCGTACAGATGCATTTATTGCGCAAAAATTTAAAAAGGGTAGCAGAGCAGCCACCGCCCTACGGCCATTGCAGCACCACCAGTGCGCAGCCTAGGCACCGCCTCCGCCAGCAGCACCGCCGCTCCGCGGCTACTGCTGCGCCGCTGGCCCACCACCCACCACCGCAGCACCACCTTCTTCCTCCGCCCAGCCACAACCTCTGTCAACGGCACCACCAACCACCTCTACGCAGATGTGACGTCATTTTCAAATAGCCGACGTCAGCATTTCAGCCTACCCATGTCAGCATTCCGACCAATTACGTCAGCTTCTGTACAGTGATGTCATTTTTCAACAGGCTAAAGTAATCTGATCGGGCCCCCTGCTGATGTCACTTTCCGACATGATGACGCCATTTTTTGGTTGCAGATGTCAGCATTCCGACAGTCGATTTTTTTCCTGGCAATATCTAGTTAACGATCGTACGTTCGTCAAATCTTTTGCGTGTCTGTAATTTTCCAATGAGCTTGTCTTTTAAGGCAGCAGTAGGTTTTTTGGCCATAACTTGAGCATGCAGAGGTATTTTTCTGATCCGAAAGAAGCGCCGAAAAGCTTGTTCAGAGATGGAGACAATGATGCTGGTTTCATTTCGTTCTGAGTTCGTTTGAGCCCCATTTTTGGCATTGAAGTAGAGGCTTTTGTTTTCTCCTTCTCTGCATCCGGAATCCAGGTTCTTTTCTCAATTTTTGTGCTTTATATAATTGTTTTCTTTGGTATTTGAGGGATATCTTTATTAGTTGTAGGGGGGGGGGGACATTTTCTTTTCTATAATTTACTTCAAAATAAGACCCTTCTACTTTCGTCTTCTTCTCTCAATGTCAGATCCTTCTGTGACTCGGCTCACGCCGCACAACTATCACACCTGGAAAGCACAAATGACTAGGCTTCTCATGTCAAGAGGCTTATGGTCCTGTCTAGATGTGAACCAACCTGTTCTGCAGCGTCCTTTTGAAGATCTTCAGCACGGGAACAAAATGGATGAAGCCATGGGATTGATTGCACTGAACATCTTAGATAGTCTACTGTTTCACTTGGATGGTTTGACCACTCCACGAGCTATTTGGACCAAATTCCAAACTTTGTTTGGCACAATGAATGAGTTCTAGGCACTTCAGCTTGATGCAGAGTTGACCTCTTTGACACCAGCCAGCTTCCCCACTATTGAAGACTTCTTGATGAAGTTCAAATCTCTGCGTACAAGTTTGCAAGGATGTGGGAAAACCAAAACAAATGATGAGTGTATCTTTTTGATACTTTCAAAGTTGCGAGGACAATATCAGATCTTCTCTTCCACTTTCTCCTCCACTATGGATGCCTTGGGTGACAGACACCCGATGCCTTCATTTGAGACATTCTATGCTCGGTTGACATCGAAACAGGCAAAGATCCAATAGGTGGATGTCTCTGGCTCTTCTAACCAAGCATTGGTTGCTCAATCTTCTAAAGGGAAATCAAAGAAGAAAGCCAAATTAAAGAAAGACACACCAAAAACTGATCCTACACCTCCAGCTAACCCTCCAAAGGGTAAAGATTCTTCGAAGTTTGTTCAGTCTACCTCCAAGACCAAGAAGAAATCAAGTGAGACCTGCAGTTTTTGTGGCAAGGATGGACATCCCATTTCTAGGTGTTGGAAGCGTTTGGAGGCTTTAGAGGAAGCCATGAAAGAGCATCATATTTCCACTCCAAAGTCTTCACCCCCCCCTGTAGGGAAAGGTCATGCTCTTTTTACTCAAGCTACGACTTCAGGGCCTACCTGGATTCTTGATTTCGGTGCCTCTCACCATATGACAAACACTCTGAAGTTGCTCACTTCAATTGCTCCTTGTGCTACCTCACAGATTGTTGTTGGGAACTCATCACAACTTTCAATTATGGTTTTTGGTTCTGTTGCACTAACCGAGAGCTCTCTTCAGGATGTTCTTTGTGTTCCTGACATTTCGATGAACCTATTTTCCATCTATCAAATTTTCCACTCTGGCTCTAGTAAGACAGTTGAGTTCTCACCACATGATGTGGTTATCCGAGACTTACACTATTCTGAGATGACTGTGGCTACTGAGAGTGTTGACTCTGCATTTTGCCTCTACAGATTTGATGGATTTGAGTCTTCTGATGACAAGTTCATGTCTTGTTGCACATGCAGATTCAGTAAGCGGGCTTTGGCATGAGCATTTTTTGCCATGTCAATTACAGATATCTTTAGCAGATGAGCACACAGGCACTTGTTCTTGAGCTTCCCCAAATTTCCTGTAAAGATGGTGTTTGTCAAGGTTGTGCACTTGGCAAGCAACATAGGAATTCTTTTCCACATGGACGAGCCACTCATGCTTTGGCGCCTTTGGAGTTGATTCATAGTGACCTCATGTCATTTCCTACTCTTTTTTTGGTGCCAGATATGTGCTTACATTCATTGATGACTTCTCCAGACGTACATGGGTGTACTTTTTGAAGTACAAGTCTAATTTCTTTGATTCATTTCATGTCTTTAACACATTTGTTGAGAAGCAGTCTGGTCTTTCTATTCGGCAGATATGCACAGATAATAGGGGGGAGTGCGCGAACCAAGCTTTCAAGAATTTTTGCTCTGATCATGGTCTTTAGCATCAATTTTCAGTGTCCTACACCCCTCAGCAGAATGGTGTGGCCGAGAGAAAAAACAGAACACTTCGGGAGATGGCTAATTGTATGATTCAATCCAGGTCCATGGATTTGTGTTTTTGGGCAAAGTTAGTCAATTGTGCCAATTATATTCAGAATCAAATGCCTAACAAGGCACTTCGACATGACTCCTAAGGAGGCTTGGTCTCATGTCAAGCCCGATGTATCGTCATTCTGAGTTTTTGGGAGTACATGGGCATTTGTACCTAATGCTCAAAGGAAAGCAATGGAACAGAAGAGCAGACAACTCATTTTTGTTGGCTACTGCGAAGATGTTAAGGCTTACAAGTTGTTCGATCCTAATTCCAGAGAGGTCCTATTTCAACGAGATGTCCAGTTTGATGAGAGCCTTCCTGCAGATCATACCCCGCCTCCAGTGCCTACTTCACTTCCCACTACTCCCTCCTCTCTTCCACTCTGTTTCACGGATGATGAGGATGATGATCTTGCTGATCCCCATTTACCTCCGTCATAGGATTTCATCTTAGCTTTTGTAAGCTTAAGTGCATTCCCGTAAGTTGCACTTAAGGGGGGGTGTTAGAGTAAATAATTATTATTTACACTTTACTTTAAGTTTACTTAGATAAATGCATTTAGTTATTAGTTGTCATCTAGGAGTTGTTGATAACACGGGAGTTTGTTCCTACCTAGTCATACTTATCTCCTAGCACTTTCTAGCTTGTTCTACAAACTTCCTAGAGGCCTTTATAAACAGACTCTCCCATTGTATTTTTACACAGCAATTTCATTATTCATTGTTGCAATATAATTTCTCACACCGTTGAGATTCTCCAAGCCCTACCTTTCCTTCTTCGGTTTCTCTTCAGCAGGTTATTTGCATGCCAATGATCTTGGCGAGCTATGAAGTTGGCTTTCATCAACTTCTATAGGCTTCTTGGTTCACCGTTTTTTAAAAAGAGATGCCAATTATACATTCTCATCTTTTATAGACTTATAA
This sequence comes from Cupressus sempervirens, assembly GCA_028749045.1. Taxonomy (NCBI): domain Eukaryota; kingdom Viridiplantae; phylum Streptophyta; class Pinopsida; order Cupressales; family Cupressaceae; genus Cupressus; species Cupressus sempervirens. The sequence goes on from CM053789.1 coordinate 448,400,440, forward strand.
TTATGGGGAAAGAATTCAAAGGTCTCCTAATCAAAAGAATAATTTAAAATTTTATATATATATATATATATAGATATTCGAATGGTGAGATCATATTATTATTTTGTCCAAAGTTATACCTATTAGGATACGCATATCTAAATACGTATACTTGGGAGATTATTTTATTTTCATATCCTCTCAAGGTATACGCATATTTATGTATACGTATATTAACATAGATGAGCTTGTATAATCTAATACTATAGTGGCACCATACTCTTATATATATATATATATAATATTTTGAAGTGATTAGAATGCCAACATAAACCATTTAAAGGTACGAAGTTTAATTATGTTTAAATATTTAATGTTTTATTGATTGTCCAAATAGCTCATGGTATTGTCCAACGTACACTCTTGCTTGCCTAGTCGTTTACCTTTAGCCATGGTTATTCAAGATTCATACATATTTGCCCAGTGATGGTGGTGCCCATGTGCCCCATTCTTTTCTGACAATGCTCCCACCACTTTTGATGTGCTCCCTACAAGGAAATTCTCCACAGTTACATCATATTACCATAACAAGTTAATAATCATAAATGATCATAACCGCTAACCACCTTTTCAATTCCCATGAATTCATGATAAATAACCAACTATCTAAAATAGCTTTAAAATATCATCATAACGATTAACTAGCATGTTATCTTCACATGAAATTATAACGACTAACCATTTTACCATTTCGCGAGATTATAAAAAAATTGAACTGTCAACTGACTTCACGTGAACCTCAACGGCTATATGAACATTTTAAATTGGGTAAAAAATTGGGATGTAACATTCATTATCAGAATTACAAGTGAGCAAGATGGTAAATGGTATCAGAGTATAGGATAGACTTGAAGGCGCCTCAAATTTTGTTTCATGGAAAATCAAAATTATAGCAATACTTCAAGAACTTGAATTAGAAATATATAGAAGAAGATGTTAAGATGCCTGAAAATGAACCTGATAAGACAGCTTGGAAGAGACGCGACAACAAGGCTAAAAAAAATCGTTGATGTTGTCAAAGATCACATCCTTCCATCAATAGCAAAATTGACATCTGCTTATGAAGTATTTAAAACCATTCAAAATATGTTTGAAATCAACAATGCAAGCAGATTGCTTACCTTAAGGCAGCAGCTCTTAAATATCCAAATGATTAAAGGAGAGACAATTCATCTTACTTCTTGAGAATCACTGAATTAAGGGATCATATCTCTACTATTGAGAATAATGTTGATGATCTGGAACTATCTCTAATAGCTCTTAGAGGGTTACCAATCTCATGGGAATCATTTATCCAATGTATTAGTCAACCTTCTCTACCTAAGTTCAATCAACTCAAGAACAATTGCACTCAAGAAGAATCCCGATTAATCTCAAGAGGAATCTACCCAAATAAATAGGGAGAAATTCAAGCTCTAAATGCAAATTCAAGTAACAAAGGGAAGAAAAAGAAATTCAACCGAAAGAGAGGAAATAATCCAAGAGAGTTAGATATGAAGAAGATTTACCATAACCAAGAGAGTCCTCCAAGGATCAACAAACATGGAAGCATGAAATTTTGAAAGGGGAAAGCAAAGAAAACCCCTTGTGAATTCTATAAATGACGCAAATGCCTAAAGAACGGGAAGAGAGAGAGGGAGAGGGAAAATGGAGCCGCAAGGCTTATTACAAGAATTACATTGTCATTGTGTTGTATATAGAATGAGACAGGAGCATCTCTTACATAGAGATGGGAGGAGTCGTCATTTTATAACTCCCACATTCATAAGTGTGTGTATAACAAGTGCCATCGTCCTCTTAAGGAGGAATAACTAATTTCCTTAATAAAGAACTTACAAAAAAGAGTTGTCCTCAGACATGAACAAGAGGACAAGTAAATGACATGTCCTTCACATGTGGACTAGAGGACAAACTACATAAGGGATACCTTGGTTTATCCCATTTAATAAATAAATACAACCAAAGAAAGATAACTACTTCTAACAAAATAACTATCAAAATCACAAAAACAAAGAACTTACTAAGGTCCAGTGTGATAAGTTTGGACATACACACAGGTTCTACCCAGAAAGAAAGAAAGCTCAAGCAACCATAGCCTAAGTTATAGAAATTGAGAATCTTGTATTCTACCTAGCTTTATCAAGTGAATTAAACTCAAATAGAAACACTTGGATAATTGATAGCAAAGCTTCAAGACACATAACCGGGTTTAGGGACCAATTTGAAATTTTGAAGTACATTCAACTGAAGAAGTCACCATTGGAGACAATTCCACCTATCCAATGAAGGGAATAGGGACCTGTTCAATTCAAATAAGAACCAGAGCTACTTTATAATTAAAAGATGTTCTCTTTGTACCAAGCATAAAGAAAAATTTGGTTTATATTTCAACTCTAGCTGATCAAGAGTATTGCGTCACCTTCCATGAAGATAAAGTGTTACTTTGGCCTAAAAATTCTAACATTAAGAACGCTATCTAGAGATGGTAGCTTATGCAAACTATGCAATAATCAAAAACATGCACTAAGACATCAAATATCAAATCATAATGAGATTTGGCATAGAAGATTAGGACATCTTTGATGCAATGCCCTACAACTATAGGAAAGATTTCTAATGGATCACCTCACTCAAAATCTGATTATATTGGAATCTGTAAAGGTTGTGCTCTAAGGAAGAACACTAAAAGGCCTTTTCCTCCAAGTAAACATAAGTCTAAAAATGTACTAGAACTTGTCCACACTGATTTATACGGTGCAATGTCAACACCATCATTATGGGGATTTTCGTGTTACATGATCTTTGTCGATGATTATTCTAAGAAAACTTCGATATATTTCTTAAAACTTAAGGAGTCAAATGAAGTATTGTTGAAATTTTAAGAATTCAAAGCCTTAGTGGAAAATCAATCAAGAAAATAAAAACTCTAAGATCCGATAATGGGGGTGAATATATATCTTAAAACTTTAAAGAATTGTGCATTTATGTTAGGATTAAAAGAGTGTTGGTGTTTGGTAGCTTCAGTCAATCAAACCTATGAGATTATAGTATATATATATATATATATATATATATATATATATATATATATATATATATATATATATATATATATATATATATATATATATAAGTGCATGAGATGTAATATATGTATATTAATTATATATTTAATATATGAAATATTATATAATTTGTTAATTATAATGGGTAGACATGTCTCATGAGAAGACATGTCTCTCCATGTGTCATTTGCAATATATATAAGAGGAGATTGATGCATTTGAAAAACAGATGCCAAAATCGCAATGCAATTACATTTGCAATTGGTCCTAAGAAATTAACATGGTATCAAAACCAGATTGCATATGTAATAAGAGTTTGATTAATAGAATATATTGTACAACATGCATGAACACACCATGAATGGAAAGAATGGTTTGATTAAAACTTGACTTAGGAAAGAATGTGAAGAGACAGTGTATACAAAGGGGAAATGTTCGCACAAGCGGTCAACTACGAGGTTTGATAGATGGGTTAATGGCTCATGGATGGTGGATTTCTCATGCGTAAATTATGATTGATATAAAAGAATTACAAATCGTAGAAAGTACACTCATTGAGGCCGCCTCTGTACTTCCATAAATTGCAGAAAATTCTCAGCATCCGATGACATAGTTATCGACTCAGCAAAATGATGGATACCTGGTTCAATTCATATTTCATCAAACATTTACCAGAAGTATCAAATATTGGATTAATCATTTACTTCCTTAAATACATATTTCTATTAGTTAATCAGCGGTGGAAGTACTCTAGTTTTAGTCGAGCCACACTTAGAACATAACTATTTCACCCTCTCGATTTGCAATATATGAGTATACTACACCACAAGACAAGGCCCTTCTGAAGCATATCGGAAGATTGTTAAGGATGACCAATGTTTGATCTCAATCGGTGGTTGGAAATGCGTGTGCTTAGAGCCATAAATTATGTGCATTAGGTTGCTTCCTGAAAGCCAGCCAACAAGAGAGGCCAGTGATCTTGTTTCGCTGGTGGAAGTGGAGGACTATTATGGACGCACGCCTTTCAACAATGCTATTCAGGACTATCACTTTTGCTCGATTATTATATACATTTTTATCTGAACTTAGAAATGCTTATCTTTAATGCAATGCATGGTCCTATGAGATTTGATAGGATGAAATCAATGACATAATGCATATTCCACTTGTATCGTCAATGGTCAGAATTGACACGTAGGAAACATGGAGTCCCATGCATAAAACAAAATGGATGACAATTGTGCATGGTAAGTGAATACTTGCCTTAAGGGAGAAAAGACATAAGATAAGGTAAGTGTAATAAAGGTATATTTTATTCATAATATTTGTTTTATAAATGTTCCTTTCCATGTTTGATATTATTATGTATTTTGATCATTATAGAATATTGTGGGATATATAATTATGAATATGGGTGATAATATATATTATTTTAAAACATTTGTCAATATAAAGGGGTAATATTTAATAAATACTCAAATATGACAAAATGATTAAATGTAAATTAGATATTTATTTTATCTATATTAAAATGATTTTATTATTCAGAATTGTTGGTGTAAATAAGTATTTACTTATTACACTTACTTAAGTTTACTTAGGTTAATGCATTATTTTATTATTTTTATTTGTGAGACACTTAGGAGTTTGAGCACCTTTTTGAGTTGTCATGTTGACAACACAGCAGTACACAACTCTATTTTAGCACATGGTGTCTACAACACTGTTTTGCGTGTCACACCCTTGTAGGCTTATCCTCACATCATCGCACATACTTTCGTGCTTAATGGAGGATAACCCATATCTGGTGGACATGTGCTTGGTTGTATGACACATCATGGTGCTGATTACGAGACATTCTAGATGTATCTTAGAGGCCTTTATATACAGGCACTCCTAGTGTACTTTTACATTACATTGCAGGGCATATTGAATACATTGTCATTCTGATCATACTCTCTCTCTTTGGTCTACTGTGTGCTTGTGTTTGAGTTCTTAGTTCCTGGGTGAATTTTGCCCTTGGGCAAATTCTTACAAGAATTATCATTGAGTGTGTTATTAATCTAATCATTGTAGTCTCTCTCGTATATTTTTTTATAAGAGCTATGTGCCTTAATCTTTTCAGCCGAGAATGTAATTGCACGAAAAAGAGGGAGATTGAGATTCAAAGGGAATAAACCATGATGAAATGGATTCTCTAGTGATCAATAAATCATAACAGTCAAGAGGGTTGTGATTCATGAATATACCCCGTGACACTAATTTTATTTGGGCCTACGACTTGTGTACGTCATGAGGAAGTGACGACTTCCAAATGATGAAACTTGTATTTGAAGAGGTTATTGAAAGGTGACGATCTTACAATAACTTAATTTTCTATTATGATGGATGTTTTACAATGTCTATGCAGATCATGATAGATTATGGTGACTGTTTATATGGTACACATTATGAGAATGTTTGTGCACATATCTTATAAACATTTTTGAGTACTTGGTGAATGTTATGCAAATTGATGTTCAAGAGGCCATTACTCATAGTACTTGGTGAATATCTTGCAAACTTGACGTTCAGGAGGCCATTGCTCAAAGGCACCTAGTGAGTGTCAAATGAGTTGACATTCAAATGTCGAATGAGTTGACTTACAAATGTCAAATGAGTTGACATTTGCCAAATGAGTTGGCATTCAATAAACCGGTAAGTCAAATGAGTTGACATTCTTGAAACGATTTTTTACGTTGAGGTAGTATGTTGTTCATATTCTTGTTTATCCTACCTAGCTAAGAGGGAGTGTAGGTGTTTGGTAGCTTCAGTCAATTAAACCTATGAGATTATAGTATAAATATACATATATATTTCATATATAAGTGTGAGATGTAATATATGTATATTAATTATATATTTAATATATGAAATATTATATAATTTGTTAATTATAATGGATAGACATGTCTCATGAGGAGACATGTCTCTCCATGTGTCATTTGCAATATATATATATGAGGAAATTGATGCATTTGAAAAACAGATACCAAAATGGCAATGCAATTACATTTGCAATCGTTCCTAAGAAATTAACAGAGGGAGAGTAAATACCTTATAATCCTCAACAAAATGGAACCGTAGAAAGAAAAAACAAAACCATCATTGAAGCTGCAAAAGCCATGATGAATGCATCAAAACATACATTTTTCATTTTGGGCTGAGCCTCAAATACAACTGTGTACATCTAGAACAGATGCCCCCATTCAATCTTAGAGAATATAACACTTGAAGAAGTCTTTACAGGGATTAAGCTAGACTTAAGCCATCTAAGAATCTTTGGTTGCTCGTATACATTCATGTTCCCAAATAAAAGAGTACTAAACTATAACCCTCCAAGAAGAAAGGAATATTTGTTGGTTATAGTGAAACCATCAAAGGATAGGGAGTCCATGTTCAAGGACAAAGATCAGTTGAAATCAGTACAGATGTTAAATTTGAAGAAGATGTAGCCTATAAACTCTCTCTAAACTCTGAAGATGATTCAATAATAGAATTAGATACAATTGAGAATCAAAAGGAGAAAATTATAGAAAATTATGAACCTTCATCATCATCTAATCTTGAAAATGCTGAAATCTCCAACAACAAGAAAAGGCCATTATGGGCAAGAACAATGATTGAAGAAAATAATGTGGAACCTAATGAAGCATTTAAAGAAAGTAAGAGAACAAGAAATCAAACATGCTATGTTTCACTCATGACTGAGCTTACTAAAATTGAATCGTCAAATGTTGAAGAGGCTTTGACATGTCAAGCTTGGAAAGATGCTATGATTGAGGAATACCAATCCATCCTAAAGAATGATGTCTGAGATGTTGTACCCAGAGTTAAAGAAAAATCCGTTATATCTTCAAAATGGTTATTCAAAATCAAATATGCATCTGATGGTAGTATTCAAAAACACAAAGCCAAATTTGTTGCCAAGGGGTTTTCTCAAAAGGCCGAAATTGATTATGAAGAGACCTTTGCTCCAGTCGCCCGATATACTTCTGTAAGAGCCATTATTGTCATTGCAACATCCAAAGGGTGGAAGATACACCAGATGGATGTCAACACTGCGTTTTTAAATGGTGTCATTGAAGAAGTATATATAAAACAACCTGAAGGATTTATCACTCATGACAAAAATCTCTATGTATGCAAACTAAAGAAAGCTCTCTACGGTCTTAAACAAGCTCCTGAAGCTTGGTATGAAAGAATAGACAGCTAGCTCTCCAAACTGGGATATTCCAAAGATGAAGCTAATCCTAACATATATTTCAAAATATCTAATGGTGACATGTTAATTCTTGTTCTTTATGTTGATGACTTATTAATAACAGGTGAAGATCAGCTTATGCCAAATGCAAACAAGAACTTGTGGTTAAATTTTATATGAAGGATCTAGGGATTCTGCATTATTTTTTGGGTCTAGAAGTATGGCAAAAGGCGTATTACATTTTCCTAAATCAAGGAAAATACACTTATGATATCTTGACTAGATTTGGTATGATGGATTGTAAAACTCTATTTACTCCAATGGAAACAAATCTTCATAAGCTTAAAATTGAAGTAGCTAACTAAGAATCTACAGTACCTACCTACTATAAACAAATTATTGGTTCTCTTATGTATTTGGTAAACACTCGCCTTGATATTTGTTATGCTACTAATGTGTTGAGTTAATTCATATGTGAACCTAAGAAGATTCACCTAATGGTTTCTATAAGCATATTTTGAGATATATATGCGATACTATTGGTCTTAGCCTAAAGTATGAGAATGTTGAGATAAAACTTCAAAGGTATTCAGATTCCGACTAGGCAAGCAATTCCATTAATCGTAAAAGTACAACTAGGTGTTGTTTCAAGCTTGGATCAACTTTGATATCCTGGTTTAGTAGATAACAATCAGTAGTTGCTCTAAGTTCCATTGAAGCTGAATATATGATTGCTTCCATGGGAGCTTGTGAAGTAGTGTGGCTAAGGAAGCTACTAGTTGGACTGCATAGGAAGCCCCTAAATTTCACTGTGATTCATTGTGATAATCAAAGTTGTACCAAACATTCCATAAATCCAATCTTTCATAATCGATCCAAGCGTATAGAAATTTTGTACCATTAAATAAGAGATATGGTAGATAGAGATGTTATTAAATTGGTCTATAGCAGTACTGAAGAGCAAAATGCAAACATTTTTACCAAGCCTCTTGGGAAGTTGAAAGTCGAGTACTTCAAACTAAATTGTAATTGAAATTTCTAAGATGTAATTTCTATAAATATATTCATGAATATTTAAGTTGCAGCATTGCATTTATGTGGTGTGTCATGAAAGGTGACGATCTTTCATGAAATGTGTGTATTAGGTCACTATTGTAAGGTGGCGACCTCAACAATAGTGTGAATGTTATCATGATTGACTACATTAACTACTTGTCCTGGACTGTGCCAGAATTCATGATAACTAATGAATCAAGATTTACTACATTAAGTTGTTGTCCCAGAATGTGTCAAATATCTTGATACTCTATATAGCATGTTTAATTGTTATCACTTAGCATGTCCCCAAAGTATGTGAGTGATTGTGATAACATACATATCATGATTGACTTCTTATAGTTGTGTATTGGACTATGCCGAATATCATGATATTGAGATAATTATTGTTACATCCCAATTTTGGCTCCATTTGAAATCTTCATATAACTGTTGAGGTTTCATGTGACGTCTGTTGACAAGTAAAATTAGTTACAATCATGTGAAATGGTAAGATGGTTAATCGTTATAATTTCATATGAAGTTGGCATGATAGTTAACCATTATGATGATATTTTAATGTTAATTTGAAAAGTTGGTTATTCATCATGAATACATGGGAAGTGAAAAGGTAGTTAGCCGTTATGATAGTTTATGATTAATAACTTGTTATGGTAATTATTATTATATTCAGGAATATGATTTAATTGTGGAGAATTTTCTCGTAGGGAGCAAGTCAAAAGGTTGGAAGCATTGTCAGAAAAGAATTGGGCACAGGGGCACCACCATCACTGGGCAAATAGGTATGAATCTTGAATCACCATGGCTAAGGGTAAACAACTAGGCAAGCAAGAGTGTATGTTGGGCAATACCATGAGCTACTTGGTCAATTTTTATAACAAGAAAAATAATAAACATTTGATATCATGATAAGAACTATTATCTCTCTCTTGCTTTGAGACCTTGAAAGTGATCAACATTATGAATTTCATATTTATATATATGATGTCACCATGATACTTTGATGATATCTATGAATTATACTTATATGTATATATACATATATGTGTGCCTACGTATATACAAAAGATATAATAAATTATATGTACTCTCTAAATCGCACACATATATAGATATATGTGCCCATATAGGTACAACTATAGATATAATACAACAGCATGATGAAATCATAATTATATTTATATATGTATATATAAATGCTTTTTGTTTTAAACCATGGAAATATAATCTTTATAAATTCCATATTGATGAGCGGTAGCCACCTTCATAACGACACCCATCTTTTAAAATTTTCAAATTTGTGAAACCATTCTTGTAACTAATGATCTTTTTAAAACTATCATCTTGGTACTGAGTTGAGAGCTACAAGGCTCCGCAAGACACAATGCAAGAGATGGCTTTTATTTGTGCGTTTTGCAGCAGACCAAATTTTTACTACCAATCAACTATTTTATCTCATACTTCCTTCTCGCCGTTCTATCAGATATCGGGCCATTCAAAGCCACACATTGGTGGCATATACAGAACCTAAAATTACCATAAACATTGTCTTTTCCGATCACGATATGTTTCTTTACATTCTAAGTCTCTTTTACATCATTTCTACTATGAAAATATGTTACAGCTGCATTGAAGACATCTTTGTCAAGCTTTTACAGCTGTCCATCTCAAAGGCTCAATATGCAGAGGTTCCTTATGATTTCTTTTTTTTTCTTCTGAAAACCAAGTATCTTCTTAAGAGAGTTCTGTAACAAAGTCTATTTATCAAGGCAAGGCATGCATTTTTACTTGTGAGTACTCGTTGTGTATCAGTTGTTGGAAATCATTCCAAGAATGTCATGAGATAAAAACTCAATATGATGTAATAGTCTCCAAGGACTCGCCCTAGGTTAGCGAAGCTGATGAAAGAGGGTAGAGAGGAGAGGGTTCCTACAAAGGAAAGCAACAACAAATCAGAACTTCTATGAATGATTATTTAACTTTTAAAATGGTTATTAAAAAGATCCAAGTCAGCTCATGATTGTCTAAGTATACTCAGTTGTCAAGTCGACTAGTGAAATTAAGTACCAAGATGCTCAGTGGTTGGACAAGGTGTTCCATGTCCATTCCAGGTAGGGAAGGTCTTTCTCAAATGAATTATGTGGGGATATTTGAAGGGTCCGCAGTTGGGAGATTAAGCCCCTGACAATCTTACCCCTCTCCACCAAATGCCAAGACATGCACAAAACAAAGATAAGTTATGCATTCAACATCTATTGGTAATGGTAACAAGTATTTTACTTTTATGATATTTGAAATTACGAGTTGAAGATATGTTAGATTGATTTATATCATTGAATTACTTAATTCCTTCAATGAAATCAAGTTTCCTTGTCAATGTAAATGGTAACCAACTAGATCAGTTGATCTTCCATTTGAACATGAAACGTATCTATAGGTATGAGATAGCTTTATCTTCTAGTTGTTATTTTTGTCTTCCATGTATGTGAGTGATGATTATGAACGTATCTTTTAACTATATGTTATTGCCAAAGTAAGCAACACAATGAAAAGGGATGATACAATGGTATTTGATGCCCTAAATAGTATTTGTCATTATAATATACTGGTATAACTATTTGTGCCCTAAGTGGTATATGTGGATTAACCTGGGTTTTGTAGATGTAACCCTAGGTGGATTCCAATTTCAAAATTTAGGGCATGGAAAACTCATTCTTCATTTAGATTTATTGATGATGCTATCAATCTTTAATTATGAAATTTTTGTTTAACTGATTATAACCATTAATCTCATTCACATGAACATAAAACTGTTATAACTGTCTTCCCATGAATATGAAGCAGTAATTGTATTTCTATGATATGCTAGTTGTTAGTTAAAACCCGGAAAAGGGGGACGTTACAATTATTACCATGACTACTAAAACTATTGTCCCAAATGTGTCGGATGTCATGATAATTTATATTTCAAGATGGACTATCTTATGTCTAGGATTGTAACATCTATGACAGTGGCAATTTTATTGTTATCCTGGGATCAAAGTCGTTATCTGATAGACTTCATTTCAATGTTGTCCCGGAAAGCCGGTAATCTGATAACTCATAATGTTACAAATCCTCACTACAAGATGATGTTAGTGCAAATTCTGATCATCAAATACTTATGACTATTAAATTTGTGGATCTCTGATAGACAAAACAATTACAATAATTGTAACAGCAGAGAATGTCCTTACTTGAATAGTTACAGTGTTGAATGTATGTTCTCCTTTATTGCTTTGCCAGTTGATTACGATCTGCCTTCCTTCGACTTTAAATTGGAATGAATGGAAGTAATATATTTAATTTGAATTGCTCTGCAAAGTAAACTGTTATAAACAATGTATATATTCTAATCACAGGTATAAGAGATGTCGTGGATTGATGTCCTTCAACTGTGATCAGAACAGCATATTTATATTTGTGCAAGGGGCCATGACTCCGTAGAGTCATGCCTCTTCGGAGGCATGGCAATCCATTAACAAAAACAATATTATGTGCTTAACACAAGCCCGATAATCATAAGGCCCAATAACATATAATGAGGCACGATGAATATCTATGCCGATAACAATATGGAGCCTGATACCAGTATATTAAATGACTATTGTTAATCATATTCAATACATACACTACTACATATACATAAGTAAATATGTGTGTGTGTGTGTGTGTGTGTGTGTATACTTACATAAATGTAGTTATGATAATTAGCAGCAATTTAATTCATTTATAAGCTCATATTAGTATATCAGATAATCCATGTTTTACTTCTATTGATGCTAAAACATTAACACTCCCTCTTTAGCAAGGGAGAAATAAAACATCATTAGATTTGAATCAAAATCATTATATAATCAACACAATGTATATTAAAATTTCTTAACAACATAAAGTATATCCTATGATCTCTACTTGCACTTAAGCAATGTCTAGAGATACCTATAATACACTCAAGTGTATTATTTACAAGATCGTCACCTTGCAAATAATTTCCTTCTAATGACTATGTCCATGAAAGATCATCATCTTTCATTACATATCAAATGCTACTAAGTAATCAAATAGAAGCATAAACTCAAATGAAATAAACATTTAGTTCAAATTTCATTATTACAATTAATTATACCAAGTTTTTCTCTGAAGTATTTCAACTTCACTTTAACAAGAGGCTTGGTAAAGATATCAGCCGTTTGCTCATTTGTACATATATATACTAGTTGAATGACTCCTCAATTCATTATGTCTCTGATGTAATGAAACGGAATTTCAATATGTTTGGAGCGATTGTGAAATACTGGATTTGATGAAAGTTTAATACAACTTTGATTATCACAATAAATCACAGTGCGCTTCAAATGTCTTTTGAATAAGTCTGATAACAACTTTCATAGCCATACTACTTCTCTAGCACCCAAGGAAGATGCAATGTATTCAGCTTCGGTGGAACTTAATGCAACTGAAGTTTGTTTCCGACTAGACCAAGAAACCATCCCAAATCCTAGACTGAAGCAATATCCTAAAGTACTCTTTTGTTCAATAGAGCTACCAACCCAATTAGAATCTGAATATCCAAGAGTTCAATGTTGACTTTATCATATTTGATTCTCATTCCAATAGTGCCTTTTAGGTATCTCAAAATATATTTAGCTATATGTAGATGTATCTTCTTAAATGCACACATAAACTGACTCAAGGCATGAGTAGCATAGCATATGTCAGGATGAGTATTTCCCAAATACGTTAGAGATTCAATAATCTATCTGTAGTAAGAAGGCTCTGCAGGTTCAGATTTGTTCATGTCATCTTTCAATTTGTGTAGATTTACTTCCATAGGAGTAGCTGTTGGTTTACATTCCATCATTCCAAATTTTGTTAAAATATCAATTGTATATTTTCCCTGATTTAGAATATCTTGTTGCCAGACTTCTAATCCCAGAAAGTAGTGAAGTAACCCAAAGTCTTTCATTTCAAATTCTGTTGTAAGTTCTTGTTTGCATTTCTTTATGAGATGTTCCTCGCCTATTATTAGCAAATCATCAACATATAATACGAGGATAATCATATCATCACCATCAGTTTTGAAATATAGATTTGGGTCAACTTCATTTTTGGAATATCCTAATTTCAATAGGTGGTTGTCTATTCTTTCATACCAAGCTCTGGGAGCCTGTTTGAGTTCATAAAATGCTTTCTTTAACTTACAAACATGAGTTTTGTTGTCATAAGTATTGAACCCTTCTGGTTATTCAATATAGACTTCTTCAATCTTGCCATTGAGAAACGTTGTTTTGACATCCATCTGATGTACCTTCCATCCTTTGGATGGTACAATTGCTAAGATAGTTCTGACTGAAGTATACCTGGCAACTCGAGCAAATGTTTCTTCATAATCAATGCTTGCTTTCTAAGAGAACCCTCAAGCTACAAATCTTGCTTTGTATTTTCAATACTGCCATCTGATGCATGTTTAATTTTGAATAACCATTTGGAAGAAACAACTAATTTGTTCTTTGGTCTTGGTACAACATCTCATACATCATTTTTTAATATAGAGTTATATTCTTCAATCATTGCTTCTTTCCAAGACTGATTTGAAAGTGCTTCTTCAACATTAGAAGGTTCGGATTTTATAAGTTCAGTTAACAATGCAACATAACATGATTGATTTCTAGTGCTTTTGCTTTCTTGAATTACTTCATCTGGTTTAACCTAATTTTCTTCTATCATTTTCCTAGCCCTAAGAGGTCCCTTTTTATTATTATTAATGATTTTAGAATCTCTAGACATAGATGAAGGTTCAGAATTGTTCTCCCTCTCAATTTTTGTAGGTTGATCTTCTTCAGATACGGACTTTGTAATGGATTCATCGCTGTTACTAAAAATTTTAAAGGCTTGTGCCTTCTTCAAATTTTGCATCTCTACTAATTTCAATTGTTCTTTGACCTGGAATGTAAATCATGTATCCTTCCATGGTTTCACTATATCCAATAAATATTTTCTTCTTTCCAAAAGGGTCTAATTTTGTTCTTTTCTCTTTTGGTATGTGAATATAAACTGGACATCCAAATATTCTTAGGTGACTTAGATCAGATTTAATGCCTGTGAATACTTCTTCTAGAGTGGTGTTCTCTAATACGGAGTGTGCGCATCGATTTTGAATGTAGATTGTTGTGTTAGATGCTTTAGCCCAAAATGAATAATGAAGATTTTGATCATGCAACATAGCTCTCGTTGATTCGACTATAGATCTATTTTTCTTTTCAGCTATTCCATTCTGTTGAGGATTATAAGGTACAGAAAACTCCCTCTTAATCCCAACAATAATGCAGAAGTTCTTAAAAATATCAAATATGTATTCACCCCCATTGTCTGACCTTAGGGTTTTAATCTTTTGTCCTGATTGGTTTTCAACTAAGGCTTTGAATTCTTTGGATTTGGGTAAGACTTCAGATGACTCTTTGTTTTAGAAAATAGATCCAATATCTCCTAGAGTAATTATCAATAAAAATTATATAGTAGACACACCCATTAAGAGAGGGAACTGACATAGAGCCACAGAGATCTGTGTAAATTAGTTCAAGAATGGATTTGGATTTATGATCACTTTTAGGGAAGGAATGCTTAGTATTCTTACCTAATGCACATCCTTTACAAATACTTGAATTATCAGATTTTAGATTAGGTAGACCTTTTACAATTTTTCCTATAGATGATAATGCCTGATAGTTAAGATGACCTAGTCTCCTATGCCAAATTTCAGAGGAATTTGAAGTTTCATGACTAAGAGTTAGGTTTAGATTCTAATTATTACAAAGTTTATAAAGACTTACATCTCTAAATCCAATGGAAATGGCATTCTTAATATTAGAGTTCTTGGGCCAAGATAAAACTCTATCTTCTTGAAATGTAATTCTGAAGCCTTGATCAGCAAGACCAGAAATAGAGACTAAGTTTCTTTTGATTCTTGGTACATATAAAACATTTTTGAGTTGTACTGTAACCTCCTGAATTTAGTTGTATTGAATAGGAACCAATTCCTTTAATAGGATAAGTAGAGTTATCTCCAATGGTAACTGCTTCTGAGGTTTGTTTAGAGAAGGTTTCAAATTTGTCTTTAAAGCCGGTGATGTGTCGAGATGCTCCACTGTCTATGATCCAAGTGTTGTGGTTAGAATTTATTTCACTTGAAAGGGCTAAGTAAAAAGCATAATTTTCTCTTTCTTCTTTCTCTTTACTTTCTCCTTTAATTTATGCTAAGGCCGCTTATATTTTCTTCTTTTCAAGGCAGAACATATAAGAGTGACCAATTTTATCACATTTAAAGCATTTAACTTTGGAACAATCACGTTGCTTGTTTGATTTGTGATTTTTGTTAGATTCCCTTTTGTTATGCTTGAATTTTCTTTTCTTGTTTGATTTAGCATAAAGTGCTTGGATGTCTCCCTCTAGATTTGTACTTAGTCCTCTTGAAGTCAGTCTAGATCAGAGTAACGAGAATCGCCATAAAATCGCCTGAATCGGCGATTCAGCGATTAGATTCAGCAATGGCGATTTTTTTGGAGTCGAAAATCGCCATTGCCGATTTCATCAAGCGATTCATCCAAAAAATCGCATGAATCGCCTTAAAAAATCGGCATGAATCGCCCGCAGCCAATAAAGTATAGACTTGTAAAATTTTAAAAAATTGCTTGTTTTTTTTACTTTGTTTTTGACCTATTCTCTTTGTTATAACCCTAAAGGGCCTTCTATTTGTTTAACATGAGTAGAAGAGAGGAAAAGTGTGAGAGAAGAAGAAAAAAGAAAAGCCATAGGTTTCTAACCGGCAAGAAGAAAGAGCACAAAAGATATCAGCAATCCATTTGGAGAGGCCATCAATTGCATTGGGAGCATTAAGGAGCCAATCTCAACACTCCTCAACTCATTTGCAAGAGGTAAGTGCTCTTTTTTTTTTTGCATGTTAGTGTATTATGCATTTTTTGTTAAATTTTTATAGTTTTCAAGATTTTTAGTTTAGATCTTGAATGTTCTTTATTTTTACTAAGTTGCAAACTAGGGTTTGTTGTTTTGTAGCTTTTATTGGCTTCAAACTTTGATATTTTACATATAAATTTTTATTGCAGCAGCCTTTTCTTTCATTTTTTGCAAATTCGCAATGGGTAGAAAAGATGAATGTTGGAAATATAACGAAGAGTTTCCTGGAAGAACCAAATATCAAACAAAATGTATTTTTTGTAAAGAAAAAATAACTTCGGGTGGTATTTATAGATTGAAATACCACATTGCTGCTATACCTGGACACGATGTTACAATTTGCACTCACCAAACTCCTGAGGCAAAACGCACTTGCTTAATGGCATTAGAAAAAATTGAAAAAAACAAAGCCAATAGGAAAATGCAACTTGAAAGGTTAAGGGGTATTGGCTCCCATGTTCCCACATCCGCATCTGCAGCCGTATCCACATCTGCATCTGCATCTGTAGGTTGTGTTGGAGAGGGTTCTTCTAGGCCTCCTTTTTATCCTAGTTCTTCTGCTCGTGCTAGTGCTAGTCGGTCACATACTGAGACAGAGTCCCACACCAACCTATTGCAGCCTAGAGTGCGGAAAAGCAGAATGGATAGTTACTTTGTGCCCCGCACTACTCCTGGTTCCCAACCCACGCTTGAGGGCATGGGTTTGAACAAGGAGATTCATGATGCTACCAAAAAGAAGATATGCAAATTTTGGTACTTTTGCAACATTCCATTTATTGCAGTCAGGTAATTGATTCTTTTTTCGTTGTTTTCTTTAAAGTTAAAATTAAAAGTAAAAGTAAAACTTTAATTATATTTACTTGTTTTATAATTTGAGTCTTTGACATCTAAATTTTTATTTGTGACAGGACTCCTTATTGGCAGAACATGATAGATGCGGTTGCTATTTGTGGTCCGGGGTTTAAAGCCCCAACTGAGGCTGAGTTGAGCGGATACCTCTTGGATGAGATGGTAGAGGACATGAGGGTTGAGCTCGAGGAGAAACGAAAGGAGTGGATTGCAAAGGGTTGCACCATCATGACTAATGGTTGGACAGATAGGAGGAATAAAACACTCCTCAATTTTTTTGTATCCTGTGGAAGTAATTGATCATTCTACTTTCCTACATACATAATTGTAAATTTTGATTTGTTGAATGCTAATTTGTTGATGATCCATTTAATTTTAATATTCTAATTCGTTGTTTTGTTACTTGTAGGATATACCATGTTCATCAAATCCATTGATGCTTCCGCACATGTAAAAAATGCCACATACTTATGTGAGGCTATTGAGGAAGTCATAGCAGAGGTGGGAGAACAAAATGTGATCAAGGTGGTGACGGATAATGCAACAAGTTATGTTGCTGCAGGTAAACTTTTAACTTTTCAAGTTTTGAAAATAAATTTATTTGAATTTTGAAATTTGAATTTCTAATTGACTTAAAATTGTTGTAGGTAAACTTTTGATGGAGAGGCACCCCACCATATTTTGGTCCTCTTGTGCGGCACATTGCATTGACCTCATGTTGGAGGAAATTGGCAAACTTGAGTTTGTCAAGTCATGTGTGGAAAGGGCAAAAAAATATGCAAATTCATTTATAATCATTCATTTGTCCTTAGCACAATGAGGAAATACACAGAAGGCAAAGAGTTAGCTCGCCCAGGTATCAAGAGGTTTGCCTCGAATTTCATCACCTTGCAGTCCTTGTTGACATCAAGGGATGAATTGAGGAGCATGTTTGTTGGGCAGGAGTGGATTTCCTCTTCCTATGCTACGACCACTATAGGGATAGATGTGGCGGATTGCATATTTCATGAGGATGGTTTTTGGAAACCCGCTAGAGAAATCCTGCAGGTAAATTTATTGCAATTTAACATTTAGTATTTTACTTTTACTTTAAGTTATATTATTTTATATTTAAGTTTTGACTCAAGTTTTTTGTTTTACTTTATATGTAGGTCACTGAGCCCCTTGTAGCTTTGCTACGAACTGCTGATGGGGAGAAGCCCTCTATGGGCTACATTTATGAGGGCATGGATAGGGCCAAGGAGGCAATCAGAGCCCAATATGCAGGAGTGCAGGAGAGGTATGGCCCTATTTGGGACATCATCGATAGGAGATGGCAGAATCAGCTCCATCGACCCATCCATGCAACAGCTTACTTTCTGAATCCGACATATCGTTTCTGTCCTGAGTTCAAGGCGGATGTGGAGGTTCTCACTGGCTTATACACAGTGATTCAGAGGTTGAGTAGCGATGAAGATAGCGTTGCTGCGATTGTTGAGCTAGACCAGTTCAACAATAAAAAGGGGCCACTTTTCTCTGGCAGGATGGCCATAAATGCTCAGACAACACTACAGCCAGGTAAAAATTAAATAATATATTCAATGTTCATGAATCTAGATTCTAATCTTAAAGTTGATTATGTAATTTTAGAGTTAACTTTTAATTTGTAAATGAGACTAATTGTTTCTATTTTCAATTTTTCCCTTATTGCAGATAGATGGTGGCAAATGTTTGGGGCCACAACCCCAAAACTTCAAAAAATTGCCATTCGTATTCTGAGTCAGCCAAGCAGCGCTTCTGGATGTGAGCGCAGTTTGTCCATGTTCGAGCACATCCATTCGAAGAGGAGAAACAGGTTGACAGTGCAGAAGTTGAATGATATTGTCTTTGTTCATTACAACCTTTGTCTTAGGATCAGACAGATTTTGGGCACTAACTCCTCTCCGATCATTCTGGAGGAGATTGATCCAGAATCAGAGTGGCTCACAGAGGTTGTGGATCTAGTCTTCACTGAGGAAGACCGTGTGTGGGTTGACCAGGTGGATATAGAGGCTGAGGCAGCTAGAGCACGTTCTTCAGGCATTGGTAGACGCACACGTGCACACACAGGCATAGGCCCTAGCGACGTTCATGAGCCCATCTTACATGCGGGAGATATGGCTCGACAGTCCTCTAGGACCTACATTAGACGCCTTGCTACTAGGCAGATTGGATACTCAGAGGCTGAGGCTGAGGCTGAGGCTGCAGCCGAGCTTCAGGATGATGTTGAGGATGATGATGATGACTATGAGTCTGAGGCTTGAGGTGGAGCCTTGTTTTTATATTTTGTTTACAGATATTGATACTGAATCATTGATAGACATATGTTTCAAACTTTCATGGATCTTCATCTTAGATTCTTACATACATTTATGATTTGATGTCTTATGGATCATCTTACATACATTCTATGATTTAAATCATTGTGATCATTTGATTTCTATTTACTTCAGCTAGCCTACAATTTACATTTTAGATAACATAGTTACATATGTGATGGATTTTATGTTCCATGTTTATGTATGTTAAGTTTTAACTTCTATTTGATGATGTTATAGTGTGTTTTAGTTATATTCAATAAAGGGTGCATGAAATAAGTTTTAAATTGTTAAAATCTTTAAATTTAAAGGGTTTTTTCAAATTTGCCGATTCATCGCCGATTCATTGCCGATTCACGATTCGATTCGGCCTTGCCGATTCTGATTCTTGTTACTTTGGTCTAGATTCTTCTTGAGTACATTCATTCTTTAACTGATCAAATTTAGGAAGTTCGGGTCGTGATCTTAAACCTCGAATAAAAGTTTCCCATGAAAGAGGAAGACCTCTTAGAGCAATCATGCTTAACTCCTTGTCATCAACTTGATTTTTCATAGTTGCGAATTGATCTTTTAGTTCAGTAATCCTTAAGAAATATGAGGTTATAGATTCTCCATTTTTCATCTTTATATATAGTAGATCTTGTTTAGAGTTAATAATCTACTAGTATTGTTGATTTCAAATGTATTTTGAATAGAGGAGAACATTTCGAATGCAATCTGAAGATTAGCTATTGATAGAAGAATATGATCTTTTACTGAATCTATAATGATCTTCATTGCTTTATTATTATGCCTTTTCCTTGTTACTTTTTCTGATTCATTTAATAGCATGGGTAAATTTGATTCAATATATTTCTCTAATTCCATTTCACTTAATACTATTAATAATCTGATTTTCCAGGAGGAGAAATTTGATGCCCCCTCAATCATATCTTCTATTCTCACATGATTGACCATTTTAATAATATGTATTTAACCTCCTCCTTTTTAGCTTTTGAAGTTTCAAACTTTAATTTGTAATAGTTTTTCTTATCAGTATAGCTCTGATACCATGTTAAATTTGTGGATCTCTCATAGACAAAACAATTACAATAATGATAACGGTAGAGAATGTCCTTACTTGAATAGTTACAGTGCTGAATGTATGTTCTCCTTTATTGCTTTGCCAGTTGATTACGATCTGCCTTCCTTCGACTTTAGATTGGAATGAATGGAAGTAATATATTTAATGTGAATTGCTCTGCAAAGTAAACTGTTATAAACAATGTATATATTCTGATCGCAGGTATAGGAAATGTTGTGGATTGATGTCCTTCAACTGCGATCAGAATGGCATATTTATATTTGTGCAAGGGGCAATGCCTCTTTGGAGGCATGGTAGTCCATTAACAAAAACAATATTATGTGCTTAACACAAGCCCGATAATCATAAGGCCCGATAACATATAATGAGGCACGATGAATATATATGTCGATAACAATATGGAGCCTGATAACAATATATTAAATGGCTGTTGTTAATCATATTCAATACATACACTATTACATATATATATATATATATATATATATATATATATATATATACTTACATATATAAATGTAGTTATGATAATCAGCAGCAATTTAATTCATTTATAAGCTCAGATTAGTATATCAGATAATCCATGTTTTACTTCTACTGACACTAAAACATCAACAATGACCATTCAATCCTATTTTGCTACAAGGGAGTGTTGAGAATGCAGCTTCATTCAGATTGAAACATGTAATATATTATTAAATTATCACATATATGTCAAATATCTATATATATATATATATATATATATATATATATATATATATATATATATATATATATATATATATATATATATACATCTATGTTGAATGAAAAATTAATAACATAATATATATTCAAATGCTCCAAGAGAATACCCATTATCGGGTTTCATAAGTAAGTCTATGATGAATATCGTTCCTCATTCTTTGTACGATATTAAACAATGTTTAAGACCGAATGAATTGATGTCTTGTTAAGGGATTAGCTATGGCCGCGTAGGGCCATGACTCCCCGCAACATAAGTCACGCAGGAGTCCTGTCCCTACGTAGACATAACTCCTCCACAATATAACAAAGCATACAATCGATGCTTTCTGGGAATGAATCAATAACCATGGCATTACATTTCCTTCAGCAAAGCATTCGATACAACCATTTACTTAGTATCATCCAAAGCGGCATATTATCAAGTTCATCATCGGCATATATAAGGACTGTGTTATTTTCAGCAGCATATAAACTCTGATTCATTATATAGTTTAAATATATATTCAGTTAGTATATTATTGTATTCACAATGGAGACTAAAATAAGGTTATTAATATATATATATATATATATATATATGTTATTCTTCAAGAATATATATATATATATATATTCTGATCAGAAATTGAATTAAAAGATTGCAATTTTTCTCTATCATTGATCCAATTCTCTAACATTGTGATGGTAATACGATCCACAAAACTATCTTGAACATAATGTCACCAACCCAACAATGATGACTCACCCAATCTACAGTGTAAATCCCATCTCCACCTGGATCCTGTTGATGTGAGTTTTTTTAGACTTCAACATGCAGAATCAAATACTTAAAAGTTTCAGGTGAAACTCCAAACATCCAATCCTCTCTCTTAATATGAAGTCACTTCATATGCTAATCCTGCAAATTAAGACCACGAGGGGAGTTCAAGGTTCTTTTACCATGGATGCTCACTTGGTGGAGATGATGTGATTTACTTGATCATCAAGGGGACTTACACTAGTTCACTCAAGATTTATCAGCTTGACTAAAACGATTAGGCTTCACAATGTGTAATGAAAATGTGGTTTTTTCGTTTTTTACGCTCGCCTTCTTAACTTGCTTACTCCTAAGTTCCTAACTACTACCTCTATTGCTAGTATCGAATGCAAGGCCTTGTGGAAGAATTGGACTCTACTAGATGGAGCTTGATCAGCGACTTGATTCACCTAGTGCAAGCTTCTAAGGTATACTCAAATTTTTTTCATATGGACATCCCCTCTTCAATCCATTTAAACTTAAGCAAATCCAAGACTCAATACCAATTGAAGTTAAGTACCAATATTCATCAGCTAACCACGCAAGGCACTCTTACAGTCCATAAGAAGCTAGTGGCAAGGATTCGTTCAAGTCATGCAAGTAAACATCCACAACTGCCTTCATTCACTTAAACTAAATTACTTGAAGTAAATTCTACTCTACTTTGTCTCAACAATTTGGAATGGATAAAACAACCTTGAAAAGAAAAAATCTACTCTAAGTGAGGATGAAGATAACCATGCAATAACACCAACTTGATCACAACTATCACCATGCAAAACACAACAATGACAAGTAGAGCAACTTTGGCATGATTTTTACAATTATTCTCCAACATCTCTTTACAAATAAGGGGAGCACTCCTTATATAGGGAGCTCAAATACAACTGATGTCCAAGATTGATTTGAAATCAAGGGCCTAGATTAAGCCACATAAGCCATAATTAGGGTTTAATAACCTCCTGGTACAAGCATTAAATGCTCACCCAATTACAATTAAGCACCGTCATGTGGGCCAATGAAAAAGTTTGTCTCCTTAGACCAATGAAAAAATTCAAATCCGTAATAACTTGATTAGGATGAATGACACATGGACTAATGAGAAGAGAGTCCATTGTAGACAATGTCACCTTATCACCTTGGGAAATGTGTTCCTTATCCGCATCCTCCTTCACATTCAATGAACCTAGACACCATCTCAGCAAATCCTCTCCATATGACACTTGGCATGTTTTTTTTGATTGAGGATAGGCCCCCCACTTCAGCTAACTTATCCTTTTGAACATGATATATACCCTTGCTTGCTGAGGACAGATCATTTGTTACTCCTCTATTTGTGATGGCTCCCCCTCTCAATCACTTCATCTTCTTGACATTTCTTAGTTCCTTTTGCCTTGGAACCTCTTCTTGTCCTAGTCTCTTAAGTTCTTCCAAGGAATGAGTTGTAGTCCAGCATTCCTTCAATGCAAAATCTGTGTTGGCGTAGATGGCAGGTTCATAAACCACCACTGTCCTGATTTTCTAAATTGCCCTCTTTGGAAGTTTTGATCTCCTTTTTCATGTCTCGATCACCTTGGACTTCTTATCCATCTTTGATTACAAATCAAGTCTCATTCTTGGTATGCTTCTCGAACTCATCATGGGAATATGATCTTTGTATCTGGTTCATCAGACTCCTAGCCACCTCGTGTCTCAGCTTGAAGTTGTATCATTTGAATGCCCTCAGCTCCTACTGCGCTTAGCCCTGCAACAAACGATATAACCATTAGTGTATTCCAATCTCTAGTAAATATGATATAAAAATCAGAGGTTTAGTATAAGTCAAATCATTGGAGACCAGAATCTCTATTATTCATATTAGAATTGAAAAATGAATTAATTGAGGCTTATCGCCTCCCGCAAAGAATGATAAAATTTATCATAAGAAGCAGAATCACCCTTTTCTCTTAATATTTGAAACCCCTAACATGATTGGAATGGTCTGATATCAGCCTATAGGCTTGAACTAGATTGCCACTATGTGAAATTATAATAGTTTTCAGACTGCAGCAAAACCAAGTTCAATGTTTGACGCCTCTCAGAAATCAAAATCAGAGTCTGGAGCCTTAAAATGGAGTCATCTCGATGGAAATTTCCTACAGTTGACTGTTGAGAGACTGAAACAAGTTGGTATCTTGCATCCCACACATAATCTGCAGCCCGTTCTTGTAACAAACGGATTTTCATAACAAAATAAAGGCATTCTAGAAAGAGTTTTTCTCAACAAATACACTGAATTCCTTTTCATGGGACATTAACTACTTTTAACTACCAATGGTAAACTAAAATAACAAGCTCAACTGAAATAACTATATCAATGATCAACTATAATAACTATAATAACAATTAACTGAAATAACTATAACAATGATCAAATGTAATAACTGAAATAGTGATTTACTATTTTTCCATACATATAAGTAGAGTAAATGCTTAACCTAAAAAAGAAAAAGAACATAAAAGAAATATCCAGTGAGACTTTACTTGTGCAAGCCTTGGCTTTCAGTAAGAGGAGAAGTATTGACTTAGGCTTAACCTCCCAACCTCGGACCATATTTATCCCCACACAATCTATTGAATAGAAAGGCCCTCCCTACCCCGGAATCAGGGTTGGGATACTTTTAGTCCAACCACCTGAGCATTCCAGTGTTTAGAATGTTTGCACAATTATGGACGAACATGTCTGAATAACTGGCTCCACTGACATCAAGTGATCATAGATGGCAAACATGTCTTTAAACGACCTTGGCCAAGGTTTTATGATGGGTTCAATGACCTAATCACCACTGCTTGACTTGACAACAGGGGAACAATAATATGGACGAGCATGAGCTATTAAATGAAATTAATTAAGATTTATTGTATCATATCTGACTTTAATTTCTATGTCATTGTAGGTTCTATCTCACCTCTTCACCCTTTCCATGGCTATACAGCTGGTCAGTCCTAAGTGCTCGGATCTCAGAGCAATCTGCTCTGTCCGTTGATTCTCAATTGATTTATGAATACTATATGTTTCCAGCTTATCACCGTGATTTGAAGAATGTGTTCTTTAAGACTTGCAGAAAAAAAATATCATTGGATTTCGTTTTCCGGTGGCATATATTAATCATGATTTTATAACATGGTTACTTGGCTTTTATTTTCCATAAACACTCTAACTCAGAGAAAGTCTAACCTATGATATTAACAAAGTTATTTTGCATCATGATATAAACTATAGCTTACTGATGTATAAATTGGAATGCTGTAACAACTGGTAAAGAAATCATATTGCAATGTTTTGGATTTTTGGTTAACTGCATAACCTGGTATAAACTAAAAGAATGAATGGAGTCTTGTTGGATGCTCAACAACCTGCCTCAGAAAAGATCTTGAATGCTAAAATCCAGAATGACTATTGCTCATGATTTCAGCAAGGCATCAGTATAACCAGGAATCATAGAAGGAAAACAATGCAATGGTTGTTAAAAGATAATCTGTAGAGATATCAAGTGCTATGATAAACGTGGTTGGGTAATATGAAGAAGTCGAGTGATAAACAAGGTAGTCAAGTGCTAGAAAGATGCATGTATTCCGCCTTTCTCAACTTCATATTATAAAGGGATTATATGTCTCTTTGGCTTCCATGAAGCCGTAACATAAAAAGAAGTGTCTTGGCTCTTGGACGCCAAATAAATATGCCAAGAATTCAATCGATTTCTAGCAAGAAAAGAAATGAATAAAAAGATGGAAAAAGATTTGAAAGTTATGAATCGAAAATAATTATGATTTATATCTATCTATATACACGTAAATATACTTATGAGGTGGCATCGTTTTATTAAAAAAAAAATAATACTATGGTGCCACTTTGTTCTTATATCTATGTGTACGTACATAGGTATATATTATAATGATGTGGAGAAAAGATCAATCAAAACCCTTTGAAGTATGTATTATTTTCAATTAAATTAATTTATGTTTAAAATTGTTTAATTAATAGCTCATGCGGGTCTTTCCATTGTATCCTAAAGTTCAAGTTGCTAAGTCCTTACCAAGGCAATTTAAGGTCATACCTGTCAACCTGATGACTGGACTAGGCTAGTATCCCAATCCATTGATCCCGTTTAGCAATGCTTCCCCCCTTCATCTTCTCCTGCAATCACCTATGCAAGATTTCCACGATAATAACAAGTTCCATAATAATTTTCATAATAACATTTAATATAGATAAAGAATTTAATCATTAACCATAATTCCAAAATCAAGTATCTGCTAAACATCACATGACGAATAATGGATAACAACCATATTCATTAAACAATTAATATAATGAATACAACGGATATAAATAACTACCTACTTCACATGATTATGAAATAAAAATCCTTTCAATCTAACGGTTATGAATAAATTTAAAATTCGGTCAAAATTTGGAATGTAACAGTGCTCTTGATAAAAACCACTATCTCCTAGAGACGAATTTTGCTGCTGACATTGCTACTGCTCGAATTTCAATAGGTGCTAAAATCACTGCAGCTGAGGTTAAATTCGCTTCTCTGATTAGGATCCTTATTCACTGCCTTTAATGGACAAAATCATTTCTATTTAGTGCACAATTTGCTGTTATAGAACAGAATTCGCTGCTATAGAGTAAAGGGTGATTTCAGTTTGACTTGGAGTTGGAATGACTGACTTTCCCTTTGATTTGGAGTTGAAATGACTGACTTTCAGTTTGATTTGGAGATGAAATGATTTGATTTCAATGAAGCAAAATAGCAATATAAAGATTTACATTGTAAATAAACTAGAAAGTAATTTTTTTGTCATGGTTCGGTTCATATAAACATTACTTTTTTAAATGGCTTTATAAGCCTTATCTTTCCCACATAAAACTAATTACGGGAATGAACTTCCCATCCAACTAACCTAGCTTGATTCATTAAATGTAAGTCTTATTTCAAAGCAACCCCCCCTTAAGGTTTACATTAGAATAAAAACAAGAACAAAATTATATCAGCACTGACCCAATCCTCCTCGTCTAGTCAAGTGTTTGGAATCTCCAACTCTTCTTCATCTACCTAAACTTCTTGATAGACGTCTTGGTCAAGGCAAATGGCTGGTTATCCAACTCTGATGGCATTAATCCAAAATCCTCTTGTTTGGGCAAACTTTCCAGCAATACCTGTGAATCAAGACATACCCCATTACCCACAAGCATACCACTCCTGTGAATTGAGACAAACTCTACCATCCAAAGCACTAAAACTGCAAAATTATGAACCAAGACAAACTCAATGATCCATAGATAGCACTCACATGTCGGCAGATCAAGACATATTCAACTATCTGCAGACTAAAACAACTATTATGCAGATTGGGACAAGCCCAATTATATGCGAAATTCCCCCTTTTCTTCATGAAGAGGGATTTCGATGTATGCCAAGCCCCTTCTTTCTTTAGAGACAAATAAAAAGTGTTTCTCATGCAACAAATCACCCTTGAGCAAGAAGCTAGCTCGGGATGAGAGATATCCTCCTGCCTCCTTTTCCTCCATCCTCCAACAAGTTTGTGCTTAGATCTTATCCACCACAAGTAGCACCCAAACCATCAAACTTTTTATCAAATGCAACATGAACGGCACAAAAAGGACAATGATTTAATAAAATCAAGATTCAAAATAAACCTTTGTAAATCCAAAAATAAATAACATGAACTTTATTTCCCGTCTCCGCTCCAAAATATTGAATAGTAAAATTCCATAGAAAATAAATTTCAATCTCCAAAAAGACTTGGAACCTGAGACCCTTTTCAAAATAGAGAGATAAGAAATGAATTATTTTTGGTTTTTAGCTTATTTGAGTGATAAGAAATCACTTATTTTTGGGTTTTACCTAATCTAACTGTTGTAATTCACTTTTAAGAAAAAACAACTGATGTACCAAAGTGAATAGCTTTCTCCAAATTTCAGTTATGTGGCTTCTTCTCCGCTTGCACAGCAGTCTCTCTATAAAACTATAATTCATGTGGATTTTATGTAGATCCTATAATCTCCATGTATAAGTTGCAACCTTCAAATCTGTAAAAACATTTGTGGCGATCTCCAAACAACATAACAATGTTGGTTCAAATGGTGGTCACCAAAATCCTGCCCAGAAAAATGATTCAAAAACTTGAACCCACAAAACACTTCTATGACTTTCTGCAACAGGTTGTTGATACCTCTATATTGGCTTTTCATTTTTATTCTAATTTATAAAGCCTATTTCATGTATTGGTTGAATCAAATCTCCTTTGTCGTGAATACTGTTGCAGTCAAACTCACACATGCCCTGAAGTCACACCTCTTATGCTTTTATTCGCTCTAATGCTGTGCAAATTTATTTTGTCAATTCAACATTTTAAAAATGTCCATTCAATCTCTATTTTTCACAATAGATGATCTTGCAGTAAACTTCACTTGTATTTTCATGGCACGGGATCAAATGAATGCTCTGATACCAATGTAGAACAGCAAAGCAAAATATCAATATAAAGATTTACATTGTAAATAAACTATGAAGTAATTTATTTTTTATTGTTCATTTCATGTATACATTTCTTTTTAAAATGACTTTATAAGCCTTATTTTTCCTGTATTAAAATAACTTACAGGAATGTACTTCCCAACAAAGTAGCCTAACTTAGTTTATTAAGTGTAAACATTATTTCCTTACATATATCCACAACTAACTATAACACTTATCTGTAAAGAGCAATTCATGCGATTCAGTAAGTAATGTCTCTGTTTTATAGATGTCTGTAAGATTGCTTATATGGAAACCACAACTCTTGATATGCAATAAAATATGATACTCCTAACTTCACAAGCCCCAGTGGATAGATTAAAATACTTTCCTGTTAAAGAAATTGCTAATTCATGTAGGAGGCTTATCCAAGAGGAGGATTCTCACCGCACAGAAGTACAGATAGAGATTGTAGAGTTCACATACAAATAGATCTGTGGATTCATTAAGCCACACATTTGGTTGAGTCAAATCAAGCTTGAAAAACGAGTGCAGAAGCACCTAAGCACAAAAGCATACCAGGGGATACAAGAGGTAAAAGTCATGGCATGATACATTTGAAAAATATTTGAGTTTATATGGTGATTTTGGGTCCAATTGAATTGTGGTGTAAGGCTATGTGAAGCCATGTGTAGGAGTTGCCATAGTTGTCTGTGCTGTCAGTAAAAAGTATACTACAGCCGACAAGATCAATTAGTGTCCGAAAGGTTTCGTAACAGTTGAGTCACCCCTTTGGGAGATATATGTACATCGTCCAAATTGAACTATGGATCATCAATATACTCGTGATTGCATACTCTGGTTATATGAATAAAGTACTATCTTATTCTATGTCATATTCTAGTCTCTTAATGCAATAACAATCAATTTACCCTATACAATAAACATTTGGCGTCGTTCCTTGTCGAACCTAGTACCTCTTGGTTCCCAAAACCGCAGATTGGAAATCCAAGAGCCTGCCACTTCTCCAATAGGATTCTGCAATCAGTTTTGACCAACGAACAAGAATCGTCTTGATTCTCCTGCACTTCAAGCTCCACTACACCCAAGGGGGTACACCTTCACCTCAAACACTAACTGTCTGGTTTAAGGTTTTTTTTATAGCGAATTTAAGTTTTGGAGTTCTCCAGCTGGCAAGGTCCTTAAACTCGAGTATAATGAAACTGAATGCTAAGTGTTTGAATTGAATGAATTGTAAAATATTTGTAAATAATGGATTTGATGCTTGTAGGAAGGAAGTTATAGATTTTTTGACTTCAATAATAAAAAGACCAGTGCCTCTGCTCATCCAGGCAATAAAGTCAACTTCAGTAAATTTTCAGGTACAACTTTATAAAGTTCTTATACACTTGAACTGTCAACAATTTAATAATCAAGATGCGACAAACCAAATATTATGCAATCTTAAATTAGTCCAGATTGAATTTGAACTCCTCTAGTAGGGAGACAAACTGGACATAGATACGGAAACAATTATATATTTCACAATATCTTTGATGATCAAATTGAAAATGCTAAATGACAATGTCCACTTATCCGACATTAAAATTGCCTACAAAATTTTTAAAAATAATTATAAAGGACAATTCATCTGCAATTTAAATCTCCGTGCCTTTTAAAATAAGCATAGGACCTTTTATTTTATTATTAAAATAAAATAATGGAATAATAATAAAATGAAATATCCCAAATGGATATTTGCTCTGCTGCTGCTATAATTTTTAATTATATAAATTATATTTTCCTGTAGATTTTTTGATCTTATAAAACTACACAGAAGTTGCAAAAGAATGTTGTTTCTTATTGTATTTTTCAAAATATAGGTATTACAATGAATAAATAACAATAACTGATAAAATAGAAGTGATAAAAATCATATGCAGTAATACACACAAATCTGGAAATGATTCTAAACTATACCAGTAGAGTTTGATTTATTTCAAAATAGTCCCAATACAAATGTACTTCAAACAAGGTTGACACCAGCTGAAGATGGGAACCAACTACAGCCAAACAAGTTTAAATGACAAAGCCCAGGCTGCTACAATAAAACAACTCAGGTCTGCTACAAAAAAACACCCCAGAATTCCTCGCATGAGTTGCTGCAAAGAAACGCCAAGCTAAACCAAAGTGGCTATCTTCCCTAAAAATCCACTGCCTGCAAAGTGTGACTGCAATACTAAAAATCGATCATCTACCTTGATCAAATTCTATGCATAAGAAGCTTCAAATCTAATCTTGTTGAGGACTACGTCCCAACAAATCTGCTCTCAACACTAGGGTTTGCATCCTAGGTGAGGAATGCTCTTCCAGAGCAATGGCATCCAAAATAGATTGACAAAATGATAAAGATACTCACCTTTGGGTTGCCTTCTCCTTATATCCCCTCTCCAAGGCAATTCGAACCCTAAATGAACCCTAAAGTGGAATTCATTTGAACTTTATGATATAACATTATTTTCCCCAATAAAGGCATCCAAATAGAAAGAAATCATTACTTTAGTAATGACAAATAGCTCAAAGCATCAAATAGGCCCCGGTAAGTGATAATCAAATAGTAGAAATTGAGCTCTTTCCAACGAGTTATCACACATAGGAAAATTGATCCAGATGGAACCAGAAAACTCTTTATTACTCCAAAATGGCTAAACACTTGGCCTTATTTAAATTATTAAAATGTTAACTTAGGAGAATATTTAAATATATTAAAATATTTCCCAAGTAGCCAAAGAACAACCCAAACACCTCTAAAACATGAAACTGAGTTTGTCACTTGCCTGTGACTGATGCCAGCCAACTTGGGCCAACTAGCAGTCTCATCCTCAAATCTAGGGATACTCCTAAAAAATAGGGAACACACCCAAATCTCCTGAAATTGAGACCATGGGGTGATCTCATAGAACCTCAACTCTGGAAAATGTCATCACCTCCTAAAAGGTAGGAATCTCCTCCTACAATCAAGGAACTACCTCCTAAAATCAACGAATTGCTCTCAACTTATCAACTACTGCTTGTAATACCAAATCTAGATGTTGAAAACCCTGACTAAGTCCCTGATCACCATTGCCAGCCTACGACTCCATAATAGGCTAACTCTCATGTCACTGCTAGACAGAGCTAAAAAGAGGACATAACAATTCTCCCCTTTCGGAGATGCTTGTCCGCAAGCAACTGCAAAGCTAGATGTTGTAAAATAGTCTCGCCCTCCCAAGTGATGTCCTCTATAGGGAGACCTCTCCAGCAAATCAGATACTCTTGAATCACCTTACTTCTTAGCTGTCGCTCCTTCTCTTTTAAGATCTCCTCAGGAACCAATGTCAGCTTACCTTCCTCATCCAAGGGAGGTAGATCTAGAGATGGTATAAAATGTTGTCCCAGTGCCTTTTTCAAACATGATATGTGGAACACATTATGAATTCTATTGCTAAATGGTAACTCAATCTCATACGCAACCTCTCCAACATGTCTGAAAATCCTGTATGGTCCATATAAACGAGGTTTGAGCTTCTCAACTTCACCCCTTTTAAGGGTGCTCTGTTGGTAAGGCTACAGTTGTAGGTACACCATATCCCCCACCTCAAATATCCTCTCAACCTTGTGTCAATCAGCGTAGACCTTCGTTGATTTTGTGCCTGCTAAAGATTCAATCTGAGAAATCTCATGATGTCTTGGTTCTCCTGTACCCAATCCTGTGCCAATGGAACCCTATTGTCACTAATCGCCGAATCAACAAAAGATAGAGCAACATAACCATAGAGGGCTATAAAAGGAGTCATAGCAATAGACATATAATATGTAGTATTATAATAATACTCGCCCAAGTGCAACCAATGCACCCATGTCCTCCACTGCGCTACTCTGATATAAACATCAAGATCTTCAAAGTGTAGCATCTCACCATGAATCCACTAGAGGAATGTATTATACATGTCAATTCCTGGATTCTAACCCAATTTCAAAAAAAAAAAATTAAAATATTAATAGAGCACCTGTTTGAAATTTGAATAGATGTGCAAACCCATATTGCCAATGCCTCTTGGTGAGGTCCCTACTAACAATCCTTGAACCTGATGCTATCTAGGGAAACTGACAAAATAACATGCTCAACCACAACATGCAACCCTCCATATCTCTCAAACATACAACCAATTGTTCCATTCTGACAAAAATGCCCAAACACTCCAAACCATGAAGCAATATATGGAAGTCTATATAAAGTGACATATATCGCGAATTAATACCTGGGTCCCATAACAAAACATATGTCGTACTGTGTGTGATGTAGAAGAACTTCATATTATCACCATCACTATCAAGTAACCCTTTGTGTATGCAGGACACCATAACTATGGGTGAGTAATAACTTGCATGCTCAAAAACTATCAACAATGGCCACCCTATCTCACTATCATAACTATATGATCAGAAACACGAGTGATATCAAACATGCTATCAAACCAATTCCAATCAACAACACACTCCCCACTCCATCACTAACCTATAGAAGCACCTCCCAACACTCCCATACTATCGAAAATCTAATGTAGACAGTGAAAAGCTCAAATGAGTCATAAGATCCCCATTAAGATAGTCACTAATCCTCAATGGATTGAAGAGTATAAAGTCACCAATCAACAAGGTTATTTTTGCCTCGTCAAGGAAACCATGAGGCCACCTCTTAACAGAAGTATATGTGTCATCCATGCCCATAAGAGACAACTCTTGAGCGCTCGGCCCACCAAGTGTATGCTCAACTTCACAATCATACTCCGCAATTGAGCTCCTCATATCATTTGAGCTCCTCATATCATTTGTGTCATCAAGATCAAGAGCCTCCTCATCATCCAATTCAAAGAGTAGGTCATCTAAAATCAAATCAGCACTCATCTTGGAAAAGGGGTTATCAGCAATGACTGAATGTATGTCATCAACTTCTTCAAGACCATAGGTAGCAAACTCATGAGAATGGGAAGTAAAATTGTTGCTATCCAAACTCAAAATTTTGGAATCCTCCTCTATAACTTCTTTGAAATCATCTTGTGTATCCTCAGTATTAATGGAACTACTAGCATCACTGGATAATGTACCATCAAGTGGTTCCTCTTCCTCATTCACCTTATGAATATGTTGTCTATCTGAACGGGTTGTTGCAAGAGGCAGTTCTTTGGTTGAGCTGAAGTAGAATGCAGTAGACTCAGCTCCACACAATGTTCCTCCCACTGATTTTCTGATTTTGTAGGTAAAGCATGTATTAAACTCAACTCCCTACTCAATTCTTCAATCTGATTTTCTGCCATGAGGAGAGCTACTTGAGAATTTCTCAAAGTTTCTCTGACCTTTAAAAGTTTTGAAATAAGCTGATCAATTTCCTCTTCGTTCCCCCTCAAAGCAATAGAGTAAATAACACCAAGATCAAAAAGATGATCTCTGTCTAAAATGAGGTTTAAGTAATTATTCTTCATTGCCTCCATGGTAGTCTTAAGCACATGCAAATCAAAGATTAATGAAGCCTCTCCTTTACATTTATGTCTTCCCTCAAGTTGGATGTTCCAAATGTAGCTCTCTACTAACTTGTGGGAACTATCAAAATATGACAAGGCTGCAATGACCTTTTCTTCACCAACCTTCAGTTAGCTCTCCAAAACAAGCTTATGGACGTGTAAATCCATAAGCAAGGGATGTGAACTGCCATTGAAGAGAAAGGCTCTCTTCAATATCCTCTTTTGATACCCCCTCAAGATCTTCATCTGGTAATTCCTCTTGTTGGTTATTGCTCGTCCTTGTTTCCCTTTTTGACTTATCTTCTCTCCCAATACTTCCTTTTCTATCATTTGATTCTTCTTTCCTTCCTTGTTGCTGATATGAACTTTTGGATACCATATCATCCTCGGCATCTAGTATACCCATAAATTGTGTGAATGCAAGCATGTCTTGTATCTCCTTAGGAAAGAATGATACTGATGGTAGCTTCTCATTATTGCATCATTGAAAGCCTTAGCAAGAGGCATCTTACTTATCCTGTATAAGTCTACTCTCCCCGGATGCATATAATACGTATTCAATCCACCAATTAGTGACTACCCAGATGCTAACATGAATTATCAAAACTTTCGATCCAGTACCCAGATGCCGAAATGAATTATCAAAACTTTTCCTAAAATTTGTTGTGACAATTTCTCACAAACCCTACAAGCCGGCAGGATGTAAGCTCTAATACCACTGAAATATCCCAAACGGATATTTGCTTTGCCGCTGCTATAATATTTAATTATATAAATTATTATTTCTTGTAGATTTTTTTATTTTATAGAGCTAGACAGACGTAGAATAATGTTGTTTCTTTTTGTATTTTTCAGAATATAGGTATTACAATGAATAAATAACAGTAACTAATAAAATAGAAGTAATAGAAATCATATGCAGCAATACATACTAATTTGGAAATGATTCTAAACTGTACCAGTAGAGTCTAATTTATTTTAAAATAGTCCTAATGACGTACTTCAAACAAGGTTGATGCCCGCTAAAGATGGAAACCAGCTACAACCAAACAAGTTCAAATGATAAAGCCCAAGCTACTACAATAAAACAACTCCAATCTGCTACAAATAAACACCCCAAAATTCCTCACATGAGTTGCTGCAAGGAAACGCCAAACAGAACCAAAGTGGTTGCCTTCCCTAAAAATCCACTGCCTACAAAGTGTGATTGAGATACTAAAAATCAATCCTCTACCTTGATCAAAATGTATGCATAAGAAGCTTTGAATCTAATCTTCTTGAGGGCTACATCCCAACAAATTTGCTCTCAACACTAGCATTTGCGTCCTAGGTGAGGAATGCTCTTCCAGAGAAATGGCGTCCAAAATAGGTTGACAAAATGATAAAGATACTCACCTTTGGGTTGCCTTCTCCTTATATCCCCTCTCCAAGGCAATTCGAACCCTAAATGAACCCTAAAGTGGAATTCATTTGAACTTTATGATATAATATTATTTTCCCCAATAAAGGCGCCCAAATAGAAAGAAATCATTACTCTATTAATGAAAAATAGCTCCAAGCATCAAATAGGTACCGGTAAGTGATAATCAAATAGTAGAGATTGAGGTCTTTCCAACGAGCTATCACACACAGGCAAATTGATCCAGATGGAACCAGAAAACTCCTTATTACTCCAAAATGGCTAAACGCTTAGCCTTATTTAAATTATTAAAATGCTAACTTAAGAGAATATTTAAGCATATTAAAATATTTCCCTAGTAGCAAGGAACAACCCAAACACCTCTAAAACATGAAACTCAATTTGTCACCTACTTATGACTAATGTCGAACAACCTGGGCCAACTGGCAATCTCACCCTCAAATCTAGGGATACTCCTAAAAAATATGGAACACACCCAAATCTCCTGAAATTGAGACCATGGCGTGATCTTATAGAACCTCAACTCTGGAAAACATCACCACCTCCTAAAAGGTAAGAATCTCCTCCTATAATCAAGTAACTGCCTCCTAAAATCAAGGAACTACTCTCAACTAATTAACTACTGCCTGTAATACGAAATCCGGATGCTAAAAACCCTAACTAAATCCCTGATCACCACTGCCAGCCTACGAGACTCCATAATAGGCTAACTCTCATGTCACTGCTAGACAGAGCTAAAGAGGGGGCATGACATAGAATAATCGAATTTATATTACGAAGTCATAATGTTGCTCCTTATCACACTCCAAACAAATAAATATATAATATTTCTTCTTGTGGATATCTCCAAATGTGTCTTGTGTCAAATAAAATATCATTTATTTATCTCTTTATTTCAAATAGAAGTCATACCCCTTTGACAAATGAGGGCTCTATAGTTTTTAATCGCATCTCTTTGTTCATAGTTAATTTAACTAAAAAATGTAAACTCCATCTCCAACAGCAATCCATAGTTGCGGCTTAGAATACTTTGATTTCCCTAATCCACAATTTTTTATTAGGGACCTTCGATAATATTTATAAATACCAATCGGCTATCATTGTATATTCTTCTAAAATAGATCGTACTTTTTCATATATAATGAATTATTTATAAGTTCTTGCATTTATAACTTTAGTCATATGGATTTATTCCTGTGTAATACTACACAATGACGTATACCTCCGGAAATGCTTAATTTCGTCTCTCATTGAACATCATTTGTGAATGCCTTGCACGTTGAAGATATACTGTAGTTCTCTTGTGTATCTACCATGGTCTAGAAGAGCCCGATATAATTTTCATGTGAACGCTTCACAATCTTTCATACTATGTAATCTTCATCAACTATAACTCCTTCATTCTGGGCATTTCAACTGCTTGTTGTTAGGTGCAGAATTTGCGTGCAAGTTGGGAGGAGCTCACAAAAACATCTAGAATTGCATCTGAATATGCTCAAACTCATAGCTAGTTATTGAGCAGAATCTTCTTTTATGCGGAATCGAAAATCATTCTCTTTACATATGCTTGGTTGCTTCACCCACTATTTGGCTTGGCATCGTTGGTCATCCCTACTACGAAGGAGGTACATGCACAAACATATCAGCATATGGTAGTACAAAGAGAAAGAAAGCTTTTCGTACGATAGTGCAAAGGGAAAGGTAGTTGTACGGTCAACAAAGAGAAGCAGTCATATGGTCAACAAAGGGGAAGGCATATGTGGGAGCGTAGAGAGATACCCATATGATATTGCTAGGAGGACGTACAATTATACAAAGATATCGCATGCAATTACTACTTGACTAGCACCATAAGGCAATGAGAAAATCAACAAGCGTTATGTATTGAAGGTTACCGTACGGTCATACGAAACAAAGGCTTGGCAGAGACTTAAAGAAGCACCATACACGATACGGCATTCCAAGGTAGAACTCACATGTATAGTATCAACTTCAAGTGTTATAAAGAAATATGTGTTCAACGTTGGGATGCATAGAAGAGGAATAATAGACACAAACCACAGTTCCTTGTAAAGCCAATGCCAAAAGTAAAGAAAACACCACCACAGACTTGGGTTTTTGCAGGAGTTTAAAGGGAGCAAAGAAAATACCATAGATACTGTAGGGATTGGACAAGGAGCAATACGGAGCTGCTACATGTCATTCAAACTGCACAGTACGGACGATGAAAACAAAGTAAGGAGTAAAGGACGTGTATAGAAGAGTGCTAACCTAACTATGTCTTGCACACAAAAAGACAAGTGAGAAAACAGTTATGGAGTCAACCGGGAAGAGAGCCTGGAAGAAAAAATTGGAAGAAGACTCGGCTACTAGTAAGAGGATGAATCGAAATGTGCAAACCCTACCTTTAGGTGTTTGAGTTGCAAGAGGCACAAGCACGAGCAGGAAGAAAGGCAAACAGCCAGCACAAGCACAGGTAGTGGCTACAGTAGTGCAGCTCACACCAGAAAACATTTCTTTCGAAGGCCTGAATGGAGTCGAGTGCAGGAAATGATGGCAGGATACTCCTGCAGACCATCCAATGAACAATAGCATTAGAAAGGCGCAGGTAGAGTGGGCGATACGAATGCCAATTTTTTGCATTTGTGATTACGAGGGCTTTTTGCACACGATGGTAGATACATATGACCAGTTCTCCAAAACCAGTTTGTTTTCCTATCTCAAGCGTAACTTGGTAATGTCCTTCAGAGCACCAAACTTCACTAGGGTATTCGACATACCCGACCATGTACAGGGAGGCAAGAAAATTGATAGCAAATTGAAGAAATTAAGTCTAGAGGTGAAGGCGCATCTGATAGAACTTGTGTGTGGTGAACTATCTCAGGAAGGAAAAGAAGCACTGATGGACACTTCGAAAGGCAAAGGACTGAAAAAGTCTAACATTCAGGAAGGGTAATGGCACTGCCCATGAACCTAGTTAAGAGTAGGGCCACGGGATCGAGCCGCACATCTGATATCTTCTTTCCGTAAGTAGCAATGATGAATGGGATCATGAACAAGAGTGTATGACTCGGCCACATTACTAGAGGAACGAATGTATGAGTACATGACACTATAGCCTAGGACATTCTACATGCCCCACTACACTATTGGATTATTCCTTGATGCAACAACATGGATGATTCCCTTGGACAAGCTGGAGGTCAAGCCTAGCCCACTCGTGCCAAGTGAGCCCCCTATCATGCAGTAGAGACATTTAGATACACCAAGCAGGCAGAAGGCCACAATTGGGTAGAAGCAACCCAAACAGGAGTTGGACGCGTGTTCGGAGCATGGGAATACAGATAGCGGCCGGTAGGAGACATCATCTGACAATAGTGAGAGGGACAAAGAGAAAGAGGATGTGAAGGACGACGAAGAGGTTGAAGTCATTACTGCGACACCGCTGCTATTCCCATGGCCTGCACTCTAAAGGACAACTCATTTGGCCCCTGTAGGTACGCATATTCCAGGTTTTGGACAGTTCAGACAACCCGTAGTTATGACTCCTATCACAGTAGTAGCAGCTCCAACAGTACCTGTAGAGATCCCATCCATTCCAGAGGCAATGACTACACTATAGGCAGTCTCCATCATCACCACCTAGAGTCGTACCGAAGTTACGAGTGCAGGAGGTACCTGAGTGTTTGAGGTCACATTAGGTTCAACTAGAGGTAGTTGGTTCAAATGCGGTGTTCACTATAGATATTGTATTATTGGCTACCAGTGAGGGTATGAGTACAGTGCAAGACTTGAGTGAGCAGGACTTGAGTGCGTACTTGAGTCGGAGGTTTTAGACCAGTAGTGTCAACGTCTAGCACTCTCACGCCTGTGAGAGAAGTATCTCATGAGATGGATCCTATAGCTCCACTGGAGCAGGGGAGTCATCCCACTGTTGCAGTTGAGCTACCACCTCCACCTCTAACAGGAAGTACTATTGAGAGGATGTTAGAGGCAACAGAGACAAGGATGGCCACACAGCAACCCACATCATCAGGTCCCTCAACAGCTATAGGGGAGGATGTCGAGGCGTACTTGGCAGACATGGTGACTTGAGGTTGCCAAGTATTGTTTCAGCACAGACACGTGCATTAGAGACAGTGGTGTAGGAGTTGGAGAAGGTTTTTTCCTTCATGCGAGATGGTTGCCCAGTGGCCTTTTCAAATTACTTTGAGGCACAAGGATGGGCGAACACAGAGACTCTAGAGATGCGGCAGGAGTGGACTGCTAAGGAGCCTGTAGTAGAGAGCCAAGTGGAGAACCTGACGCAGAGATAGTACACGTGTATTGGATACGTACTATGCTCTACGGAGGAGTGAGGCAGATCAGGTAGTAGCAGAGAGGGCTCAGGAGGAGACAACTACCAGATTAGTGGCAATGGGGGCAAGTTTGGCCACGCAGCGATCAGCTTGGGAGATAGAGCAGGCAGCACTCATTGATGATAGGGAATTAGAGAAGGCAAAATTTGTATCTCAATTGGAGGACACGAAGCAAGCCAATAGTCAGCTATAGATGGAGTCGGATGCAAAAGGGGTGGAGCTGCGAAACATAGCTATGATGATGAAGAGAGCCTTAGAGATTGAAATGCAAGCTAAGGCGGATTTGAACACCCAAACGCAACCATTGCACGAGTTACTGGTACAGTTGAATGAGTTGTGGGCACAGAGGACAGCTACTACACCCACTCCACCAGGGACACACCCTTCTTCTTCTTAGTCTTGTTTTGATGTACTTAGTTGTTTTGTTGTTTCTATTTCATTGTCCGGAGACAACTTTTCTTTTGGGGGGGGGGGGGGGGGGGGGGGATGATGTTGTCGGTAAAAGCTATACTACAGCCAATGGGATTAGTTAGTGTCTGAAATGTTGCGTGACAGTTGAGTCACCCCTTCGAGAGATATATGTACATCGTCCGAATTGAATTATGGATCATCATTGTACTCATGATTGCACACTCTGGTTATATGAATAAAATACTATCTTGCTCTATGTCATATTCTAGTCTCTTAATGCAATAACTATCCATTTACCCTGTATGGTAAACAATCCGAGTAAGGTCCTGAATTAGTCATATGGTCAAATTGTGCAAAATAACCCATTA
Source organism: Cupressus sempervirens (assembly GCA_028749045.1). Taxonomy (NCBI): domain Eukaryota; kingdom Viridiplantae; phylum Streptophyta; class Pinopsida; order Cupressales; family Cupressaceae; genus Cupressus; species Cupressus sempervirens. The sequence continues at coordinate 448,441,316 of CM053789.1, forward strand.
AGGGGTAAAGTGTTGTAATTGGTCATTACAAGTCCATTTTAACATGTTTGAAAGGTTCATGTAAGGACTAAATTCATTTATGTCAAAGATGCAAAAATTGCATAAAAGTTGTAAAATGCAGTTCTTCAAAAGTTACTAAAGTTGCAAAAAGGATGTCAAAGTGGTTGATCAGTCTTGAGAACAGTTGGAACAGTTTGGAACTGTCCAGGGATGTTATAAATTGTTAGATTTGGTCGAGTATACGTCATGGTGTTCAGGTTGGGGAGAGGACTTTAAATTTTTAATCATTTGTGTCTCTGACTGTCACCAAACTGCAGGTTCATGGTGACAGTCATGAAGGTTTGGTATTCCAAGGGGAAAGAATCTTCATGTACTGATGGAAGAGGAAGGTGTATGAGCACCAAGAAACAAGTTGTAATGTTGTCTATGGAGAAACAAATAAAGAGTTTGATATTTGTCAGAGCAATTTGTTGACGGTCACTGTATTCAGACTAGTTCGTTACTGTTTCTTAGTGTTCTTTTGCATGTAAATGGATTGTATGGATTTTTTTAGTTTATTTGGGAATATTCCACAGTAAGTTGACTTTGTCATGAACCAGGTTAGGGAAAAGGCCATGATCACAGATGAAAGAAAAGAAGGATTTTCCAAAATCTGTTCCAAACCCTCAGTAATAGAGCATTGAACAAGGGTTTATTAATATATCCAACCTTAACTGATGAAAAATTATGTTTCTTCATTGATTTTGAAGCAGACTCATAGGGTCTTCAAATGCAAGTGGTTTCACATTAAATGGTGATGTTTGGTATGAATACTTTGATGCCCTAGAAACAAAAGGTGAGTAAATTTCTGAATGTGACAGTAAAAACTAAATGTTTTGTTTCCACTTGCCCTTGTATGACCTGTGGATGATACAGAATAGTTTATTAAAGATAAGAAAGGATCGTGCACATTGTAACAAAGAAAGGAATAAGATCATGAAGGGATTGGAAGATTTAGTGGCTATGTTGTGAGAAAACATAATGATGACAGTCTGATATCACTGTTTTGATTAAGTAAAAACAGGTTTTAAAGTGTAATAACCCTCCTCAAATCTGCTCTCAAAAAATGCTGATGAAAGCTCAAAGAATTTCATCAAACAATTCACATGCAAGGGACGTATGACTGATATAGTATTTCAGCTAGCTTCAAATGACTTTTTTTTCAATTTGCATCAATGAGAATCTTGTGCTAGAAGACTACAATGGACTACACAATGACCTAACATGAGTGTGCTACTAATTTTGACAATATTCAGTGCATATATATGATCTAAGCATGAGAAATGAACACCTACAGCCAACTGGCATTTTTACAAACAATTGGTATGCAAACTAACTACCTGATAAATAATGATATTAAATTGCTTAAATGACACCAGCAACTATTATTTTCTTAATTGCAATAAAAAGTACAATGCTCATGAAATATGGCCAAGACTTTGGCATTTACATGGATTACAAAATGATAATGCTGGTATAATGCACACTTACAGCTGAAAGCTTATAACACCCTAAAAAGCAATACTAACAAAAGAACCTGGTTGTAGATGGCTGTAATAATTTCCTTCAATGCTGCCCCTTCTGCTTTGCTTTTTTCGAACTGCTTTTTTAGCCTGCTTTTTCGGTTCTGCTTTTTCGGACTGCTTTTTCGTAACCGCTTTTTTAGCCTGCTTTTTCGGTTCCGCTTTTTCGGACTGCTTTTTCGTATCTGCTTTTTCGGATTGCTACTATGTTGAATCTCAAGACCATATCTTTCAATGGCGTCAAGATTTTCAGTTTGAAGGGATTTCGTCTTTCAAACTATTGAGACATAATCTCCAGAAAATTCTCCAATTTCTTTGATATTTCCAAGCATGAATAAATGAGAGCTATCCTCTTTCTTTTAATCCCTTCCTCACTTGCTCCACGCTTCCGTCTTGCCAATGTGGGATAATACATGAGTATTAATATTACTTCTTTTTTCCTTTTTACAAAGTCCATGTATGTACTCAAAAGGGGGACTCTTGATTTTTTATAAAGTGACTTTATGAAACATTATAATATTTAATTTAAATAGTCACTTTACCGTTGTAACTTCAAACATTAAAATAATATACCAAATAAACTCGAAATCCCACATATAATAGCTCATCAGAAAGAGCCCAACAAAACGTATCTCATCCTATCACTGAAAATTGAAAGCACTGCATCCCCCTATTGGCTTACTAAAAATAGTAAGTCTTTCTGAAAACCCAACAAACGAACTCCGTTTGGCCTGTAATTAAATTTGACTAGGCCAAATAACCTCAGGATCCCTTTTGAAGTCCTAGTTAGCCCTCGGGACCATACAAGAATGGGCTAACGGCAACATACCTCCAAACTGGCTAAGTGGGGGACATTACATAAAGGACCCGAAACCTTTTACATAGGAACATAACAACAAGAGCTGAGAAGATCAGAAAAAACTGTGCAACAGCACCTTCAAACAGAACTATCCAAGACAGAAAGCCTTAAAACAACCAACAGGAAAAGATAGCTACAAAGTCTTTAATAGAGTCTGATATCATTGTTAGTTTTAAGTGTTCCTTGACATTATATCAATGGAGGCATGTTAGAGGTGGCATTAAGGACCTAGAAGAAAATCATCCCATAAAAGTTATCCTCTCATTTATTATTATGGACTAGAATGATGACTGTCCCAATAGGACAGTGACAAGACAGTACCACAATCGTTAGAATGTGGACAAAGGATGAAGCATCAAGATTGATAAGTTTATGTTGTTGATTGATGATGTCAAGACTGATCTTTGTGGATGCAAGGTTATGAAGAGTGAAGAGTTGCTGAGGAAGTGCTACTTGCAGACAATAAAAGTGATCAGTATACCAGAACCATGGAAGGGTCGAGGTAAGACTTTGAAAGTCTAATGGAAATTATTAGCAGGACCTAGGCTTGTGGAAGGATTGTGATCACAAGGCCTAATAGGCCTTGAAGTTGGACTTGAATAAAGAAGTTAATGCTTGGGGTAATGTGTTCTTTAGATATGATGCTGGTGGAATGTCTTGTAAGCAGATTTTTAGATTAATCCTAATGATTGAGAAGGTTGAATGTTTGGTGTAAACATATGAAAATGCCTCTACGCAGTTGAACGTATTGTCTTGATGGTTGAACTCCGTGGTTGATTTGGGATTCAGGAAGGGTTTTGTAAGATGCTCTACATAAAATACATCCCACATAAAACTTGCTTCATAAACTAGTGAATTTATTTATTGTTTGAGGATATATGTAATGTCCCCTTTGTAGCTCACCATGGTTGGTGTTTTAAATTAGCCTCGCAGTGGCCCTTGTAGGCTAAGTCAGATAGTTAGGGGGTCTTAGTTGGCAAAACTAGACGTCAATTCCCATTTCAGAGGATAGGAGAGTTTAGAATTGCTCTTTGTTTTGTTTAGTTTGGAAAACTTACTATTTATAGTAAGTGTTTATTTCAGGAAAGTTGGGATTTTTATCTTTAGTAAGGCACCTGAACAACTTGGTAGCAATGTTGAGATTTGGCACCATTGATTGGAGCAATTATTCAAGGAATTACTATTTATAGTAAGTCAATGTTGAGGAGATACTATCTCTGGTAAGGGCACTTGGACTCATGGTCTACTCAATGGTTGACTCATTCATTAGTTGGCTTAGTGGAATGGTTTTATTGTGCGCATTGATAATATTTATCATTAAAAAAATCACTTTAATAATGATAAGGTCATTATAAAACTTAGTTACCAGTTTGAGATCGGGTTCAAAGTACCAATTCGCTCGTACAACAAACTTTTAACATGGAGTTTGGGTTTGTAAGTACAAAAACATGAATATATATATATAGATGTGTGTGTGTGTGTATACACACACATATATAGATGTACATATATATATATATATATATAAGAATGCCATATAGTATCATAAATATCACCAAAACACTACAAACTTGTAATCATAGCATCATATCTATTATCAACACAAAATATTAGAATATTATTGAGTTCAAGTATCATTGTTTTCATTTTAACAATTAGAAGTTTATACTAAGTTTCAATCATCTAATGGATTATCTAAATCTTCATCTTCTTCTTCTTCATCAAAGGCATAGTTGTTTCACAAACAATGCCAATGTCAACGGGATCAGCTACTGTAGTACCATTCCTTCTTTCCAAGTTGTCAAATGCTTATTACTCTCTAATTGTATAGAGAGCTTGTTAATTTGTAATTAACATCGTACTTAAATAATGTTATATAAGTAGCTTGCAACTCCCTTCACCTACTGAACATGTTTAATGCTTAAATTATGATTTATCACTATACAAAGCTTCCAATTAACTGGATAGGGGTCATTATCAGCAATTGGATATTAAAAAATTACTGGAAGAAATCTTGAGGGCTAGTTTAATATGGATGTAATAAATATCTGAATTTCAGCAAATTTTGTTTTGCAACGTTAAAGATCTTTATTTAAATTCGTTTTCTACACTAAATTGTGTAATGTTTCTCAGTGGAATTGTACCTGGTTTGCACTCGGTCTACCTGGGTGGGCCTTGGTTCAACCTAGAGGAATAAGCCTACCTGGGTTCAAACCCAATTGGAACCCAAAAGAGAGCCAGGACCAAGACCAAGGACAAGTTCGAAATTCACTTGGTTCAAAGGGTCGAGGGGGAGAACTAGGTAACTAATACTATAAAGTATAATGTCCCTTGTTGGGACTTTACTTAATTTATCCTATATTTCTCAATTAAGGTTAGATTGTAATGCCCCTTGATAGGATAAGTTATTCATCTAATTTGATTTAAGTTATTTGTACAAATTAGTATTATCAATACCTACATTATTACTATCTCAACTTAATGGAGGAGTAGGTGTTATCCAAATTGCCTAGACAATAACTTCACAATGGATTCCCTCAAGGTTTATATAATGTTTTGTTCTAGAGTTGCCTTATGAAGTCCTGTAGTATGCTTCAGGTAGTCTTGTCATGTGCTTCAAGTAGTTTGGGTGTGTGCTCCAGGTAGTATCCCTCAGTGCTTTCGTTAGCCAGTGCTTCAGGTAGTTCTCCCTCAGTGCTTCGGGTAGTCTTTCTTTATGCTTCAAGTAGTCTTCCTCATTGCTTCAAGTTATCCTTTTCAATGCTTTGATAGTCTTCCTCAATGCTTCGAGTAGCCAGTGCTTCAAGTAGTTCTCCATCAGTGTTTCAGGTGACCAGTGCTTCAGGTAGTTCTCCTTCAGTGCTTTGGGTAGCCAGTGCTTCAGGTAGTTCTCCCTTAGTGCTTCGGGTAGTCTTTTCCAATGTTTCGGTAGTCTTCCTCAATGCTTTGGGTAGCCAATGCTTCAGGTAGTTCTCCCTCAGTGCTTCAAGTGGCCAGTGCTTCAGATAGTTCTCCTTCGGTGCTTCGGGTGGTCTTTTTCAATGTGTAATGATCCGACCCACGCAACTACTCTCAAACAATGGCAATCAGATAAAAAACCCGTACGGTATTCTAGAGGGCAATACGGTTAGGTCGAGTTGGTGTACGGATGCCAACTGCAAATGTATAGACAATGTGGAGGCCATACGGTATAGGTCGTAGGGTATGATATTGAACAAAAAATGTGTCAAATGGTGACACAAGGGGAGGCTGTACGGTATCTAGGTGGTCATACAATATGAGGAAATGGAGATGACAGGTCGGTCGTGTACAAATGATTGAAGGTCGTACGGTGTGGTGGATAGGTGTGGGTCGTATGGTGGAGAAGTGTGGCTATACGATATCGGAAATGTTGCAAATTGCTAATGTACATATCGAGGGTGTTTCCAATATTTCAAGCATAAACTTGTAGTCCCAAATTCATCAGATAAAATCCAGACAACAATGGAGATTGAACACAAATAGTCCTTCAATTAATATTTGCCAAATAGATGATGCTCCGATTTGTCAGATCCGAGCGAAGTATTACAAGCAACGGAATAGGGTGAGGATTGAATCCCACCGAAACCGGAATAGCCAAGTAGGGAAGATCTTTCACTTCTGAAATGGCAAACACACCAGAACTCCAACAAGAATTTGCAGTACAAAGAATAATAAACCAAATCGCATCCAACTACTACCTACATGCCATGCTTAAATACCCGTCGAGGAAACCTTTCCGAGGGTGTACAAAGATAGCCAACGGCAACACCTACCTACGAAAACAATTAAATAAAAATGGGACCAAGATATATCAAATCAATCAGAACCACAAATACAAATATTATTAATTTGGGCCCCATATTAATTAATTAAAGGTCCTTTTGTAATATTATTTAAATTTTGGGACCAGTTATTTAATTAATTTAATTTAATTATTACATTAAAATTTGGGGACATGACAGTTTACAAATCTAAGCCCTTAAGCCTTTCTTGGGATGATGCCTGCAAGGCACTCAGGGTTGCTTATCCCCACCATTGCTTGGATGTATACAACCCCTTCTTGGTAACATTACAACTTCCCTTCTTAGCCAACAGTTATAGGATTTCGATATATATATTAAATGTTTCGTTATAACCATTTAAATGTATAATTCTGAGTTTGTGATTATTTTTGTATATGTAAGACCATATACAGACCCCTCACTCATAATAGAAATTAGATATATCATTCAGCAGTCAGAATTACTACTCAATTGCTTCCAGCAATACTTATGCTGTATTCTGTTCTCGTTATTCAGTGAATTGATGGTATGTGATAGTATCTTCTTTCTTAGTTTCTTTCTACTCCCCCTTTGGATGGTGTTTATATTTTCTTTTATACTCTATTCCCCAGCAGTCATGCCTCTGCAAATTCCTGACTCATGTCTTGTCCATAGAAACTTACACATCATTTCTTAACCGTTTCTTATCAGTAATTAATGATATAGGCTGCTTATACAAACGCTTGAGTAATATAGGTCATTGTTAATAATGATAGCAGTTGTTATTCTATTCACAGTCTATCTTATACTGAATTGCTGGTATTACTCATCCTCTATTAATTATTCATGCTTAATTACTGTTTTCACCCTCCTTGCTCCTTCACATATTGTGACCATTAATCTCCACAAATTGTAACAGTTCTAATTCATATTGTGGTTATTCATTTCTGCTTGATGGTTTGATTATGTTAATGTTCTGGATAGCTGCAATAGAGATCATTTAACCTGTGATGGTAGTGCGATCCTACTTCTAGTTGATATCTTTGCTTTCAGACTTCGGCTATGCTGAGCCATCTCTTCATATTTTTGTTACCTTCATGAGTTTGCATTGATGGTTTGTCTACATGGTATCCATCTCTTGAGAGCAAGAAGTTCTTCACATTGGTGTATGGATGGACTTTATTTGTATCTATTGCCAAGCTGTATGTGATGGTAGTCATGCTTCTTATTGTCTTCTCATTAAGTCGACAATAAAAGAAAATGAAAGAGTATCATTCTAGCATATCAATCGAATTCAAAGAGTCTCTCGTAAGTTCGTAACCACTGTGTGTAGCTATCATGGCAATAAGGGCTCAGCTCTTCACTGTCCTTGAATATGTAGAAATCTTCAGCTTATGTCAAACCAGTTTATTTTTAATGCTTCAAGTTGTGTAACTGTCATCATTAAAGAGACCCGATGCTTTAATGAATTGGACGATGAAGAGTCGCCGACTCGTGACTACAGTGACAAGTCATCACTGGAGGATTGAGTGGACAGATTATGGAGTATTCATTTTGCCTATTATTTAACTGTCATCAATTCTTGAGGTGTAACGACAATGACCTTTTACATTTATCAGGAGATATTCTATACGTTTGTAATGAAGTAGCATATATGAACCATTCTCATTGATTATTGTATCTGCAAGATACTTGAAAAGGCTTGATTTTGTATCAGCGTCAATTGATGATGTAAGCTCTATGTTAGAAAAGTCATTTGTATCACATTCATGCTTAGTGTATGAGCAGAACCGTATATGTATTGAGTCTATTTTGTGATTTGGAGATCGCACAATAGTGATACAACATTATTTATGTGGTTGTGTATACACTATGAGATTTGTGGAGGATATGATTGCAGAAACTTCTGTATGTGTTCAAGTCTTATTGTTCACAATCAATAGATGATCATCTAGTGCTCATGTGAGGAGATTCAGCTTATTTATAATCAATTATTTTATCACTAATTTTGAGACTTTCTAACTGCGGGCTTATTATTGACTGTTGAAGATGCCATTTATTGTTAGGATTATAGAGGCAAAAATAAGAATTACATGCAAATATAACCAATATCACAAAGAAATAAATATTATGGAAGTAATTGGTAAAATACTTGCTTGTTATTAACAGAGACTGAGAGGTCTATATATACAAAAGACTAAAGCGATGCTTTCTTAGGAAATGATCGTAAAGAATAGAAATATTCTATTCTAGCTAAAAGAAAGCTAAAGAAAGCTAACAAATAACTACAGCTAACTAAATATTAGAAACATTCTAATATTTACTAAGTTGCCGGTTCGGGTTCGGTTCCAAGTTCGCGGTTCGAGAACCAGTTCGCTGGTTCGACAAAATTTTGGAAAGGGGTTTGAGTTCGTTTGGGTTCGTTAGTACAAAAACATGTAAAAATTATATATATATATATATATATATACATCTTTACGAAGCATGAGTTAGAATTAGAATGTAGCATAGTAGCATAAACACATTTGAACAACAAAAACTTTGAAACAGCATAAACAATAACATATGTGCTCTCCTTCAAGCCAAAATAACCTCAAAATAGATAAAGGGTTACACTCCTTTCAAAGGGATTATTAATGTTGTATTAAAGATGTAATTTCAGTTTATTAGGTGCTTGAATTGAAAAATTTGAGATGTGTTGACAAAGAGTTTATGATTCAATATAAATTATTTGTACTCAAATCAAGATGGTGGAATTATCAGAAATCAGAAACAACTTGTGATAACGGACTGGTCTCGGCAGAGGCATGTCAGTAGTTGACAAAAAGTAGGACATATTGTTCTGAACACTGACCATTCTGAGAGCCATTAGTGAAAAAGATAAAGAAATTTGTTTACATTATGACAATAACATTATAAACATTGGAGATTATGGAGTACTGATTTTGCATCTATCATTTCAGATCTCCACTAAAGTAGTCCGTTACAAACTTACCATCAACAGGATTAACATTCTATTTCCTGTATTTGGAAACTATTAGCAATCTAGGTGAAAAGTGAGGTTCTATTCTATTGCATTTACTTGTTTAAGTCTGCTATCTGATTTTACTTGTGAGAGTGTTACAAATCACTCTCACACGATTCAGACTTTATTAGCTCTACTTTGTTGGTTCATTTCTTATTATGGCGATCATTAATCATTAATGCTACATATGAAACTTGATGCCACAGCAATAGATCATACAATGTCAAACAATTCTCTTGTTCCTTGGCTGATATATATTTATATTTTAGAAACATCAGATGACAATGAGAGGGCACAAAACCAATTAATAACACCTTCTTAGGTTACATGGACGCCAAAAAATAATCCAAAATTGCAAATAAATCAGTCAAGTTGAAGTCCGTAGCCGCGGGTTCGACCTTGGTTCAAAATTTTATATGTGGTTCTCCCAGGGTTCGAACCAGATCGAACCAGGCCTGCAAAAACGAACCCAGGTTGAACCAAGTTCGAACCAGACCTAAATTTTGAACCGGTTCGAACCAATTCATGGTCCGGAGGGGGGGGGGGGGGGGGGGGGGGTACCCGTGCAACTTAGAATATTTACAATAAATTACAAAAAGATAATCATTAACCAATAACAGAAGCTTTTCTATTATCATAATACCCTCCCTTAATGGTTAATCTATCTACAACACCAAGTTGTCCTCTGAATTTGACAAACTTATCAAAACCAAGAGGCTTGGTGAGAATATCTGCAGTTTGATCTGAGGTAGGAACATACTGCAAGGCTATTGTCCCGTCTTCAACTAGTTGCCATATGTAGTGACAATGAACATCCACATGCTTGGTACGTTCACGGAAGACTGGATGTCATGCTAACTTGATAACGCCTTTGTTATCAACAAACAAAGTGGTCAGTTCTACTAGTGGCATCTACATATCCCCAAGCATCCAATGAAGCCAAACAACTTCACAACCTGCCTTGACTGTCCCTTTGTAGAGGAGAGAGAAACTGCCTGCTGCTTCTTACTAGTCCGTGTGACGGCATCTAATCCCAAATTGAACACTATCGAGAAGTTGACTTTTTATTGTCAACAGAGCCAGCCCAATTTGAATCTGTGAACTCACTAAGTCTAGGATAAGAACTTCGAGAGTAAAGAAGTTCATAATCTGAAGTGCCCTTCACATAACAAAGCACGCGCTTTGCTGCCATCCAATGATCAGCCTTGGTAGCTATCATAAAGCGTGAGATGTAGCTGACTACGAAGCTGATATCAAGCCTAGTAGCAGAGAGATAAATGAGGTTCCCTGCTAGTTGCCTATATGTAGTATCATCAACGGGAATTGAATCAAACTTTGTTGATAACTTGAGACCTTTCTCCATGGGTGTAGATGCAGGCTTGCAATCCTGCATACGAAATTTGTCTAACAGAGCCTGGGCATATTTGGACTGAGGGATGAATATACCAGACGGTTGTTGCCAAACCTCAACAACTAGGCAATAATGCATAAGCCCAAGGTTAGTCATATCAAAAGACTCGCATAAATTTTCCTTGATTCCCTAAATCAAAGATATCAAATTGCCAACGATGATCAAATCATCCACATAAAGAACTAGAAGGATGATGTCACTATCAGTAGTCTTGATGTACAAATTTGAGTCTGTAGAACTCCTCTTGAAGCCTTGATCACTGAGGTACTTGTCAATTTTTATATACCATGCCCTAGGGGCCTGCTTCAAGCCATAGAGAGCTTTCACCAATCTGAGAACCTAATGGTATTTACCAGCAACTTTGAAACCAGGAGGTTGCGTCATGTAGACCTCTTTGTGGAGATCAGCATTCAAGAAAGCACTCTTGACGTCCATCTAATGGACCTTCGAGCCAAACAGTGTTGCCATGGCTAAGACTAATCTGATTGTGCTCATCTTTGCAGTAGGAGCAAAGGTCTCCTCATAATCAATGCCCTGATGCTAAGAAAAGCCCTTCACAACTAAGCGAGCTTTGTACTTATCCAAAGTACCATCAAATTTGTATTTGATTTTATAAACCCATTTGCAGCCAATGTTTTCCTTCCTAGTAGGAAGATCAGAAAGGCCCCAGGTGTTATTTTTCAGCAGGCTCTAAAGTTCATACGTCATGGCCTATTCCCACTCTAGAATTCCTTTAGCCTCAGAATATGTTCGAGGTTCAGACACAATATGAATGTTGGCCATAAGAGCAAAGTTAACACTCTATAAGTTTGCTCTTTTTTCAAGCAGTTCTCCCATCAGTGAGCTCATCATCACAAAGATAAACAAGTGTCTTAACCCACCACTTAGGCTGGAGAGGAGAACGACCAACATTAGTATCAGACGATGCTTGGCAATCAATCAAAAGAATCTAGATCAAACTTAGGTGAAGCATCTACAAAGCGAGGTGATCCTGCAGGAGAAGCTGGCGGTGTCTATATAGGGATCACTGGTATAGCTGAAGCTACAGGAGCTACTAGAGCTCTCCTATCAGGTGGACCTAATGTAAGCGTAATTCCCAAATCATGAGCCTTCATAGGCTGGTCTACTAGATCAGGAACAAGAGAAACAAGAATGAATAGTCCTCGCTGCTCATCAAAGACTATATCACGACTATACAGGAGACGAGATGTCTCAGTGTCACTCAAGCAATAGGCTTTGTGAAGAATATTGTATCCAGCAAGCATGAGTTTATGACTCTTGGCATTCAACTTGGTGCGCGATGCATCAGGGATCCAAACAAAAGCAAGGGAGCCAAAAACCTTTAGATGACTGGTTCCGGGTTTGTGACCTAACCATGCCTCTTCCGAAGATTTACCTTTGACCGCCACTGTCAGTGAACAATTCAAAGGATAAACTGCAATGTTAACTGCTTCTTCGAAACATCTTTGTGTTCAAGCATGGATCGAGCCATCTCCGTAATTGTTCTGTTCCGACGTTCAACTACATTGTTCTGTTGTGGTGTGTGGTTAACTAGCATTTGATGCCATGAGTATCCAACAAGCTAGATAAGTCATTAGAACAAATTAAGTCATTAGAACAAATTCTCTGATCTAAGAGTAATAATAGATTTCCCGAACTGTTTTTCAACTAAAGGTTTAAACTTTTAAATTACAGGAAATGCATCTGATTTCTTTTTAAGAAAATACACCCACGCTTTTCTCCTAAAATCGTCAACAAACAACAGAAAATACCTGGACCCAAGAATAGGAGGAGTAGCCATAGGGTCGCAAATATTGGCATAAACAAGCTGAAGTACCTAAGAAGCTCGTCATGAATTGTCACTGGGAAAAGGTGTGCGATGTTGCTTCCCAGCCTGGCATGCATCACAAACTCCAAGTTGTTGAGTCTGAATCTCTAGTTAAGATTTAATAAAGTTGATCATTGTGATATTAGTTGGATAACTAATTTACCCCCTCCCCCAGTTATATTGGTGCACTATATATTCTAACACTATATCCCACACATCATTTTTTAGAATGGACAAAAACTTTTTTGTCATGGCATCTTTCTATACTTGGTGTTTAGAAGCTTTAGTTACACGAGTAAGTTCTAAATTTGTAATCTCGTTCATCAATGCCACATAGTTTGATAATATATTAGGCCTCTTACTCTCTCTAAAAGAACCTTTTGGTGCAACGAAGTTTTTTGCTTCCTCAACAACCTTTCTATCCCAAAGTGGTTGTTTCCTTTTGTTAACATTAAGATTTTGCCCCCTCTCAATCTCAAGACTAGTATAGTTTTCATTAGGCTTTTCTTTTGGTTGCTCCCTCTAAGTTTCAGAATTAGGTTCTTCCTCCATGTTCTCAGGTGAGTCTTGAATTTCTAATTAATCTAAGCTCTTAGACCTTTTAAAAGCAATGTTTTCCTCAAAAGTGACATCTCTACTCAGCTCTACTTGGCCTTGATGAGGTAGGTATATTTTGTAGCCTTTAGAAGGTAACCTACAAAAATCCCTTATTTCCCAGAAGGTTCTAATTTTGTCCTTTTCTCTTTAAGTACATGTATATATACAGGACACCCAAATATCCTAAGATGGCTTATATCAAGTTTTATCCTCGTAAAGGCCTCTTCTAATGTTTTGTTATCAAGATGTGAGAGAAGACATCTATTTTATATGTAGACAGTTATTCTTGACGCTTCTACCCAAAACAAAGTATCAAGATTTTGGTCATACATCATTAACTTTGCAAATTCCACAATGGTTTTGTTTTTCCTCTCAGCTACCCATTTTGTTGAGCATTATAGGGTACAATAAACTCTCTCTTAATCCCAATATTAATACAAAATTCTCTAAAGATTTCGGAAGCGAATTCATTCCTACTGTCAATTTTCAGGATTTTAACTTTCTTTCCAGATGAGTTTTTAGTTAGGGCCTTGAATTCTTTGAATTTCTTAAGGATCTCTTCTGACTCTTTGCATTTCAGAATGTAGATCCAGATCTTTCTAGAGAAGTCATCCACAAAAATTACATAGTATAGAGACCCTCTTATTGATGGGGTGGACATAGGTCCACATAGATTTGAGTGGACTAATTCCAATACATTTTCAGTTTTTCTTAAACTATTTTGGAAGGATCCTTTACTGTTCTTCCCTAATGCCCACCCCTTACATGTTCCATTATGGATTGTATTTAGTTTGGGAAGTCTTGACACTAATTTTTCCATAGATGTTAGGACTAAAAAATGTATATGCCCTAATCTTATATGCCAGATTTCATTGGAGTCATAGGTTTCATGAATGAGTGCTTGTTTTGACTCAGTACGGAGTTTGTATATGTATCCATGTCTTACACCTATTGTTTTAGCCTTCTTAAAAGTAGCGTTCTTTGGCCATGTCAAGACTTTTCCATTCATGAAAGTGACTATATCCATTATCTTCTAGGGCAGATATAGATACTAGGTTTCTTTTAATTCCTAGTACAAATACTACATGTTGTAGTTGAATAGTGATGCCCAAATCTAATTTGATGTTACAGGTCCCTACTCCTTTTGCAGGATGTGCAGTCATCTATGATGGTTACCTCCTCCTCAATTTCTTCAACCATTGTACCTAGATGTTCTTGAAATCCGGTGATATGTCTAAAAGACCCATTATCAATCACCCAAGTATTGACTTTATTTGATACATGATTTGATAGTGCTGAATAGAATAGAAACTTCTTAGGATCTTTTGTATTTGTTTTTCTGACTTTAGTGTAGGATGTTTGTTTCTTAAGTCTGTCAGGGCATTTGGCAGCATAATGTCCATATTCGTCACATCTAAAACATCAGACTTATAAAGCATCTCTCCTTTCCTTGCCCATTCCATGAAAAATTTTCTTCCTTTTGAAGTTCTTCTTCTTTCCTTTCTTATGATGTTTGGCATTCAGAACATCAAGGTCTTCGTTTATGGATTTTTGCTTGATTCCTTTTGGTAACTGCCTCACTTCTTCTTGTAGACAATTGGACCTTGGGCAGCCTAACTTTGAGAGTTTTGACCTCACACTTATGCCTTGTTTGAATGATTCCCATGAGTTAAGTAGTCCACTTAGGGCTGTAAGGGATAATTCTTTTCTTTCTATCTCATATCTAATGTTTGATAGTTGATCCCTTACCTCTATAATTTTCATGAAGTAGGAAGTCACAGATTCTCCTTTATTCATACTTATGTGATTCAGCTGTGTTTCGAGTGCAAGGGTTCTACCTGTATTATTTATCTGAAAGGTGCTCTCTAGAGATTTTAACATGAGGTATGCAGTTGTCTGCTTTGCCAGTATTGGTACTATGTGGTCTCTCACAGAATCCACTATTAGTTTCATAGCTTTCTTGTTATTTTCAATCCATTGAAATTTTTCTGGCTCGTCCTCAGGGTCTGTCCTTTTATCTTTTACATATAAATCTACTTTGTGATTATCTAATATCATCATGATTCTTAATTTTCAAGCCATGAAGTTGTTGGCTCCCTCAAGGCAATCCTCAAATCTGACTGGATTTGTCATTTTAAATGATGGAAGTGTGGCAGAACTTTATCAACGTAGGTAGTCTGATTTCTAAAGTTTACCTCTGATGTTTCTAACTTGGCTCTGATACCATGTAAATGCACTGGTAAACTTAGTAGCAGACTGTAATTTATTCACTTTCCAAATACTGATCTGATTGCACTGTCTTGTAGGTATAAGCAATCACAATGCCAAAGTTGATATTCAGACTTGAGAAGTAATTCTGGAGTTTAAAGCTTTTATTGCTTCTGATATTTGAATGCAGATATAGAACTATTTATTGTTTACGATTGTTCTATCTCTTGCAAGTATATCCAAATATATAGCCATTTGAAAGGATGGTCATGTCTATTCTGTATGAGGAGGCATGATGTTTCAATCAGAATTAGTTATCAAACAGTTCCGATCCTAGTCAGGTGTTCAGCAAATAACCTAATTTAGCACCGATCACATTTGGTGTTAGTTTGAATATCTAATGGAGATCGTTTTATATATAAAGCAATGTGAACAATGCTTGATCAATTTCAAGAGATAATCGAGGGTTTCATCCTTGGCAAAATATGCACATTCAGATCGCTGATGGAAAGGAAAAGATGTTTAGTTCATATATATATATATATATATATATATATATATATATATATATATGATTTGAATTTTGTATGTATGCATATATACCAGTTCACAAAGCAAACTAGTATACATGTATGCATACCCAGTCATCAGTTTTATATCCTTCCATACTGACCGATGCCACCACATTAAACAGCGTGTAATAAAGTTGCATATACTAATCATTCTCATTGATTATTGCGTCTGCAAGATACTTAAAAAGTCTTGATTCTGTATCAGTGTCAATTGGTGATATATATGCTTTGTTAGAAAAGTCATGTGTATCGTATTCATGCTCAGTGTATGAGCAGAACTATATATGTATTCTGATTTGGAGATCACATAGCAGTGAGATGACATTATTTTTGTGGTACTGTATATACAGAGATGAGATCTGTAGAGTATTTTATTGCAGAAACTTCTGTATGTGTTCAAGTCTTATTGTTCACAATCCATAAATGATCGTGTAGTTCCCATGTGAGGAGATTCAGATTATTTATAATCTGTTATTTTATCAGTCATTCTGAGACTTTTTAATTGAGGGCTTATTGATTGACTATGTGAAGACATCAATCATAGCATAAATCGTGTAATTGATTTGAGATCAGAATAAAGGACCTATCTTTTGGTGTGGCTGGGTTTTTCCCTCAAGTAGGAGAGGGTTTTCCCAAGATAAGTTTGTGTGTTCTTTTGTTATTGAGTTTCACTATTTTGTAAAATTCTTTTCTGGTTCCTAAAATTTAATAGATTAGTATATCTTGAACGGTTTCTGTCGTAAATTGATGTATTTCCTCCTACAACTTTCATTGTTTTTTTTGAGTAATGATGGTGTGTTTTCCATAAATTAATTCCAAATCTTTTTCCTATATCAACTTCCCTTTTATGATGTTCTATGCTTATATTGATTTCCCTCAACTATGGTATTCATGATCTTTGCCAATCTTTGTGTCGTTGGAATGTGGTTTTATAAACTTTTTTATAATGATCTTATGTAAATGGAAAGAAGATGTCCGGTATTTGTAGGCTCTCCGTTGACTAGTCTCAATGCATGTGATGTTGACTTGTGGAACCAACCAATTGATGATGTCGACTACTCACGATTAATGTCTCAACAGATGTAGTGTTGCTAATACAGATGATTTGCAAGCAGACTTTTGTTTATCGCCATGGATACTAAGAAATGGTTCAATTAAGGTTTGACCCACCTATCAAGTCAAGAGGCTCGAACATGTTTATGACTCACCAAGCTATGATGGAATTATCATGATTCCTTTCATCAATAACGTTCATGAGGTAATCAATCAATATGACAATTTATTATTATTTCTTTATTATATTTATTATTTATTTGTTGCTTCTTGTAGTTAATTATTATATATTTATTTATTTATTATTAAAATCCAATTTTGGAAAGGGGTCATTACATAAAGTTATTTAATGATTGGTGCCAATTGACTTTAAAAGTGCATTAAATGATTATACTATCAAAGGGGCGCAATTATTTAATATTTTCCTAAGTCAATGTGAACACAAGAAAAGCAAATATCATTTTATGATTTAAAACCAAAGTCAAAAAAGTAGTTGCATGAGAGCCATTTAATGAATTAATTATTGATGATGAAAAAGTCAACCTTCATCAAAAGCAAGTGTCTTTAAGTTATGTGAAAAGTGAATGTGAAGCTACTTGGTGAACTTGTATGAGGAGAAATATATAAAGCCAAAGCTGAAAATCGATAGCGGACTTATGCAATTGTTAATTGCCTTTGAACTGTAAAAACTCTGAAATTTGTCAAGGGTTTCAGCTACAGCTTGAAGAATTGTGAATTCTTCTAGTCCTGAGCACTTTAAATTGGTGAAAGATCCAATGAGATTGTGTATTTTGGAGATGGCTTCATCCAGGAGTCATTGGTGAGCTTAAATTCATAGTTTTTGGTAGACATCAGAACCAGATTGAAGGATAATTACATACTACAACTGCTACAAGGGTAAGAGTGAAAGATTGCAGCCTCTAAGACATACCTTGGGCTACCCAAAAGCTTCTGTACAGGAATATCAAGGCATGTGAGGGTTTTGACAGCATAGGCGTGAGTTTGCTTGGTTGAAACATCAAGCATTATCACCACCAGTTCATACTTGATTGGATGTTTGGCTGGAAGTGATAAATCAAGAGATTGAGGGAAATTTGGCAATTACATGGCTGCATCTTATCACACAGTTTTCTTCAAATTCTGCAATCATAAGTTACAATATCAGTATCTGCATTTGTATGCATTGTAAATGTTTACATTAAAATAAAGCTCCAGCATTTAATGCTTAGGAATACTAGTCACAAAGAGTTTGAATGTCATGAATCATCTCTCTCGTCTTTAGTTTGCATGCCAACTATTTGAATTAATGCCAAGCTGCTGTAGGTGCATAGTTACATTGTGTGGGTTATCTATATGCATTCAAAAGACCAAAAGAATTGCATTTGCATTATGGTTCTTTGCCTGGACATCTTAGGAACCATTTGAAAGCATTTAAGTCATATTTAACATCATTTCAAGCAATCATTATCAGGCTGAAACAATTAAACAGAAAATAAAAAGGTTGTATGCAAAGTGTTTGATAATAGTCCTTGAGCCTCCAATCAGCATTTTGAGATCAGATTTGGCGAGGGATACCACAATATATAATAGCAAGCTTCAAAAGCCGCCCACACAAAATTGGTTTCAAAATTAATGACTTTCAACTAATTCATTGCTCAAGGATATGGACTTGGATGTAACTGATCAAGTGTTTAGGAAACAATTCCTAGACGTCGGGTTCTGCTTTAGACAAACTTAAAATATTGATAGATAAATCAAAACGAGGGGGAATACATTGAAACAAAATTAAATTATTTTTATTACATTGTTATTTTTTCTTTCTGCAAATATTCACAGCTTCACATCAGTGTGACTAGGTTGCTGGAGCCTGGAAGAGCTTAAAAGAAAACTGAAATGAAAGTATATGTGAATTTTTTATAACGTTTTAAACTTAAATATTTATAAAATTTATATAAACAAACGATTTATAAGTTCTAAAAAATCAACAAAATCAATTACAAAAAATCAACAATTCAAAAGTTGAAATTCGCAAAATCTACTGTCACATAAGCTGTCATTGACCTGATAAGGCTTGAAGATATTCTATTTTACTTTATTGTATCCATAAATAGGTCAAGGAATACAGAAAGCAGAAGGGTCGAAAGCGAACCCAAAACCTGTGCATCGAAGAAGGTGATATCGCTTCTGCAAAGTGATGTGGATACCACTTTGATGCGAACCTCGAGAGGTTGTGAAGATGTTACTTGGACTTCTTCCATCTTCAAAGCCTCCCCAGGCCCCCATGCTACTGCAGCTGCAGTCATCACGCATGAATCCAAAGTATTGTTATATGCAAATGCTACAAAACAACAACGATCCGGGTTCATGTATCACATTAATAGGACGAATATGCGCACCTTTGCAAGTGATATATTGAGGTAGCTTTTTGGAGGCCGTGTTTCTCTGCGTTTTACTATTTTGCCAGGATGCATCCGTTTGTTACAGCTTTTAAAACCAGTGAAGAGGGCTTTGTCTTGAGTCGTTGGTCAGGGTAGGTGTGGGAGGGCTGGGTTTTCATGTTCGTAGGATTGGCGATATGCTTTTTGAAGGAACATATAGGTATTACCCTGGGGCACATGTCATCGCTCTTTCCTCGAGTCGACTTCATCTTTCGGTTTATTTAGTCCTGGGGCACATGTCATCGCGCTTTCCTCGAGTCGACTTCATCTTTCGGTCTATTTAGTCTTGCTTCCTCACTCACCGGCTTGTTCACTTCGCATCCTAACATCGCCCTTCATCCTAGTCCCTCCGGGCAACCTTCTTAGAAGAACGTTGGGGAGTGAATCATCACCTTGTATAGAAAGAACATAATTGGTTGGAGGAAAAAATTGTTCGGGTCTGTTTGGTCCGTAGAATTGTTCCTATTTTTGAGATTTTACATGGAAGATGAGGAGAGTTATCTTTTTCATAATCTGGATTTGAAAATTTTTGCATTGTTTTAAAATTGGCAAAATGGAATTAGAAACCAGACTTCTAATTTTGTTTCAAAATCAGGTTTTCAGACTTCCTACTAGCAACAAAGAATTGAAAATCAAAACATGGTTATGCTTTTTGAGGAGTGTAAAAATAATAGATTGGATTACTTTTTGGAGTCTGTCTGCAATTCCAAGCTTACGCATAAAATGTGTCTTTCCACTCATCTTCCAAGTGAAACAAACAGTTCAAGTAAAATCTCAAAAATAGGAATGAAAATTTACAAAACCTTGATTTGGCTAAATCGATAATTGTAGCAATCTCGATTTCTACAATTCCACGAACCAAACGGACCCATTGTTTCATTCAAAAGATGAGTGGAAAGATACATTTTTATGCATAAGCTTGGTGTTGAAACAAAATTAGAAGTCTAGTATTCTAATTCCATTTTGCCAATTTTGAAACAAACGCAAAAAAAAATTAAATCTAGATTATGAAAAAGAAATTATCCTCATCTTCCAAGAACCAAACGAATTTTCGGAAATTGTTTTTAGACAAAAATTGCTAGATTGATTGTGTTAAAGGTTATTTAATGTGTGGCCTTCTTCTTGTTTTTCTTTTTATCATTTGATTAATTGTAATTTTTATTTTTCGGTGTAACTCAACAATATTTTCTTTATACATAAAATTGTCAAATACAAAAATTATTGATATCTTTAATGGTCTATCATGTTTTTAAATGTTACAAATTTTTTAAATAGGCATTTTTCACAATCTTATTAAAAGCAAAGGAGAATAAGGTATTAGAAAATTCCATTTGTTAATTTTAATGATACTATCTTCAAGAGAACTTATTGTAATTGATCATTTCATAATATTTAGAAAGCAATATGGTTGTTTTTGTTAAGGTTGACAACTTTCTAGCAACTTAGTCTTACCGTCACTTGTTGGCATAACTAATGCAAATGTCTTTAAGCACACATTTGATCGTGATTGAATCATATATTGTGTTTTTTTTTATGTCAACTTGATACTCAATCATGAACTATTTACTAGAAAGTCAGTTTACTTATAATACATGTGGAAAATTAAGTATACGGTTGATTTGTGTGATGACTTAGAGTATGTGATGGATATGGGAGACATATATGTTTCTAGTTTATGTAAATGTAATCTCATGTACTATACATCAGTATTGAGTGAGTTACGACTAACTGAAGTGAGACAATTTAGCCAAATTGATTAATTTATGAAAAATAGTGAATGATTTGATTGGTATATCAATTTTTTGTTATTTTAGAGGATGAATGTGACAACCTATTTTCTCATCACTGAATAAATCGATATACCATCGCCGCATAGATTATCGAATTCCAATCTTGAAATTAGTTATATAAAATAATGAATAAATTAACAAGGTAGTTATAAGAACCAGGCATCATTCTTGGGGATGATCACTTAAAGTTGGGATTAGGATGAAACAACAAAAAGAGGAAAGAGAAACGAACTTGCAGTTGGGAGTTCACAGGTGCTCATTCTTGTATTTTTTTGCATTAATTCTTGTGTTAAGAATTCTAGAACAAATCTTTATAAGTCTGACTACATTTTAGCTTAAAGAGCCCCATTTCATTTCCTAATAAGAAATTGCCTTTGTTAGATGTATTTATCTTGTCACAAATTTGGCAATATCGTTGTCATAGTTGTGCGAACTATGCTTTATACTTATTTCAAACTTAATCACCATAGACCGATCAATATTTGGAAGCTTTCTTTCATTTTTTTCTTCTTGCCATAACCATCTCGTATTTGCAATGATTCGTCTCCATTTAAGGCATTCTTCTGTGTGGTTAGTGCATTGTTGTAGTGCACATAATATCTATAATTGATTTCATTTCCTTTGTACTCTGAAATTCATGACTGTGTGAAACTTATTGGGTATCCCTATGTGAATAACAAAAAAATGATAGTTATCCTTGACCAATTTATGTTCGACAAGCTTATTCTTGTTGATCTCATTTTGGTTTTAACATATGAGTGACAATATATTAACTTAAGTCATTACTTAATAGAATTCAATGCATACTAAGTAAATAGTGCATGATGAATATAAGTTGCAAAATAGACCATGCCAAGTAATATACACAGATAGTGTAGAGCACAAGTATGTGTCAAGCAGATGGTTAGTGTCGAGTCACTCTAGTGATGAGCAAGTTATTAGATGTCGAGTGATTTAGATGTCAAGTAAACAAAACATGTCGAGTCATTTAGAGGTTGAGTTACAACATTGAAGATCTAGTACATGTCAAGCATCAGAGGCTTCAAGTGTCGAGTGAACAATTTTGGACATAGTTATTTGTAATGGCACAAACTCCTATATAGACCATTTTTGGGGTGACATAAGGATTATATTATGACTCAAGAAGATAAGAACGAATATGTATTGAGAATCACTATGCAGTACATGAAACCAATCAAATAAAGGGATGAATTCAGCAACAAAATGGGTGAATCACAATCGTTGATTCCTACCTAACCTTAAGTCACCAAAGTCTTCTTATGGAGGACAAACATTAAATTTTGTGAGGATGTTAGAAAAGGTTTGCACGTGCTAAGGCATAGCATTCATGGTGTCTAAGGAAATGTGAAAGGATTGAATTGCAAAATTAGTTAGAGGAAAATAGAACAGAGTACTTAGAGGATAGAGAAGACATGTCTACTTAGAAGGATCAAAGATACTTGGATAGAGAGGATCTGATATCTAGCAGATCAGTGCTAATCAAAGGATTAATGTTGAAACATTCTAATAGGTGAATCAGTCAAAATCTCCTAACGGAGTAGTCTTAACAGGTTGTTGTAAATCCTCTAGTAGGGTGCTTACTTTGTTACAAGTTAAAGTCCTTTAACCAAGCACACTTTTAGCAAGGTGTTGAAATCCTTTAATAGGGTGAGACCTAGCAGTCTTTGTAAGCCTTTAACAGGGCAAACCTTTCACAGGGTAGATCATAGTTTATGATCAAATTTATGTAACCATAATTGGGTACACTTTACAACTGTAGTAGTGAAGATTTGTGGGTGTCATCCCCACCCCAATTTTACCTTCTCATTGGAGGGTTTCTGGATAACCAAATATCTTGTGTCATATGTGTTATTTATTTCATGCTTTAGATACTATGATGTAGTTGGCTATTTCAATTTACATGCATATAGTGAGATGAATGTGTGGGGAATGTTTTATTGGTTAAAGTTTTGAAGTGTTGATTTACCCCCCCACCTCTTAGTTTTAGTTTCTCGTTGTTATTTCCAACAATTGATATCAAAGCTTTGTTCTCTAGAAAGGAAAGCTTTGTTGCTTTGAGGAAAGATCTCGAAGATGGAAGTCTACAAATTGGGAAAAGTTATTGGTAACCAGAAGATTGAAATACAACTTATTCTACATCAACTAAATGAAGCAAGAGATGCATTAAAGAACTCATTGAAAAGAAGGAAAGCGATAGCTATTGGACAAGATGAAACACAATACAAAGAGGTTGACACTACTAGACTGTTTACGGAAGGAAACTATGGAGAGTTTGATGCAGCAATTATAGATTTGATGGAAAAGAATGATACCCTAACTAAAGAGTTCATAAATATTAAAAGGGAACAAGAAGCACAAGCTATACAATTGTGTGAGATAACTGAATTAAGAAAGAAATTTGAAGAAGATAGGGTCATGATTGAAGAAGACAAAAGAGCATTGGCTAACAGATTGGAAGAGGAGACATTAGATTTACAGAAGCTTGCCAGAATGCAGTTAGACACAATGAATCAATTGATGATTGCAAATCAAGAGCTAAATAGGAAAGACATTGAGATCACAACCTTGAAGTCATAGAATGACTTACTGTAGAATGAATTAAGAGCTGAAAGAGATAAGCTTAACAAGCCTAGTGAAGCCATAAGATATTTTGAAAAATTGATGGAGTCACCAAGATCTAATAATGATACTACTGGATTGGGATATAACTCTATTGAAGAGGGAGAATCCTCCAGAAGTGGTAAAAAAAGGAGTAACAAAGGTAAGAATTCCAAACCTACTTGACAACTGGGGAAAACTAGGTCATACAACTAATGTTTGCAGGAGTAAGACTATCAATCAAAGCCCTAAGTAGAAATTCAAAGGAGTCTACTACAACTACAATAAACAAGGATGTCAAACACATGAATGCAGGACAAAGACCATGGACACTAAAATATTTGAAGGATAGTGGTATAATGAAATATGGACATTGAGCATATGAGTGCAGATCCAAGCTCAAATGGTCATCAAACAAGCAAGCAAAGGTAAATCATAATGGCAACTCTTATAATTGGGATTACAATAGTAGGTATAGTTGTCACTATTGTCAAGAGTATGGACATGTATCTGAGATTTGCATAAGAACACATTTCAGAAGTGACTACAATAGATGGTTGAGTCAAACTACATGCTTTAGTTGTTTGAAGATTGGTCATATAAGCAGAAATTGTCCAACAAGGTCAAAGGCACCAAGCAGTGAATTTAACAAAGGTAAACAAGAGATTAATGTTGAAGAATTCAATGTGCAGATGAACAAGACATGGAAGAAAAGAGAAGATTGCAGTACATCAAATGCAAATGAGATCACTTCATCTAATGGATCATGTGATCACATCACCCCCAACTAGGCAATCAAAATGTGTGTGTGGGACTGATATTTCAATGATATACTTTACATCAGTTCCAAGGATTTAAGTTCTAAATATTATATTAGCATGAATTAAGATGCAATACATTGGCTAGAAGTTGGAAGAAATCTATAAGTTTTGTTAGTTTTCATGTTTTTATTGAGCATGAAAAGTTTCATAGTTGTTGCCAAGTGAGAATGAAATTTCAGATGATGCCGAGCTATTAGGTGTGATAGTGTTGGTCATGCTTTTATTGAGCATAGTGGAAATCATGTGTAAGTTGAGTGAGTTAAAACTACTATAGTAGTTGAGCTTACAGTTGTGTAAGCACTGAGCATTTATTGTTGAAGTTTTAAGGGCTATATGGTCAATTTTTGACTCATTTGCATTCATTCAAGATCAAAGAGAGCACAAAGAGCATAATGTGAATTGAGGAAAGAGATTTGAGTGTTTGTAAACTGGATTCTGCTGCTACTCACCATCAATCATAAGATTGACAAGGTATTTAGCGTCTGTCGAGTTTCATTGTTTAAGTTTTTGTAAACCCTAGGTATCAAATATGGCAACTAGCTCTTCTGTAAATGTTAGCAAAGAGGGAAAGGAAGTTTTGAATGTGCAATTAATTAGTAGTAAGGTTAGACAACCACCTTTCTAGGCAAATACAAAGGAGACCCATCTGGTGCACTATCAATGATACCACCAAAAGTATTAATGGTTTAGGATGTCAGATGTGATTATACATGCAAATTTGGAAGCATAGGTGAGATGGAGGGAAATAAACAATCAACTTTGTGGTAATGGAGTTTTAAGGGAAGAAAATAAAATCATAGAAAGAAAAGGGTTGACTCGTGCCCTAGATTTCCCTAATTTATTCAAGATTGGATGGATTAAAATTGTGCTCAATAGAATAAATAACTTCATATGGCTAGAAGATGGACCCATTAAGATCACCAAAAGGATTGTCAGTCAAGTAATAGGGTATCCTACCCTAGACAAACCCAAGACCATGCAAAGTGATGCCAAGGAGATAATAGAAAAGAACACAGGTGCAGTTTGGAACAATAAGGAAATGTCTATAGATTCTATCTCAGACCCCCTAATGGCTTTTGTTGTGAGAGTGATTGCTCACAAGTTCTTTCAATCAAGTAGATTGAATAGTGTATCTTGCAATGCTATAGATTTGGGATACAAAATAGTAAAGAAGGACCATACCTATGACCTTGTTGAGTTGCAACTTCAACAACTATTTGAAAACTTATAGGCCATTAGGAAAACTAAGAGTGCATCTTGCAAATTTGGCTCTCTACTAGTTTGTATGTTCTTTTGTGTGTAGAACACATTTCCTTTGTTTTGTCAAGTTGGTTGGAAAACCAACAGGTCTATTGCAGTACAAATTGGAGAATACATAGAGCAACTTGGGGATAATTTTTAGTCTATGACGACAAGTTACTTTGAGGACTTTAAGAAGTCTATGAAACAGAGACTGAGAATTCCAGTATGACTAGTTGAAGAACATTATAATGATGGTTGCTTCTTAGTTGATGTTGATTACACTTATGTACAAGCAATTGTTCATAGGGTAAGATGGCTTAGACCATTACCTTATGAGATTAATGTGGATGAAGCTTCAACAACCATTACAACTTTACTAGCAGAGGAGATAGACAAGATGTTGAGATAATGGGTGTTGCACACATTGCATAATATTGTTATATTGTATTATTTTATTTATTATGTAATGTTTTATCTAGGAGCACCTAGATAGATGTGCAACATGGAAAGAGTCCCATGCGATATACTTGATGAGTTGTATTGTAATATTATGATAATATTTCATGTAATTATTTATTATTGGGGAAAATAATTAAATGTCCAATATTAAATTTGGGGTCAATGGGCTAGGTAGCACATGGTTTATGTAATACCATTTGGTGGTTTTGTGGGACTTGCTACTATATAAGAAGCCACAAGGGTAGTTGTTGTATGTAAATTGACAAGAAGACAAAAAGAAAAAAGAGAAGAGGCAAGCGGGACAAGGCTTGACAGGTTAGCCAAGGGAACATTTGTGAAGGTTGGAAGCATGGCATGGGATGTGTGGATTCATGCTTGTTCACATGGATTGTTTGGTTGTGGCTATGGCTTTGAAGGCTTCCATGGTTGTATTGCAATGGTGTTTTTGTTGAATAATACATGATGATGGATGCTTTTGGAGGCTAGATTTTTCCCTCAATGAGGGTTTCCCAGGGTATATCTTCTGTCACATTTTGTGGGTATGTTGTCTATTCTCTTGCATGTGGATTTCAATTGCATATGTATTTCAGATCTATTATGGGTTATGTGGAAATGATTTATATTCTTTATTGCAAGTTTCCTTACACAAGAGTGCAACCTCATTTGGCAATTATGAGGAAGCTAAGTCAAGAATCACAATAGAGTTGAAGATTGTTACTATAATTAGGAAGAAAAATAATCTTGTGAAGAAGCTTAAGGAAAGATTTAGCGAAGAGGGAGAGGAGGAAGAGGTAGAAGAAGATGAAGAAGAGCAAGAATAAGTTCAAGCCCCACTTGCACTCACACAAGGTCAAGAAGAAGACCAACAAGAGGAAGAACATGATGAAGGTGTTGAAGGAAAAGAAGTTGAGGAAGCACCCAAGCATGCTAAAAAGAAAAGAAAGGCTAGAGAGCATGAAGTGGAGAAACCTGAGAAGAAGATTGTGAAACTATCACAACATAAGCTAGCAATACTTGTTACTAGGCCCAGCACAAGGGTAGCCACTAAGCAAGTCAAGGTTGTTGAGAAACCTAAAAGGAAGAGAACTATAGCTTCAACAGAGCTAAGTGAACCAATCAAGAAGACATATGAAAGGAGGAAATATGTAGCTCCAACAAAGTTAGATGAGGAGAGGATTGAATTAAATGACAATAGTCAATTCCAAGTGGTAAGCCACAATACCTCATCAGACATAGACAATTTGTGTGATAACATTAAGAATAATGCAAAATTATTAGGGTTCACACATGTTGAGTTTGACAAACTTGGTAAGATTGATCAAAATAAGGTGGAAGAGTTTGTATATGAAATGATGGTTGTATTTAAGACTACACCATTAGAAATTTCCAACTCATTACCCAAAATTCTATATGACAAAGTTGAGTAGAAGTGGCAGTATAGTTTGACAATTGAAAGACAAATAAGAGAAACTACTCTAGCAAGAGTAATGCTAGACTTGGACAAGTCAATGATGACTAAGGCCATGAACAAATACAAGGGGAGATTTGCTCCAAAATACATAGCCTTTAATATCTTACAGAACAACACTGAAGAGGTTGTCAAGCAAAGAACCCAAATATGGAAAGTTATTTAGAGGTTGATAGTTGAGAAGGCAAGTGAACAAACACCTAAGGAAGTGGGTGATGAAAATAATGATCAAGAGGCAATAGAGGCTGCAAAAGATGAGCCAGTCAAGGATAGACATGAGGAAGGCATAGAAAAGAAAGCAGATGAAGAGGCAACAACTGAAGAAAAGTAGTAGGATGAACAAAGTGTACTTGAGGTACATATGTCGAGTGTCAGTCCCCTTCATGTGGACCAAACAAATGAAAAAAAATGATGAAAATCAATGACGTTTCTAATAACATAGTTTAGAACATCAATCCTTTAACTAAGAATGATTAACAAAAAATATTGAAGAGTTCCACCATAGATGCACAATTATGCACTAATCCTATTTTGGTGAGAACAAAAGAGATTAAGAAGGTTGGAATGGAAACAACAGGGGAGAAGAAAAAATACACACTAAGTATAACCCCAGAGGTAAATGTCACAAAAAGTACATAACAACAAGGTGTTGTTACAACACAAGTTGCATTACCTCTAGTGTTATTCACTTCTCATAAACATGCCTTGCTCACAATAGAGGTAGATGGAACTGAAACAAGACTAGATCAGGAAACAAGTCTTGCACCTATAGCACAATCCAAGTTGACGAAGTAAACACAAAAAGGAGAAGGATATGATAGAAGAATCAGTTTTGACTTTGAAACTAGAGGAACATATAGCAATGTAGACATTGGTTACTCTACCAATCTCTGCATCTCCTATTCTTGGTCAAACTCTTCATAGGATAGTGTAGAACAACACCATTACAATCATCAAGGCCTAGTCCTAAGACATCTAAGGTTAGAGAAGGCACGTCTTATGAAGATGTCAACTTAGATGAGGTGATTGAACTTCAAAAGTTTGATCTTTCAACAATCACCATAGAAGAGATAAGCATATTATAAGAAGCTCTAGCAAGGAAGAAACACCAACAGTTTCTTAGAAGAGAGCATAAGTAGAGACAAGTTCTTCATGACATAAAAGAAATATTTCTTGATGCATTCAGTCTCCCAACGACTAATGAAGAGAAACCAATAATTGAGCAACTAGTGAACATAGTTGACAAGATCAATGATACAAACCTGTATTCCAATACTAAACTGTTGGAATGGTCTAAAAAAAAGTTCCAAACAAAGGTAAATGGAAAGATAGCTAGTGTCATTGCACTATGTCAAGTTTAATTAGCAACCAAGATTGAAGATGTGAAAAAGGTGTTGGAGAATAGTTTCTCTCTTTACACAAAGTTGTATGATGTGAATCTTTTCACACAAGACATACAAAGGTGTGTTGACCAACTAGAGGGAGATTTAAAAACCACAAGTACTACTTTACCACTATCTCTTGGTTAAAGTTAGTCACATTTTCAAAGATTCTTATCTACTTAAGGTAGGCTTGCATAGTTGAAAGCACAAGATGCTAACATTCAAGCTATCTCAATCAACATCCAATCCATGTTGACCCCACACATGGAAGTGTTACACAAGAAACTGGCCTTTTCTGAATCATTGATTAAGAAAGATTCTCATCTTTCCACTAATGATGGCCTAGTTAACCTTGCTTCAAGCTAGATGTTCAATTTCAATCTCTAGAGGTAACGTGCAACAATTGGGATGCATCACTCCAAATTATCATGCAGGTCCATAAAACATTTTTGGACAAACACCTTAAAGTGTACCACTCATGAAATCAATGTCAAAAAAGGAGGATCATAAATAGAGGGGGAAACAGAGTGAAACAAAGAGATAATGATGATAGGGAGAGTTACTAGCAAATAGGAATAACAGGGGACAACAAAAATTTAGTAAATTTACTTAAGAGGAGTAACAGATTCAGATACAACAAAGGAAAATCAACTCAAGGGGAGTTATAAAGTTTTGAGTTATGGCTGACAAGTCATAAGTTTTGCAAAATTTTGAATGTTGAAATTTTGTATTGGAGACGAGCAATGTATCTTGCTTATTTGAATTATGCTCATATTTAAGATTACATATGCATGACAAAGTGTTTTTGCCACTCATGTCAAAGGGAGAGCTTGTTGATCTCATTTTGGTGTTGACATACGAGTGACAATACACTTAAGTCATTCCTTAACAAAATTTAGTGCATGCCAAGTAAATAGTGCATGACGAGCATAAGTTGCAAAATAGACCATGTCGAGTAATATACATAGATAGTTTCGAGCACCAGTATATGTCAAGCAGATAGTTAGTGCCGAGTCACTCAAGTGACAAGCAAGTTAATAGATGACGAGTGATTCAAATGTCGACTAAACAGAGGATGTCAATTCATCTAGAGGCCAAGTTACAACATTGAAGATCTAGTAGATGTTGAGCATTAGACGCTTCAAGTGCCAAGTGAATAGTTTTGGATGTAGTCATTTGTAATGGCACAAACTCCTATGTAAGTTTTTTTTAGGCCAACTTAAGGATTTTTTTACAACTCTAGAAGATAAGAACAAATCTACATTGATAATCCTTATGCAGTGCATGCAACCAATCAAATAAAGGGATGAATTAAGTGACAAAATGGGTGAATCACAATTGTTGATTCCTACCTAATGTTAGGTCACCAAAGTCTTATTATGGAGGACAAAACCTAAATTTTGTGAGAATGTTAGAAAAGGTTTGTATGCACAAAGGCATAACATTCATAGTGTCTAAGGAAATGTGAAAGGATTGAATTACAGAATCAGTTAGAGGAGAACATAACAGAGTAGTTAGAGGACATAGAAGACATATCTGGTCAGAAGGATCAAAGATACTTGGATAGAGAGGATCTGATATCTAGCAGAGTAGTACTAATCAAAGGATCAAAGTTGAAACATTCTAACAAGTGAATCAGTCAAAATCTCCTAATAGAGTAGTCTTAACAAGTTGTTGTAAATCCTTTAACAGGGTGCTTACATTATTGTAAGTTAATGTCCTTTAGCTAGGCACACTTTTAGTAGGGTGTTGAAATCCCTTAATAGGGTGAGACCTAATAGTATTTGTGAGTCTTTAACATGGCATATCTTTGACAGGGTAGATCATAGTTTATGATCAAAATTTTGTAACCATAATTGGGTACACTTTACAATTGCAGTAGTGAAGATTTGTGGGTGTCATCCCTACCCCAAATTTACCTTCTCATTGGAGGGTTTCTGGGTAACCAAATATCTTGTGTCATATGTGTTATTTATTTCATTCTTTAGATGCTATGATGTAGTTAGCTATTTCATTTTACATGCATATAGTGAGATGGATGTGTGGTGAATGTTTTATTGGTTAAATTTTTGAAGTGTTGATTCACCCCCCTCAGTATTCAATTTCCCATTATTATTTCCAACAATTCCTTTTAAACTAGAAATGGTAGTTTGGGTATCTTAGTGTGTTTGACTAGCGCCATCTATGAGCTCTCTCTTACCTAGGTCCACACTTTTAATGAGGGTTGATAATTTGATTTCTCAATTCCTCCTTCCTCTATCATAGTCATACCCTCATATTTGTCCTTGTATAATTCAACCAACATGTAATGCAGTTGAGATTCTTGCCAATGAATAGAGAAAGTTTGAAGAAAAACTCATATGAAAGGTTGTATGTTGTTTAGATTTCTTCGAAGGTGATTAACAACTCAAAGTTTAAATGTTTCCCCTTTTTCATCTCCTATACGAGTTTTAAGTTTCAATTGGGTTTCTAAATAGTTTCATTTTTTTTATGAATAGGGCATCTTATTGTGTAATCTACGATAATTACTATGTCATGATAGCGGTAGGGATAGGATTCAAGTAGTTTATAACAATAACAAATAGAAGAAGACATTCTAGATTCGATCTTGTCGGTTAGGAGAATTAACAGACAATCATACATGAATTCTCTATCTAGCCATGTGGCCCAAAGGCCATCTTCTATGTGATTCAAGGCCTCTGCTAGTTTTGAAATTGGAAGCAATTTCAATGTATTGGTTTACAGAGAGACATGGATATTAAGGTTTTCATTATACATCAAGCAAGATTTTTAGTAATGATTTTTTCTTTATCTAGTAAAGGCGTCATGGGAATGCTCATTATCCCGAGTAACCATTACACTGTGTAGGGTTTTATGCTATTTTAGCCATCCATTTATGGTTAGTAGTTGATATTCCTAGAAGTTATGAGATCTAAAAGCTAAGTGCAACTGAATGTACATTCTTTCTAAGGCATATTGGAAAACAAACACATCTGCATAAGTGTGTGAGAAATCATCAATCCCTATTCTTCTCTTTGGTGTATTCTTCTAAAGTGACACATGAGAATTTCCCTTAAACTAAAACTCTAATTCACATCCAAATGAATGACTTGTGATACTTGGTAACTTTGTAGTCTTAATGGGAATAATTGGTAGATCACATCCTTCATAAAGAAATTTATTTCCCTTTCAAACATTACAGAACATGTCTTCACTGAATGTAATTATTAGAGATGGAAAGGTCAATAATTATGTATCTATAGCATGTTATTTAGATTCACATCTATAGGTTGTTAGATTAAATTACTTTGAAATTATTGATTCACCCAAAACTTGTAACTCTATTTTTTGGTAGAGTTAAAAATTAGGATGAGAAATGCTTTTCTTGGCAATGTACAACAAAGATTTAAAATCTTTAATGCTATAGTCTCGGTGATATTTAGACAATTGTGAAATTATGTTGGTAATTTATTACTTACTCCTGCTATATTTATTTATTTTTACTAATGAAATTATTGGGAAATTTCAATGATTGAAAAGCTACACCTATAGGAGGCATTGAGTGTTAGCATTTTACATTCTAAAAGTTTAGAATATGGATTATTTTCAAACATCCTTAAAACTATTTTTTATAAATTATATTAAGTATTTACTCTTAGTAAATCCATTGTAAAAGGATGAGCAATGGTTGACTTAGTGTTGATGTTACATGCAAACATGTCTAATGTGTTCCTATGTGTAGATAGCGCATTTGAAATGTTAGTGTTGTTGAGATTCAATAACAATTTCAAAATTTTTATATTCACTAACTTCCTTACATATCTTTTGCATTGTCTAGAGAGGTGTTAAATATGAAATACCATTGGAGGATATAACTATTGATGCATCTCAATGTTGGATAAACCATGTCATGTTTTTAAAAGTATTAGAGATGAGACTAACACTAAAATGGTAACCAAGAACAAGATTGTTTTACTATCTTCCTGAGCTATGTTTTTTGACACTTGAATATTTTTTAGACAATTTTGCTACACAATTCCATTACTACTCTTAGTTTTTCTTGTTTAGTCTTCCTCGTTGGTGGGCTGAATATCTTTCACGCCAAGTGATGAGAGTCATTCATGACCTATTTAATACCCTCTTTTCATTCATTTTATATAACATTATATTATCTTCCATATCCGGTTCCTATACTATTTCATTTTATTTACCATCTTATGTTGCATATGGTTAAATATGAATAAGTAATATTTAATATAGTTCTTGGGATAAATTAATGGAAATTATTATTGATTATTTTTACTAATAAATATTATGCTTTGAATTATTATTTTACTTTATGATCAAATATTTCCAGTCAAAATTTGAGAGACAAAAACATGACAATCAGTTTTGCATTGTCATTTCCAAGCAAATGACGATGAATTTGAAAAATTTGAGACATGGGTTTTGTCCAAAATAGGCCCATTTATGTTTTCATGTAGTAGAATATCCATAAATTCCACCATTTAGAAGTTGTTGATGATTTTCTAAATACAATAATTCTAAATTTATTATTACAGCCATCAAAAACTCCATATTTTTCTGCAATAATGAGTGCTTCTATTCACATGGATTCTTCCATCCTATCTATGTTGGAGAAGAATTATTGATTTATTACATGGATAAAATCTTTTAGCTCTATACAAATAGCATCTTTGGTCTATACATGGTTGCATGGTCTTTATTTAGGCTTGCTATTTCAACATATTTATTTGTTCTTGGTTTGTGGCTACTTCCAAAGAATTTACGTGAGCCTCTTGCTCACTTGTTTGTTACAACAAACTATTTAATATTTCCTTTATTATTATTCAGCATGTACTTATATGTATGCATCTTTTGTAAACAATAAAGGAGCAGATTTATAGCAGATTTTTATATCAGAAAAATACTCTGCATACAGATCTTCCTGTAGCTGAATTTTGTTTGAGTTCAATATTATTTATGGCTGAATAAAATGTCACTATTTTGATCAAGGAAGAGTAGAAATTTGTTCATATTTCATCACCAGGAATACTAAGGAGGCAGGATCCACTTCTTGGGATGACTGGTGATATAGTTTAGATTGTTTGTGTGTTTTTATTTTTGTTTGATTAATTGTGTGATTCCATTTGTGTTTATCTAATTGATATTTCATTAGCATGTTCTATTAGATTAAGCCTTGATTGTAAAGGAAGTGAATCTGTAAGTGCATGAATGTTGATATATTTTATTTACATATTAATGTCTGTGATAGGAGGAATATAATTCATAAAATCCTTATCATATTAAAATTCTAATCATTTAGTCTTTTTTCAAAGAATTATTCATTCTCCAAATTGTTGATCTGCTCTTATTTCGCTTTCATATATTTCACTCTTCCCATATTTTGCATGCAACAAGCCTAAACTTCCTGTTGCACTTCATTCCCTCGCCTACCAGCTAAAGTTCCTGTCACATTCTTTTCCCAATCTTATTTATTTTTGACTTCCTATAGCAGATCAACCTCCTATCACATATTGTGCCATTTATCATTTACATTATTATTAAATATTTTGGAACATTAAGGGTATGTTTTTAATTTCATAGTAGTGTGTTTTTAAAAGTATTCAAGTAAAATTAATTATGTGTGATTAGAATTGTGGGTTATGTGATCTAGTCAAAAGCTTGTGTCAATTTGCTATTAATAATTAGGGGGTGATTTTATTTTAAGTGTGCAATTTTCTATTTCTTAGAATAGTTTTTCCTTTAATAATTGTAGTTTAGCTCCTATCACTACGAAGTGATAGTTCCTATCCCCAATTTGTTGTAGGTTTCCTTCCACATGTTCTAGCTGGATGCATCCCCACTTGGTTTTCTATCTTCATTCCTTGAGCAAATAGCCACTATACCTTTCATCAGTTTATGAACCCAAATTGACATTTAAATGTGAGATGAACTAGCTCTTAATCTTATCAATTATCCTTAATACTTGAACCATAGTTTCATCCAACATTTTTGGCGTCATTGCTGGGGAAAGGTATTAAAGGCATGAAATCATGGTAAGCCAAGTTAGGAGTAGTGTGCCTTTGGGAGTGTCTAATCAAGTGTTGACCTTGGCCAGTCTGATACCTTAGGTTTGCATTGTAGTAAATCATTTAGTTGCATTGTTTTAGAGTTTGAAAGTAGGTCATAGAATTTAGATCCATTATTTATGTTATCATATTATTGTGATTAATTGGTATAGAAAGGGAAATTTCAAGAAAATGTTTAAAATGATTCATTTTCAAGGTAGTCCAACATCAAATTTGAAAACAAGAATTTGTGGAGGAATTACGTCAACCAAAGGTGATGTTTTTACACGCTCACTACCTAATGAATGCAACTTAAATGATCTGGATCTTCGATTGTCACAGGGATGTCCAATTGTTATTCCTAAGTCTAAAGAAGAGGATATAATTGATGAATTTTTAGAACAATGTGATTTTGAGAGTGACATATTAATTGTTTGTTTTATTTGTCACAGACAAGATGATAAATGTATATGCACAAACAATAAAGAACACACGGTGAATGAAGTACTAGATCTTTGTGAGCCTCACCATGCTAAGGATGTAAGTGAAAAATTCTTCCTTATAAGTGGTGAGCAATTTCAAAGACGAAATCAAGGAGATCAAGGTATGGATTACTCTATTGCATTGGAAAGACAACATGTTTCTTCAAAACATAATTTTCCACCTAGTATGCACAATGAATATAATCATGCATTCTCACAACAACCTATATATCCATCTTATATTCTACCATCTCCATTATTCCCATCCTACTTATATCCACCTACTATATATCCAATAAAACCTTTTCCATTATCCTTATTCCATTCATTTCACCCACCATCCACCCCAACAAATCCACCAATGGAATTCACAATTCCTAATAAAACATCACATAATAAGGTGGATCAAACTACATATAGTGTTGAGATTTCATTGATCCTTTTTCATATGCATGAAATTGATGACATGGATAAAGAATGTGATTTTGGTTTCAAAGAAGTAGAAGAACATATTTACCAATTTAAAAATCATCAATTTAGTTCTTCTTATCTACATCTTAAATCACAAAATTTTGAAATATTTCACACACATAAGGAAACAAACCATTATGATTTCATCATTGAAAAGGTATTTATGTGTGTTGGAATTAATCATGCACCAAAAGATGATCTATTGTATACCTTAATCATTCAAGTGTAATGTATGATACTAAATGATATCTAACAAGACCTACCCATTAAAAATGTTTTAGTATTCAAATATATAGATCTTGGGAGGCCTATGATAAAAATGCATATTCCTCACACACTTATTGATTTGGGTCCAACTAATTAAACAAAACTTGAAGGATTTGAATGCATTAATGACTAAATAACATGCATTGCAAATGGATGTTCATTATTCTTTATTGTTGATTCTTTACATTATCTTGAGATGACTAAATACACTATGGATGATTCATTCATTTAACAAGAACCAATGTATTAATATCTATATATTTCTCATTCTTGGTTGTTGTCTCTTAAGATGATCATTCATAAATAATAGGCACTGAATCACTTTCTTGATTCTTTGGATGGTTTGAATGCTCATGAGATATTAAGAAGAAATCCATAGAAATACTAAAACACGAAGATATTCTTAAATTTGTTTGCTTAAAATTTTCTTGATGTTCTTATGACCTTGCAGAATGAAGTTAAGTTGGGGGGAAATCCCTCCAATTCTATGGTTATTAATAATTTCAAATAAAGCTTCATTAATCGTTCCATTGGTCCTTCTAGTAAACCTCCACATGTGGGATCTCAACCAATTCAAGGTATGTGTTTGTGTGTTGATTTTCCTTGATATTATATATACACAAGCATTTTTAGTTATTTATCCATTTCTTATTATTATCAAGTATCACTTCATATTAATAACTCTACCTATCATTTGCAAAAATAAATTTCCTACTTAATGGTAGAGTTATTGAATGAATGATTTTTAATTTTTTTTTTTACTATACTTGATATGCTTAGTCTTGAGAATGTGGTTACATGCCTCTTATTGTGGAGACATAATATCAATTGGTAATATTTCTCTGTGTGAGTGTCAAGTAACACTTTATCTTGGCTTTTCCTAGCTATATGGAGCATGGTGGTATCTAATTTGGTCTATGTGATTCCAAAATCTTTTAGTATTATTTTATATAGGAAATACATAAGGATCTTGGGTGTATTGCAAATCATCACATGCCTTCCTAGACATGTATTTCTATCTGCCTCTAGTTTTATGGACACATTGGTGACTACAATTGGTTTTTTTGCTCTACCACTTGGCCTTTGGTAATGAAGGTGTGTTATTTCATGCAATGGATACCTCATATTCTTATCAAGATACAATAACATAGCTTCATGTGGTGTCATCATAGAGCAATATTGATGAGGCTAAATATTGCCTCTATTTCATGATAGTTTTAAAACACTTTGTTAATACTCTGTTTATTTTCATTAAGACATTTGTGGACCTATGTTTACTTAAACCAATGATTAACCTATGGGTAGATAGTATGTCATCTTTTGCCAATATCATATACATGATGCATTATTTCATATAATTATCAAAATGTGTGTTCTTATATTTGAATTTCACTTGAAAATGCTTATTTGCTATTATCTCTATATTATAACTAACCTATTAGCAATGAAGCTAAAAGATGATTGGAAGAATTCTAAGATGAGCACCAATAGCATTCAAGGAGAAAAGAATGGTAAGGTGTAGCCATGGTGGAGGAAAATCATAATGGTTTCAAAGGACATGACAATGAGTATGGAGGAGCTATGAAGACTTACTACATTCTCTGCATTTATTCCTATGGCGAGCAGATGTTTAGACTTTATTATTCCTATCTTAAGCTGTTATCTCTTCTTCCTGCCTTGAGTTGTTATTTTCCTTCTTTCTCTCCTACAGATTTATAGCTAGGTTATTTACTTTTTTGCTATGGGAATAAGTGTCAATCTCCTATATATAGGAATCTGACCAAGTGTGTTAGTTTAGTTAGAAGAAAAGAGTTTATAAGAACAAACTGTTAACTTTTACAGTGAGCTTCTTCCCGCCTTGAGTTGTTATTTTCCTTCTTTCTCTCCTGTAGATTTATAGCTAGGTTATTTACTTTTCTGTTATGGGAATAAGTGTCGATCTCCTATATATAGGAATCAAACCAAATGTGTTAGTTTAGTTAGAAGAAAAGAGTTTATGAGAACAAACTATTAACTTTTACAGTGAGTTGTGTTTTTACAGTTCTATGTGTTATGTAATGAATTTCTGAAATGTAATGAAATAGTTTTTGGCTTCTATCCCGTGTTAGTAGTTTAGTTGAAGCTGACTAAGGGGGCTCACTTGGAAGGTGGATTAGATTAGGTTAGTATAGATTTATTTCCAAGCATTCTTAGTATTTTAAGTAGAAGTTGTAGGTTCCTTCCTATAGCATCACACTTTGTGAATGTTCCTGCAACATATGTGAGAACAGTTACAGTGGATGAAATGAGTTGGAATATTGTAGTGCCTGCCCCTAGTTCGCATTTCTGTTATCATTGTCAATTTGCTTTAGGTTGATTTTATGCATTGATTAGTTTTAGAGATACTAGATTTGTAATATTATGATATTATTTCATGATTTTGATTACAAATGTATCAGTTATTATTACTTAGTTGATTTCATTCATGTGTTGTTAATGATATTTTAATGATCCTAGTTAGTAAATGTGATTTCTTTTATAAAAATGTTAACAGGATGTCTTTAATGATGATTATGTTATACTGATAGAGATGCATTATTATATGTATGCATTTGATATTAGACTTGTGATTTTTACGATACTTACCCCATACTTGCATGTGTATGGTGTGCGTGTTTATTTTATCTTTCTATCTGACGTGTTTGATGTGGTTAAGGGAGGGAGTCGTAGTCACTTGCTAGTCGGGATCTACACGATGAACCACTCTCTACCATTGCCTGTTTAGTTTATATATATTACATACATGTACATGCTCGTCTTTTATGCAGGATGCAGGTACCGGGCATCGACTTCCCTGAATTGCCAGGATGAGCGTGCCCTATTACAAATACTCAAATGGTGAGAATGGGAAGATAATGATCAAGTCCAATCCTAGCCATAGCCTATAATACTTGTCCTGCAAGGAGGACTCGTAACAAACTGTCTACCCTTTTTAAAACTCGTGAGTATTTTGTGCGTATGTTGTTTTGTGAGTCTTTGATGAATTTTCTGTTAATTAAGTCTAATTAAAAGATTAAATTAATGATTTAATTTAATGGAAAATTATTATGACATTTTGAATATTTAATTATATTTAATTAATTAAATAAAAAGAACTAAATTTGAAGATAAAAGTTATAAGAATAAATTTAGAACATGATAATATTTATTTAATTTAATAATAATATATTTAGAGTTCATTTTTAAATAAATGCTAAATATTATTGTTATTTAAGTTAATAAATATTTATCAAATTAAATGTTCAATAAATAAATAAATAAATAAATTAAGAAGTTAAAAGATATTAATTTATGAAAAAGATCTAAGTTCGCATGATGCCTACATGAGACTATAATATAGGAAATTAATTAAAAGATAAAATATGTGAACTTAATAAAGATATTCTAAGAAAGTGTGCATGAGATTTTAAAAGGTTATAAATTTATTAAAGTAAAGTCTAGTGGAAAGATTAAATAAAGTAATTTAATAATTCACTTAAAGTGCATGAAGGAATAATAAAAGAATATCTTAATTAAAAAGAAAATTAATTGTGCATGAACAAATTAATAATTATAATTTTAGAAGTGGTGGTGACAAAAACCCTAAAAGGTAATTAGATTCTATATTAGAGGGTTTTGGGTCATTATTGCACACACAGGTCTATGGAGGGCAACTTGAAGGGTTTGGAAAGAAAAGAATTTTACATGGCTTGAAAGATTTTTCTTGCGATAGGAATTTGTATCTAGTTGTCAGAGGTTAGCATCAGATCCAGGTAGGATCTCGTGGTTTAATTGTATAGTAGTTTTCGCTTTTCAAACTTTTGTCTGCTCCGTGTCTTTTGCATGTGATGTTTTCCTGGTATGCAAATATTTGTTCTTGATTGAGAAATATCTGTACATGGATTTAGATGGATACATAGCTGAGTTTACTTTAGAGGGTTGTATTCTAAAATGAATAAGATTTTATAAGAAATCAAACAAATACGAGAATCTATTGGATATTAAAATTAGGCTTGAGATTTAAAAGATAAACATTGTCCATTTTCAATAGATTTTAAGAACAGAAATTAATTTGAGGAAAAGTTTGATATAAAAAGAAAATTTTGAATTAGAAATTTGAATGGTTAAAATTAGCTTTCCTATCAGGATAATAATGTAAACGTTAAGAAAAAAAAAGTATTATTGTGAAATTGATTGAAACAAATATTATAAATTTTAATAATATAAAAAATTATAAATTTATAAAACAACTTTTAACTGTCATATATAATAATTTTTAAACATATGTATTAATCATACTAAATTTTAAAATGAAATTAAATTTTATAAAAATATATATATATAATAAAAATCAATTGGAAAGTGGGGGCCACGACCTCCCCCACCCCCCCTTGGCTTTTAAAAGCTGTCAGCAGTGACTGTTGGCGCAGGGACTGCGTCAGCAAGGCTGCCGCAGGCCCTGCGACAGCAGGCCTGCCGCGTACGACAGTCAACCTTTATAAAGGCTTGCGCTTGCTTTTAAGCAATGCGCTATTTTGTATGTAAATTGCAATGAGTTTAAAAATTGTTTTTTTTAAAAATGTATTTATTTAATAAGATTTAAATTAAATTAAATTTGTATTATTAATTATTAATAATTTTATATTGTTATTTATTAATAATTTTAATAATTAAGATATAGATAAATAAAATTATTAATTAAATTGATTTAATTAAGGATTATTAATAATGAGGGTTCTCTAACAAAGTTGTACACTTATTCATTAATATTGATAAAATTGTAATGAATTGATTAAAACTAGTGAAGTGTTACTTTTACAACTTAAGGAAATAAATGGGTATATTCAAATTCTTCTTTTAGGAAAATTGACTTTTATCATGAGAATAGCTTATATAATTGAGTCGAATAGTCGAATGGGTTTTTGGGTGGGAAAAAATGAGAATCTTATGCACTTAAAACATACATTAAAAACGTAAACTGTAACTTTACTTTTATCCCAATTGTGTATTTTCAAACCAAACCCAGACTATGAACTGTGATGTTGCTTGTACTATCTATGCTTTTGGATTTTGGAGTCGATTAGGTGTTGATCAGTTTAGGATGTACACCAGAGGTTTTTATGAGATTTCTTTTACACCATTTATGTGGCTAGATGTCATGATGTGTTTTGTGATTCAAATCGAGATTATATTTATGAGGTTACTTTGTGGAGCATTTATGTGTACTTGGGTGGGAGAACCATCTTGTTTTCGGGTTGCCTTTTTAGGAACCGAGTTTGATCTTTATGAGTGTTGTGGTATGGGACACAACTGTGGAATTTATGTGCTTAGGAGAGGTTGTCTAGGTACATGACTTGGGAGTGGCTTGCATAGGGGTCCGGGACCCAAAGTGGTCAGTACCAGGGTAACCTAATGCAAGTTTTGTAATAAGTGATAATCTAGTAATTAAAACTTTTGGAGGGAAAACACACTAAAAAAATAAGTTAGAGATATTTGATCCACCCATGCCTTGAGTGCTTATATGGACTAAGGATGGGAATGGGATGAGTGCCTCGTCTTCTTGAGAGGGCTTTCTGGTTTCCACATGTGTGAGGTTGAGGGTCCGAGGTTCAGAGTAACCAGTCCAGGGTAACTCAACACTTGAGGGTCTGGGGTCTATTAAGAGATCAGTCTAGGGTAACTCAAGCAGCCATGTGATGGCACTCCCTAGTATGTAGCCTGAGTCTCCTCTGTAGATTTTGTGTATCTCTGGTGGTGTACTTATTGTTGGATGTGTTTATTGTGGATATATATACCTTCATTGATGATGATTGGTGTTTCATGATGATGTTCTTTTGACATGTGGTTTTTGATTTGAGGTGATTATCTTTTCGTTGATTTTATCTTATGATCTTGGTATTTGGTTTATACTTGGTTTGTGTATGATGTTTGGTTATGTGGTGTCGGTATTGGATTGAGTGTTCTTTCTTTCTAGATTATTTTATCTTCTTGAGTAGCGTGTGTTACCTTTGAGGTAGTTTTGGCTATTAGGGGTACCTTGCCTAGGAATGTTTTATGTTTGATAGCCATTTGTGGATCGTTCATTATCTTCCCTGCACGGTGGGAGTGGAAGCCTGACTAGGTAACCATGCGGTCGGGAGGTAGTGTCTTCTTACCATTTGGGTCCCCCTCACATTGCTAGTTGTTGGATGTTCATTGCAGAAGATGTACCTTTATCATTCTTATTTCATATCTCAGAGACTTCTTTTCAGATGATGTATATATATATTTGTTATCATGTATTTTGATGTATTGTATCTATTTTCACATACCCTGCGGCATGTGCAGTGGATGTTATTAATTGGATGTACTTTCATTGTATTGTGTATACTTATGCATTTTCTTATGCGATTATGTATCTGTTATTCCTTTATGATCTTGAGACATTGTACTTGGAACTTAAACTAATTAATTTAAAATTATTAAATGTGACTAAATGTAAAGGAACCCTTGAGGAATTGAAACTATATCTGTAATTGCAAATGTGTATTTGTTGTGTATGTTTATATTGCTTCCGCATTAATGTTATCTTGATGTTGTTTAAACTTTAAAAAATAAAAATAAAAATAGTTCAGTAAACTTTGTCAGATATTAGGTTTATTTCTCTTGGGTTCCTGAGCGAGGCGTTACAAATATTTGTTAACCTTTAATTGTATTTCCAATATTCATAGAGTTAAGTGTGTTAGTTTCCTATAGCAATAGTGTAAGTTATTTTCCTTGCATTTTACTTTCCTCCAACATAAGCTTAGTGACTCATTAAGAGACCTAGTGCACATACTGTGCCGACCATTTCAATATACGTCCCTAGGTTGACAAGATTAAATGCACCTCATAGTGGGAAAAATAGTCCTTAGTTAGAATATATTATTCCTAAGCATGGCCCAAAGCATGACTATGATACACCTATTGTGAGGCAAACCATTTTTAGCATCATTTCCAGGGATGGTGTCAAGCTAGGAGCATTCTTGAGTCATAGTTCTTAGATAAAGTTTTTTAGAAATTTCTAGTTTTGAAGCTTCTTTCACCAATGTGAAGAGTTTAATTGCATGCATCAAAGAGGAAGATGACGAGATGAATTTGATAGATTTCTTCCACAAGAGTCTATTAATTTGAATTAAGAAATTGAAGAAGAAGAAGTTGAGTTGCCTTTTGAAGATGCAAACCCTATTTTTCCCACAACATCATCATCAAGAGCTGAACCAATAGATACAAGTGGTCTTAACCTTTTCTTGAAGTTTTGGCCAGTTTTCTTAATAACACTGCTCTGAATCCACCAGTTGTTAATCATCTAGTACCCAATGTCCCTTTTCAACAGCAACCTCATAATCTAATATCTCCAGTAATGGCACAACCTACTTTTCCATTTCCTCTCCCAAGCCTTATAAATATTGATAATCTCAAGAATATACCTGCAGCTGCTCTTCCAAAGTTCTATAGCCTTGCAACTAAAGACCCTAATAATTTCTTGTTTGAGTTTGACATACATTGTCATATTTTTGACTACAACACTAATGCCCATAAGCTTAAATTATTTCCAGCAACCTTGAAAGAATCAACTCTATGATGGTTCATGGGCTTAGAAGCCAATGCAATAGGAAGTTGGGATGAAATGAAAACTCTATTTTTGGAT
The DNA here is from genome assembly GCA_028749045.1 of Cupressus sempervirens. Lineage (NCBI taxonomy): Eukaryota > Viridiplantae > Streptophyta > Pinopsida > Cupressales > Cupressaceae > Cupressus > Cupressus sempervirens. The sequence continues at coordinate 448,485,410 of CM053789.1, forward strand.
AAGTACAAAGAGTATTGTAAAGCATCTGGTTCAAGAGGAGATGATGTCTTCAAGATATCTTAGGAGAAAGAAACATTGGAAGACTATGTTTCATGTTTCTTATATACACTGCAGAAGAACCTTCAACATGTGTTGTCCAAGGACTCACAAAAGCTAGTCTTTCTAAAAGGTGTGAATGATAACTATCTAGAAGCATTAGACCTGATGGCTGGTGGTGATGTATATCAAGCTTCCTAGGAAGACCTCAAGAAGATCTATTAGAACTATTCAAGGTCAACCATGAAGAAAGGTCGAGGACCTTGTTCCATAGTCACTAAAGGAATTAGTCAAAGCATAAATCAAAGCTCGAGATATCTAACCTATTGTCAGATTTCAAACAAGACATCGTCAATGATATCGCTACACATATTGACACAATGACTACAAAGAAGAAGTATGTAGAAGTTGAGCTACAACTAGCTAAATACCGCCCTCATTGCCGGAAGCAAAAGAAGGATTGCCAATGTAAACTGGTTGCAAGCATGGAGAACTAGCATCTTCCAACTAAGTACATCAAGATAGATGGAGATGATGAGAAAGTATTTTTTGTTGCTCAATGCCGACCATGGGCCCAACATCAAGGTATGCCTTAGGACCCTTTGCAAAATTCAAATTCATATGGTAATTAATAGCAAAATTGTAATCCCCAAGGTCCTCCACAATATCAATCTAATTGGAATAATGTTGGGCAAAATAACCCACAACAACCCCAATGGCCTCATAATTCCCAACCACCCTAGCCTAACCAACAAAGTAACCAATGGTAGAACCAAAAAAACTACTAGCAAAACTGACAGAATCAATGGCAACCACCCCAAGGGAATTGGCAGTCTACAAACCAATGGAGGGGATCTCAACAGTGGCCCAGCCAAAATACTAGTACTCCACAATTACCACCTCCAGTTCAACAACCTGCTCTAATGCCACCAACTACAAATCTTAAACCTCAAAAGCAAACATAGTTACCTACACAACCTCAGCCAAACCCAAATAGCCAATAGCCACAACAACCCATGTATAGTGTTGATGCTAGTAGTATCCTGCTTACACTTTAGGTGTTGCCGATATACATCTGAGATATGGTACGACTTTACTAGTGCCTAAACCACCTCTTATAACTAAAATATTGGACCCTCTTGTAGCATTAGAACTCTCAGTTGCTAAAATAGCTGACCCAACCAATGTTACCATGTCAACCCAAGCTCAACCAATAGTGGAACCTCTGTTTTCAAAAAAGTTTATACAAAGCAAACCTATATAAGTAGAGGAACAACCTTTCGATATTGTTGATTAGTTGAAGCACATACATTTCCAAATACCCCTGTTCCAAGTCATTAATGATGTTCCAGTCTATGGAAAAGCCATTAGAGATGCTTGCCTAAAGAAGTCCAAAAGGAAGAAAAAGGACCCCACCACAGTCCATGTTGTGGGACAATTGGTTGACATCATGTTAGGGAAATTGATCACACCAAAATATTTTGATCTAGGAAGTCCAGTAGTGAATGCCAGTATAAATGGCTAGTTTGTTAAAAATGCTTTAATAGATCTTGGAGCTGCTATAAATGTCATGACCAAGGATACTATGAAGAAGTTGAAAATAGAAGGACTAAGGGCTACCCCAACAATTTTGCAACTTGCAGATAGTTCTACTGTCACCCCTGATGGGATGATAGAAAACATAATTGTAACCTTAGATTCTCTAGAATATCTTACAGACTTCATGATTTTATCCACCAAAGTTAATCTATCTAGTTACTTAATTAGTTACCCTGTCATCCTAGGTCGACCATGGTTAGCCACAACTGATGCAAATATAAGTTGTAGATCAAGAAATATGAACATATCAAATGGCAAAGCAACAACGAAAATTTGATTTATACCCTCCAGCACAACCATTACCAAATTTGAGCACATCTGTTTGGGCAGATCTAGGGGATAAGAAGAAGAGTTAAATTCTACAATACATCTCATGATGTTACATAGACAATCTTTTTTAAAACTGCAAGAGCAAGATTCAGTACTTTAGAGTACCTTTACTAATAGTTGTGTGGTAGAAAAAGATGTATCTAAAAGTTCTATGTTGGAATTAATCACATGTGAAGAATGTGATAAGAATTGTACTTTTCTCAAAGAACCTGACATTCTTCATCCACTCTTACCATGTGAATTAGAAGCAAGTCCAATCTCTAAAGCTGCTATGATAGAGTCCACCACTAGTGTTGAACTGACTAAAGGTCATAATCTCCATGTTAATCCCAAATTAACACCCACACAGATGGAACAGTTAAAAGAATTGCTTCAAAGGCATGAAAAGGCCTTTTCATGGGACTATAATGATATGAAAGGGTTGAGTCCTACACTATGCACCCATAGGATATACATCAATGAAGGTTGTCTACTACTTCGTCAACCACAGAGAAGGATAAATCCAAGCCTCAGAGAGATAGTTAAAACTGAATTGCAAAAATTGCTTGATGCTAGTTTTATTTATCCTATATCTGATAGTAGATAGGTGTCACCCCTGGTCATAGTGCCTAAAAAGGGAGGAAAATGGAGAATTTGTGTAGATTACAGAGAATTGAACAAGGCCACCAAAAATTATCACTTTCCTTTACCATTTATAGACCAAGTTCTGGACACTCTAGCTAGAAATAAATATTTCTCTTTTCTAGATGGGTATAGTGGTTATAACCAAATCAGTATTGCTCCTAAAGATCAAGAAAAAACCACATTTACATGCCCATGGGGTACTTTTGTATACTCTATTTTACCATTTGGTCTATGTAATGCTCTTGCAACGTTCTAATGAGCAATTATTAGCATCTTTGCTGATATATCACATGATTGTATGGAAATATATATGGATAATTTCACAACATTTGGAGTCACTTTTGAGGAAGCAATGATGAATCTTGAAAAGGTTTTGGTAAGTTGTCAAGAACATAATTTGGCACTTAATAGTGAAAAGTGTTTCATGCTCATGCAGGAAGGTGTGGGGTATGTGCAGGATCATGGTGTGCCAAAAAGTGGCGATGTGAAAAAAATAGAGTTTGAACACGTCTAAAAGCGCTTCAAAATCCACTCTGACTTTTTTCACCTATCCAGGTACCAAGCCTGGAAGGAAAGGCTGAGCCAATCGGATATCTAATCTAATATCAAATATCCGATTTAATATCGGATATTCGATATTATCAGATATACGATTATATATCGGATATCTGATATTATTGGATATACGATTATATATCGGATATCCGATAATTACATTACATTATTATTATAATATTATAATAATATAAAAACATTATATTATAACAATATAATACATTATAATATAATATTATAAAATATAATATTATTATAATATTACTAAATATAATATTATTATATAAAATTGTTATTAAATATATAATATAATATTATTATAATAATAATAATATTTTTTTTTTTGAAAGAGGGGTAAACGCTTTGACCTGGAGCTATGAACCAGTAGGCCACAAACGAGGGACCTCATCCCCATGAGATTTGAACCTTGATGGCAAGGATAACAACACAACAACTTAACCATCACAACATGCCACTATTGGCAAAAGGGTTTGTGGTAACCTAGTGTGACTCGAACTGGAGTTGATGCGTAGCACTGGGATCATTAGCCTAACACTACGCCTCACGACTCACCTTCACACCAACTCGGCTATTCACTCACCCTTAATAATAATAATTATACTATAATATAATAATAATATTATTATTATATTATAATTGTATAATATTATACTATAATAATACTATTATACTCTAATAATAATATTATATTATAATAATATAATATAATATTTAATATTATAATATAATATAATAATAATAATAAAGTATAATATATTATAAACTATAATAATATAATATAATATAATATATTATAATAATATAATAATATAATATAATATAATATATTATAATAATATAATATAATATTTTATATTATAATATATATAAAATATAATATTTCAAAGCTATATATAAAATATAAAATATGTTATATATCTTATATATAAAATATAAGACATGGGCGCGATCGGATATCCGATCCAATATCAGATATCCGATCCAATATCGAATATCCGATACCTGTAGCATACATTAAAAAAAAGAATAGACCCGTCGGCCCTTATTTCTTACTGTTCGGAGGCCAGTATTACCACGCGAGCGGATATCAGATACAAAATTGGATATCGGATATTGAGGTAAGTTTTTGTTTGTTTTTTAAACTAATTTTTAATCTAAATTCGATAGATTTTAGCATGATTTTGTTTGTTTTAGTTGAATCTAGGGTTTTTTTGAAAAAAAAGGTTAAAATTAAGGTTTTTAAAAAAAATATGTATTACATTTTGCAATTCAATAGGAATGGCTGATCATAATGATGATACTAAGGCAGGGAATAATATTCCTCTTAACCCCCCACCAAACGATCTGGTACCCCCACAAAACTGTCCACCAAATGATCCTCTACCCCCTCAAAACCCTCATCGAATCGAGGATTTGATAAATGAAAATCTCACTGAGTTGAGAGGTTTGCATAGAACATATAATAATGTACCTGCATTGGCTCCTATGTTATCCATGTTAAACACCATAGTGGATAACATTGAAACCCTTACAAACCAACAAAATGTCGCTCTTCGTTGGCGTGATCAAATGCACGATTTATTTGATGATGGTTTGGATTATGATGAGGTTGCGGCCCTCAACATAAGCAAAGACAATTTGGCCAGCCTTTTTGTGAACCCAAAAATGGGTTTACCAGTTGACCCAAAAAAATCCAAACTATTGATTAAATAGTGCACAAATGACGTCATACATGCAAACTTTTGGGGTCGTTGGTAGATGGTCTTTGATATCCCTCCACATGGCAATTTAGACACACCATTTTATTTCCTTAGAAAATTATATGCTGAATTTGTGTTGAAACTTAAAGTGAACTATTGGAGCATGAAGCCCAATATGGGCTTAGGACTAGGAGCTCCTCAGGATAGACCCTCTTCCTAGTGGAAGAAAGCTGACACTTTTGTCCCCTCACCTGATATCTCCCCTCCTCCTCGAGTGCAGCATCCAAATATTATGATAGAGGCTAGCTCTTAGACTATTAGAGCCATTCATAGGCTGAGTAGCCTAATGATATGTCAGGCTAGGTCAATCCTACCTCCTCATGTTGATGATGCTGGTGCTAGTTCATCATCGGCTAGCTCATCATATGTTTGTGTGCCTCACACTTGCATTACATGCAAGAATATTTGCCTGGGTCCCATAGGTGATCTTCCTAAGTATCATTTTGTATTAGACGAGGATACACCAGACACACACGCAGAGGCTACAGACCCTGATGCGAGAGAGGAGGGGAATGCAGAGGCATGGACTCCTTTGGTGTTGGTACGTGTATATATTTTTTTGTTATGACATATGTGATTTAATTTTTATAATAGAGTAATTTTAATTTTTAAGCCATAGTGACTTTTATATGTATGTGATCTTCATTCATGTTTAGTTGATGACCAAGGAGGAGCTTAGACTGATTGATGATGCCACGCTCTCGGCCATTTCATTTGGCCTTGAGACATCTATGGTACATTATGTTGTGTTCACATTTTTTTTCTATTTGATATTGTAGCATATATGGTTGCTAATCTTTCTTTTATCTTGCAGGTAGCACCTGTCCCGGAGGGACAAAGTGCGGAGGGTGAGCTAGCATGCACTAACAAAGGAAAGGTAATTAGGCTCTTTCTATTTGATTAAATATTGATGCATTCTTGTAAAATGTTTGTGGTAATCCCATTTAATTATGTTCTTATTGTATATAGGGCATCGCTACTGGTGATGAGCAGACCATCAAGGATTTCCATTCGCATTGAGAGCCCCATTGTATGTATAAGTATCATTTATTTTTTATTATCCTTATCTTCATAAATAAATTCAAAACTGATTTCTGTGATATTAACAACTACTATTTTGTATCTCATAGGAGACTCCTAGTGCACATTAGGTTCGACGGGACAGTTATGTAGATTAGATGATGCAACCACTTACTCCCGAGGAGGAGCCTACAATAGTAAGTTGTAGTTTGAATTCATGATTAAATATGTTATAATTTAGCATGCTATGAATTATAATGCTATAGTTTAAATTGTAGATTCATCTGACAAAGGTATTTGAATATATACAGCCCACAATCAGAGAGGTACCAGCATTGCCGAGGGCATACGAGAGGACTCCTGACCGGCGCAGGAGGTCGACAAGAGAGGTATTTATTATTAAATTTTGATAGTATTAATCTCCATTAAAAAAAATATCATTATGCATTTGAGTAATTCAATGTTAGATACATAGAATCATATAAATTTAGTAGTCTAACTTTGGGTTTTCCTTTTTTGTTTATGTAGGAGGCATCCGATCCACCTAGTGCAGCGAAGAGGCTACATTTTGATCATCCACCAGCACCCTAGGATAGTATAGTTTTCGTAGGATGCATCATGAGACATTTTGAGATGGCATATGCCACATTGTATATAGAAACATTGATATTATACACATTCTGATGGCATGATCAGCCACATTTTGTATATGGATCTATGTATTTTGATATATATTTGAGTACTTTGTCTATGGATACATGATCTTTGATATATATTTGTGTAAAATTTTGTCCATGGATACATGTATTTTGATATATATATTTTTGTCATTTATGTGCACAATGATATACATATTAATTTAGTATCTAGTATTGTTCAATTTATCGTGGATCATGTGTCATGCCCTAAATTTTACTAGTAAAAACACAACAAATTTTTTTTTTTTTAATCTTTTTTTTTGTAGCTTATGAAGTCGCATAAGAAATTACATATTGTAAAACAAGGTTATCATTGAATAGGAGTTCAAGACTCATGTGGATAGTGTCATCCGGTTGTAACATTTTAGTCATAGGTGGTTTTCAAATAGATTGGATGACAGTCTAGTTCAAGTTAGTGTCACGACTCAAAAGAGAAAGTTCAAGATACAACACTCATAAATTAGTGAGGTAATTCATATCCTAACAAGCCTCTGATACTAATATTCTATTAGGGTCTGTTGGTTGTATCATATGGACTAGGTCATGATTCTAGCATGTAAGGGAAGGGGATCAGAATTACTTATTATCCTCATTACCAATGTACACACATTCATTAATCATTACAATATATATTAATGTGACAATTACTATATGGTGTGGAAGTGTAGTATATCTTAATCGATTAAACACATGTATCTAGAGAATTTAGATTTAGTACTCATCACATGAGCACCCTTAGTCAAATAAGAAAATGTGCACTTATCTACCACACTATATCGGATCTAACCATTGGAAATTAGAAAAGATATGCCCCAAAGGTAGCTTCAAAGTCTACATGATGGAGAAGAGGCCACCTGTATTGATAGTATCCATCATTCAACACATACTATACACAACTTATGGAATAAACAATTTGTTTTATGTGCCAAACGTGTATCATGTGCTTGCATCCATATCTTACTGGTTATAGGTCCTCTCGAAGATTGGACCAATACTGAGTCATTTTCTCCCTCTTTACTCTATTTAGTCATCCTTATGCATTCTATCAACATTGCTTCCTCACCAAACTAGCACTCACTACAGTTTCCTAAACACAAAAATTACTATTTCAATACATAAATTAAACTCACTCTAACAAAAGTCAATTACTAACTATCTAGCTCAGCAACTACTAACTAATCTAGCTACATTGCCATGCTTCTACATTTACTATTTTAATTACTATAATTACTATACTATTACATTTAATTTTTACATTATTACATCTAATTATTCACCATAAGCTCACTTTCTCACTATCAATATTATTATTATCAAAGCATGTTAAAATTCAAAGTAGTTTCATAGTACGAATTAGTAAGCACATAAAATGAGGAACTCTTAGTAAGTCTAAGGGCCAATTCAAAATACTTAACTCAATAATAATTCATGATCAATATTTAAACACATTGTATTGAGTGTGTTAATTTAAATTTTTTAGATGAATTGTTTATGCAAGGATTAGGTGCAAGCATATAAATAAGGTTTGTATATAACATACCTTGTCGTTCTGACATATATGTATTCATCATTTCATGCAACTAATATAGTAGAATGTGGTGTACATGAATCATATTATCATTAATTATACATAGAGTACATGAGCTGATGAGCTACCTCTAATGACATGCCTATTGACCCTTATTACATACTAGCTAACTAATGCTTTATTCCTACACAACATTTTCAAATTGGTGTATATATTCTATCGACTTTGATATTCTACTAATATCTTCAATCGAATCCACAACATTCATTATCTAACTAACATTCCCTCAAGCCAAATATAAAATTCACTTGACATTAAATCCAACATCTAAATAGGTTTTTCATGCATTCAATTCTATCTAGTAACTCTTATCTATCAATGTGCTTTATTTACTAGATAAAACTAGATTTGAGTTATTATTTTAATCCACCATCCATCCTTATCCTTGATTCTCCAATCCCATCATCTCAACAACTTACTTCATATTAACCCTATTATATCTACATCCAACTATCCTAATTTACAATCTTAACACTAATTTAATTAAACCCTCCGTACTTAACATCATGTTCAATTATATATGCATTCTCGTAAACTTATTTATTTCATTTAATTTATTTTCTTATATTGAGCTTTTCCATTAACATATGGTTTAATTGTTACATGTTTCTAAATGAGCCCCTTGATATAAACATTACCCTTAAACTAAGCTCAAATACACTAAGTGTCATTATCCTCTATTCAAGACTTGAAATGATTAAATAATTATCTGATAAAAATTAAAAAAAATCTAAAGGGTGAATCTCCTATCTATCTTAAATCCTCATCATTCCCTAACTCTTACCAAGGCCACATTTCTTCCTACACGTGGTCCCCACAAGGTCCCATGTGGGTCATGTGCATAATTTTGACTAATCCAAGCCTTAGGACATCTTTTTCCCATCCCTCCAATCAACAATCCTAATGTGAACAAGTCATATTAAATGTCAACTTGACATTCTCCTAAGTACAAATCCCTTGGGATTGCTATCCCACTCCCCCTTAATTTCAAGTCGACTACCTATGCTTGGGAACACGTGATCACTGTTGCAAGAAATTTCAAGTCAACTACCTATGCTTGGGAACATGTGACCATTGCTGCAAGGAGGGGACGACTAGTGCATAAGACAAGGATGTGACATAAACCCTTTCTCCTATGCACCCAAGTATATTAATGGGGATGAAACCCCTTTTCAAGGAGGCAAGCTCAAGGATAAAAGTTTTGACATGACATGTCAGAATGAATGTCAGATTTAACAATACGCCTTGGGGAGTGGAGAAAACCTTTTGCATTATGATGGCTTAGGAAATGTTGGGGGCTACTCTAGAAGGGCGGTCAAGATCAATCTTGGCTTTTATTTTATTTTTGAGTTAAATATTTAAATTTGTCATATTCTCTAACATGCACACCAATATGCCTTTATTTATTTAATTACTAATTCATTATTTGAGTGTTCGATGTGACTTAGAGGTCACAAGATTGTAATGTGTACCATTCTGTCACTTAGGAAATATATTAGTCTAGGATACTCATTAGTCTCTATATGCTATTATTATTTTTATTTTTATTGGATAGCAGTCTAGAATCTGGGAATATTCTTTAATATTTTATTGCTCTATATTAAGGAAGGGATTTATTTGCCTTTACCATACATTTTCCAGAGAGGAAAATGCATGCTTACAACAATGTATCTCATAGATTTTATTATGTCTTCTCTTACAACAGACTTCATTTTATTATATCATGAAATTAATTTGATGATTTCCTTGCTTAGAATTGCATTAAGCTTGGTAATTAAAATCAATGTTATCCATGCATGTGATATGAACATAAAATTTCCCTTCCAAATTATTGAGCGCACAACAAGATTGTAAGCAATCTACTAAGTTTTAAATTTATACAATCAATGGTATCACATAACATTTATGGATTGTTATTATCAACTAGTCATTTACAATACCACAAGGAGAAAACTTTCTTTCACATTTTCAAATGATAACAATGATGTCAAAGCAAATCTGTGACTCATACCAATGCTTTCATAACAATATAAACTCCAAATGAAACATGCATATACAACCTTATCAATTATTTCCTCTTCACGTACATTAGGTAACAATGATACAATCTCCTTCCATCACAATGGGGAAACATAAGGGACTTTTCAAAATCATAAGGAACATGAACATTGAAAGATATGGACAATGAGTACCATGAACATTGTCCAACATGATCATTGAGAACATGAACAAGCTAGTGAATCCTCCTTCACAAATGAGGGCACAATGTCAAGTTTTCTCATCCAACATCAATCTGCAAGATGATCATTCCAAGCCATTTCCATTGCTCCCTTAGACACAAATCTGCATATGCAACACAACAAAATAACAAGGACCATGGGTGCTTTCCACCCAACCATAGGCCCCTGCACTAGGGAACAAGGCTCAAACTGGGATACACATACAATCTTTCAATGCATAAACATTACATTTCAAACTTGAACAATTTCCCCCCAAGGCTATTTCATAATGGCTTCATAGATGGAACCATAAACATAGGGTGAAGGTGTGTTCTAAAATGGAGACTTGCCATACCAAACCATATCTGCAATAAACAATTTTCATGCCCTCTCGGGGCTATCATAATTCAGCAAATTTCATGCCCTTTTAGGGCTATCATAAATCAACAAGTTAATGCCCTCTCAGGGCCTCCACATTTTCTCCTCTGAACCAACTACCATCAGTTGTAACTCCTCAAACTTCCTTTCTACACCATACTTTCCTTATCACCCCCAGCAAGATATGAATGGTTATGGCATACAATGGAGCCCATACTCCAAGGTTCTCATTACATTTTTTGAACCCAACTTAAGCCCTTCACCCTAGACTTCTCTTCCCTTCCCACAAGGGTGAGTGTAAGTCCCACGCCCATAACAACACTCAAGCACAAAACAAGAAAACAAAACCAAGTAGAAATAAAACAAGAAATTCTCAAGAGCACATCACATTTTCACAACACAATATCAACACCCATAATACATCAAGGAAATAGAGGAAATCTAAACCTCATACTCATAATACTCCACACAATACAACAAGATGCACAATGGTGTCACACTATTCTACATGGAATGAACACCATTCAAGCACTCACATGAATGCTACTCCACAATGCAATGCAATGCATACTCCATTGATAAACTCCACACTTGCATATTTGCTTAACCATGCTAAAAGAAAGAAATGGAAAAGAAGCAAGTTTGAGATACCAACCTTGGTCCAAGCTAGGGTAAGGATAGTTGTAGTAGAGCTCCCCTAATCTCCCTCCAAAACCTAACTATCTCCAAAATTAGAGAGTGGGCAGACACCAAACTAGTTTGGCCAAGACCCTCTAATAAAGCCTTCCCACTAACTTATTTTAGCAAAAACACTAAGCCACTACTTCTTACAAAATTGTCTCCTCTAATGGTTCATTGAGACCCCTCACAAGCTTTGAGTTATGACCCTCGAAAGATCGACCTCAAAATGCACTTAGAGCACCTTGGAGACTCCTTGGTATGGGGTAGCTGCAAATGATGGATGGTCTTCGTGGCTGAAACAAGGATGTGACTAGGGTTCACTTGCCCATCTGAAGCTAATGGCACTGATGATTCAATGCCAAGATCAATGGTTTCAAAGTTACGTTGTGGTGCACCTATGAACTGAGGCACACTGTGAGTTTTGGCATCAAGCGAGATCGTTGTGCCGAATCCAAAAAAAATGTGATCTCTCAAAAATGAGATAGGTTATTTTAGGCCTCAGTATCATCGTCCTGTAGCATTTGACAGTTCATCAATAGCCCTCATGAGCTCTGAGTTATGACCCTCGAAAGATCGACCTCAAAATGCACTTAGAGCACCTTGGAGACTCCTCGGTACAAGGTGGCCGCAAATGATGGATGGTCTTTGTGGATGGAACAAGGGTGGGTTCACCCACCCATCCAGAGCTAATGGCATTAACGATTCGATGCCAAGATCAACAGTTTCAAAGTTACGTTGTGGTGCACCTATGAACTGAGGCACACTGCGAGTTTTGGCATCGAGCGAGATTGCTGTGCCGAATCCAAACAGAATGTGATCTCTCAAAAATGAGATAGGTTATTTTAGGCCACAGTATCACCATCCTAGAGCACTTGATATTTCATTGATATCCCTCATGAGCTTTGAGTTATGACCCTCAAAAGATCGACCTCAACATGCACTTAGAGCACCTTGGAGATTCCTCGGTACGGGGTGGCTGCAAATGATGGATGGTCTTGGTGGCTGGAATAAGGGTGTGACTAGGGTTCACCCACCCATTCAGAGCTAATGGCACTGACGATTCGATGCCAAGATTAGCGATTTCAAAGTTACGCTGTGGTGCACCTATGAACTGAGGCACATTGTGAGTTTTGGCATCGAGCGAGATAGCTGTGTCGAATCTAAATAGAATGTGATCTCTCAAAAATGAGATAGGTTATTTTAGGCCTTAGTATGACCTTCATGTAGCATTTTACAATTCATCAATATCCCTCACGAGCTATGAGTTATGACCCTCGAAAGATCGACCTCAAAATGCACTTAGAGCACCTTGGAGATTCCTTGGTACGGGGTGGCTGCAAATGATGGATGGTCTCCGTGGCCAGAAAAAGGGTGTGAGTAGGCTTTCCCTACCCATCTGGAGCTAATGGCATTGACGATTCAATGCCAAGATTAGCAGTTTCAAAGTTACGTTGTGGTGCACCTATGAACTGAGGCACACTGCGAATTTTGGCATCGAACGAGATCACTGTGCCGAATCCAAATAGAATGTGATCTCTCAAAAATGAGATAGATTATTTTAGTCCTCAACATTAGTGTCCTATAGCATTCGATAGTTTATCAATAGCCCTCACGAGCTCTAAGTTATGACCCTCAGAAGATCGACCTCAAAACGCACTTAGAGAACCTTGGGGACTCCTCGATACGGGGTGGCCACGGACGATGGAGGGTCTCCGTGGTTGGAACAAGGGTGTCACTAGGGTTCATCCACCCACTTAGAGCTAATGGCACTGACTTGTAGCCGTTAGGAGTTAGATTTTGAAAAGTTGTCAAGAAAGGTTGACCCCTTTGACTTGTATCATGAAAGGTTGCTTTGTGCCTTGCTTGATTGTTTGAAGACTACTCCATGTGTCACTATCTTTCTTGGAAAAAAAATTGCTTTTGAATATCAAGCTTGCAATATTATCAATTATTGTCAAACTTTTTCAACCAAGTCAAAACATCAAGTGCAAATATTTGTTTGCATTTTTTGCTAAGGGGAGTTTCATAAATCGACTTTGATTTTCTATGTCTCTAGTGCTTGAACATGCTTAAAATGGCTCTTTGGTCTTAGAGCTATTGGTATTTTCTAACTTCATGGTCTATGATATGCATACTAAGAATTTCTTTCACTAAATGGTTTCCTTGATCTATTGACTACACTTAAATTTGTTCACTTGTCATCTCTCTTTCTTTATCTACATTGCTATTTGGGATTTTTTCGTAGCTCTTGACTTGAGTCACTAGTGTTGTAACCTGCTTGAACAATTTGTTTGACAAGTCACTCATTCATTTCTACCTCTCTTTGACATGTGAACACTCTACCTCTCTAGTTTAGACATCAAGTTATCTTGTGTCACCTTATTAGCTTCCTCTAGTCTCCTTCATGCTTTATTATCTATGTACCACTATGGTATTCAAACCTTGTGCTACCAAACCTCAACCAAATCTAGATGATCATGATATCCTCCATGCCACTAAAGAGTTTCAAGATCTATATGTTCAATACAAAGAGCTAGAAGAGACAAATAATCTTTCTTACCTTCATCTCTCTAAGCACATAATAGAAATCAATTCTAAACTTGAGAAAAGGTTAGAGGAGAATATTGCATTCTTAAATTAATCTCCCTTAAGACCTTTACATACACATGGGTCATCTTCTTCAAGGTCTACATATTCTACTCCAAGACATCAAATATCTTCATCTTCTAGATCTAAAGACCTCTTTAGAGAACAAGCAAGTGGTACCTCCTTTGAGCGTATGCCAAACTTTCATTATGGACCTATCTTTGACCAAGATAGTGATGAAGACATGGATGCATTCTATTCACTTAAGAAACAGCAAAATTATCATGGAGAAATTTTTGAGAGAACTTTTACTCCATTGGAAGATTCTCATGATAACATCTTGCAAACACTTCTTGATAATGAATCCATCACATTACTAGACAACTCTAGACCTTATGAACCCAAAATCAAACCTCCATGGTGGAGAAATTATCATTATTGCCACTTCCATGGAAGAAAATTTCATAAAACTAAAGATTCCATAGTGTTGAAACATAAAATCCAAGATCTCATTTATGATGGGATTGTTGATACCTCTAATGACTCGTGTCACAAGATCATGCTGATGAACCTATGTCAAGTGATAATTTCCTTGACACCTTCACTTCTTATAACACTAATGAACCTCTGAAAGTGTCAAAGCTTTCCAAAATGCCTCCACTAAACAAAGAACCTAATTCTTTCCATATAGACCATGCGTACTCTCAAGGGCTACAAATAAAAGAAAATCAAGCTAAGCTTCACTTGTCTGCAAACTTTTTCCATGCTACTAAGACTAAAGATCCTCAACATTCATGCAATACTATGATTACTATGCCCACTTTAGCTAATCCTGCATTATTTCTTTAAGATTCTATCATGCACACCTCAAATTTTCCCTTGTCCTTAGAAGGTGCTCCATATCAAGATGACTCTAAAAAAGAAAAATATATAAATAAAGATCAAGATCAAACACCTTTTCGTCTCATCCAAAATTTCACCTTTCTATATCCTATGTGTTACCCACCTTCTATATATGATGAGGATACCATTTCCACTACCTCCATTGAGCTTACTGAAACTTATGGGAAAAGTGATCTTTCTATGCTATATAAAGAAACATGTCAATATCAAAGTGTCCCCTCATGTTCTACTTCTCCATATCCACTTCAAAACTATGCTCAAGATTCAAACACTCTTATTGATGACTTTGGTCATGCTACTCACTCTAAAGATGCTAAAATCCCTAGTCACTATCCCTTCGCATTTCCTAATTCTATCCTTGGTCCTTATCCATCTAATCTAAAGTCTTCAAACCTTCTCCTACACTTTCTACTTCTAGCTGTCCTAATGTACCTCAAGATCAACAAGACATTCATCCTAGAAAATAACCATCCACTCAACCATCTAAACCAATCATATTAGCCTTATTCATCCATAAGTCCCAAATCTTTTGGAAGCAATTTAGATGTTCAACACAAGAAATACAATAATACATTAAAAAATAGAGATCATTATGTCTCATCTAATCAACATGTGAATGGACATAACGAAAATATATTGAAGATACCACAAAGGTTCACTATTCAAAAAGTGAAATCAAAGAAAATATGGGTTCCTAAAACCATTATTGAAGAAATGTGTTATAAAGTATCCAAAGGAAAATCTAAAGCTATATGGATTCAAAAGTCTCTCTTGAAAGACTTTAATATTGAACATATAAATCTAAGTTGACATTCAATATTCCAAAGGCTTCCACTCCATTTTCTTTCAAACATCTTTCTCAAAAGCTTACAAATATTCCACTCAATCTTCTTCTAACATTGTCCTACCAGCTCATACATCTAAACCTTGATCTATTTCCTCCATGATTCCTCCATCATTGGAAAACCCTCCAAGGTGTGTGTAAATGTTGATCTTCCCCACTTTGTCACCTACCCTTATGCAATGTTTTCAAAGCTACACTTACCTACTATCCATACTCATACAATCATTCCAAGGAATGAACTCTTATCCTACTATCATCTCACTTCCTTCACCCTATCAACATCATTGAGCATACTTATCTATGGTCTTGGCTTATCATAACTTATCTTTCTAATAGGAACACTATGTAACTTGAAAATAGTTGACCTATTTCTAAAAAATAAAAAAAAATAGAAAAGAAGATAAAAAATGTGCCTTGGTGAAAACCATTATTTGTGGCACCTTGGTAGAAAAAGTAAAGAGAAATAAATTCATTCCATGGTGAAAACCACTTCTTGTTTCTCTTTGGATAAGTACCATGATGAAAACCTGGTAAACATGCATCATGTGTAATTCTTCCATCATCCATCTATTCCCTCTTCCTCTTTGATCTTGACAATTTTGAGCTATCCTTACGTATTGGATATCTTATCCATGAGATGCCCTATTTTACCTTCTCATTCACTCATAGCCTTCATATCCAACTTAATATCATGTCATTATGCATATGCTATCTTGCTTATTAGCTTTAATTGCTTATCCTACATGCTATCTTCTTTCATGGATTTCATGGCTTATCCCAAATGTGCTTCATACAACTTTTCAATGTGAAAATCTTTCAAAAAATTATACAATATTATGACTCTTTGTGCTTTCAAATGCCATGATTGGTTGCAAAATGGAAGAAATCAAGTATTCTAATTGTTCATCCGTACTTTCTAGATTTTTCTTATTTGATTAGTTTGATAAAAATAGTTTCAATAATCATAATGTCAGCTTTATGTCAAATAAGGAAAAAACAAAATTTGTAATAAGATATCCGCAAGCAATTATCTTTCATATAGTTATAAATGCTCTTAAAATTGTCCTTACAGCCTTGTATCACATGCAAATATGATTTGCAAGAACTTATTCAATATCTTCCTCTTATAATTCCTTACAAAGAACCTACCAAAATACAAAAACCATATACAAAAAAAGTACACATTTTACATCATAATACATCATAAATTTTAGAAATTCTCCCCAATACCACCCCCCTCCAACTGTTCATGATGTACCTACATTCCAATATCATAAAAAAATTAGTAACTTATTGTATTAAACAAGATAATCATCAATTCATTAAATCATTATGAAGAAAATAACATAAGAAGTATATATACCTAGTCGAGTATTCCAATAGGGTCCTCTCTCTGTTTTAGGGACTCCAATAGGGCTTCATGATCAGCATTAGCAATAGTAAAAAGTTCTTTTACTTTTGGTCTTCCTTGATGCTTTAATAACTTTACATTTGTTGCTATAATAAGATGCGAATATATGAGAATTAATTTGTGCTTCTGATAGTCTTTGAATGCAGGAATTCTATTCCTTCTAAGCATGTATGTCCACAGCCATGTTCCAACAACAACCACTGAACCAGAAGGATATGTGAATCCATCATCATCTCGGATTGGTTGTGCAAGTTTTTGTTTACCTCTTACACAACGTGCTAAACCAATAATTAGATTTCTCATCATTTCCCTGTGGTGCAACCAATGCAAAGACATGTCCTAGCTGAAGTAGATCTGATAGATGGTTATGCTCAAGTGAACTTTCCATGTCATTATTTTTGATAGAGGGTATGATAGACAATGGAGTAAGATAATGTGGAGCCCATGTGTCCACCCACTCACTTGACTCACAGTGATCCCAATAACACTAAAAAAAAGTACAACAAAAACAAGCTAGTTGTCGTGTCCAAATGGTCCATGTACTAGAATCAGAGCTCCGAAATGAATGTATTTTTTATGATTCTCTCACTGTAGCACAATCTGATCTATCACCTATGGACCCTTCCTCAACCAACCAAAAGAACTTGCGTACCACTGAATCAAGTGTCCCCCCCCTGTGATAATGCTAAACTACACTAATCAACAATGCTACGAGCATCAAGAAGCTCTGTTGTTGAAATCTTCGGTTGCTCCTTAACTAGAGCTCTCTTCACACATGCCCTTGCTCCATCATGTTCCCCTTTTCCATGGATGGACTAAAAAAAACTCCAAATATGAGGCACCCCTCTCTCTACGTGCATCCTACACAACCAATAAAACATGCAAGCATTCTTGAATTGACCTGTACAGTTATCTGACCAAATGATATGTCTATCCATAAAAATTGCATGCTCATGTAAGAAATCAAAAAAATTCTTGAAACAATGTTGCACAAACTCGTGAGAGTGAGATCTATCATCACTCATAAAAAAATGATACTCTCTAATAATCTTTCGATTATCTTCCGCACTATCAGGGGCATGTCTATATGTTATGTGAACAAAATTTGCAATCTGAATGGAGTTGTAATATTGAGATTATGTCTCATTTTGAGGTTGCAATGTGTAGTTCTTAGAAAAATCAACAATTGATATAATAGTGCCAATGGGAAAAGTCTCCTTACACGTTCTAAATTGTTGATCCAACCACTGAGACCTGTGACTATGTCTTGCATACTTGTAAAAAAGATTTGCCTTGAAATCTGAAATAAAATTACCCACACTGATATCTTTTCCAACCAATTCATATCTAGAGCTCTCACTCCCACTCTTCAATGTGTATTTCACTGTTTCATATACCCTTTTTTTCAGTATTGTCTTTCCAAGATCTTGTTCGCACCCCTCATGGAAACATGTGTCAAACTTGGATAAGCCACCACATTCTGAACACTTCTTATTTAAGCAAGCATTTCTATAAAAGGAACAACCATCAACTCAAGGACATAAGAGTTGATCTAGCAAGTCTCTTGATGATTTTGGAAGCCCACTAGCCCCACAATCCTCCAACATTTCTTTACTATGCAAAGTAAAATGGATGAAGCGTACTAGTTCATGGTGCATAGAAAACTCATCATGATATTTGCAACAACATGTATTTCGAATTTTGAGTGGCACACAATAAAATGGCTTCAAAGATTCAAAAGCCCTTTGTGATATATGAAGACTTGGATGACTCTCTCTAAATTGTTTGAACAACATAGTTTGACTTACCTCCAAATGGTGTTTAGGATGTGGTGTGCGGTCTCTGATGCCAATTCTCAACTTTAAGACGTCTTTAGCATTGGGTGATACTCATGAGTTAGAGTGCCAAAATTATGTAATTTCTTCTTTCACATCGTCGGATAGCTTCTTAGCAAAATGTGGAAGTCTCCCACCAAATGCACATGTTTCATTTTGAAGAGGATCATCAATTTTCTCTTGTCGATTAAGTGCTCTTCTCAAAGTAGTATGATTTAGATTCAAATCAATACAAGTTTGTCTCATATATCTACCTTTTCTCAAATGATGACTTACCAAAAAGGTTGTAATAACCCTTCAAGCAACTCTATTATCCTTCTCTCTGCTATTTTTTCTAATGCTATTGAGAGCGCTGAAAAGATTCTTCACAATAATGGCATTTCTTTCCAACTTTTTATTGACACAAATTTTCAATTTGGAAAGCATAGGTCTCATCTTTTACATCTTTAATAAGTGCATGGAAAGCTGACATTGCTCTATCACTATCTTGTTGCCAAAAAACATTTGATATAGTTTTGAAGCTCATAATCGAATAGTTCTTTCTAATTTTTTTTCCTT
The DNA here is from genome assembly GCA_028749045.1 of Cupressus sempervirens. Taxonomy (NCBI): domain Eukaryota; kingdom Viridiplantae; phylum Streptophyta; class Pinopsida; order Cupressales; family Cupressaceae; genus Cupressus; species Cupressus sempervirens. Next base: position 448,505,056 of record CM053789.1, read on the forward strand.
CCAAACTAGTAATAATCGTTTCATCAGTTTCAATTATCCATTTTGGTGATTTAGAACCTTCATGTCGATTATAATTAGGAGATATGTAAGGTTCTTGTGCATTAGGTTCTTGTGCATTGTTATCTTCGACATGGTCAATTATGCAATTTGGATTATGACTTGGTGGCATTTCTTCTTCAAAATTTTTATTTTCCAAATTTTTAATTTCAGCATTATCATTTTCAATAGGTACATTTTCATTCCCCAACTGTACATATTCATTATCTGACTCTATGATTTCACCTTCGATTAATTCATCGTCAACTTGACTGATATTTAGCATACCTTGTCTTTTTCTTTGGTGTTCCATTTTGTCCCTTTCCCTACATGTCACAATGTCTTCATTGGATATCTTCTTTTTGCGTTTATCCTTTCGACGACTGCTGCTCCCCATTTAGATGACAAATTCGAACACCTAAGGTTATATTTTCAAAATAAATTCGATTGGTTGGGCCCCAAAATGCGACTTTTTGCAAAACCCGTGAAAAAAGAAGTGAAAAAGTGATGTTGTCGAGTCTGTAGGGATAGGGAAATATTGGGAATTGGTGCCAGTAAAATCGGATATCCGATCCTAGATCGAATATCTGATCTTAGATCGGATATCCGATTTTGTAAAGTGAATTTTTGGAGCTAAAACTTGCTATAATTTCCCTCCTTTGCCATAATTATATTAATATTATGAAAATCATTGGAGGGAAACCGACTTTGGTTTATTAATAAGCTAATAGTATAATAGTATTAATAAAAAGTATCAATAGTATTAATATATAGTAGTATTAATATAGCTATAGTATTAATATTATTATTATACCCATAATAGTATTAATATTATTACTATAGATATAATAGTGTAAATATTTAGTGTTTATTTATATTATTATTATGATTATGCTACAATATAGTATTAATATATATATTATTATTATAGCTATAATAGTATTATTATTATGACTATAGATATAATAATATTAATATTTAGTGTTTATTTATATTATTATTATTATTATTATCATTAAATAGTATAAATAGTATAAATAGTATATATATAGTATATATATGTAGTGTATATATATATCCTTTCATTTTTTAACCCATATACATATGAAAGATTCAAATATGTCCCTAAGGGTCCTAAGATCCCTAGCGACATATGTCATCGTTTAATGGGTCAAAGGGGGTCAGAGGTCACCTTATGACCCCCTTTGACCCATATGAATGATTCGAATATATCCCTAGGGGTCCTAGGACCCCTAGGGACATATGTCATCTTTTAATGGGTCAAAGGGGGTCATAGGTCACCCTATGACCCCCTTAGACCCATATTACCCATTCAAATATGTCCCTAGGGGTCCTAGGACCCTTAAGGACATATGTCATCGTTTAATGGGTCAAAGGGGGTCACAGGTCAGCCTATGACCCCTTTTGACCCATATGAACGATTCAAATATGTCCTTAGGGGTCTTAGGACCCCTAGGGACATATGTCATCGTTTAATGGGTCAAAGGGGGCCATAGGTCACCCTATGACCCCCTTTGACCCATATGAACGATTTGAATATGTCCTTAGGGGTCCTAGGACTCTTAGGGACATGTCATCTTTTAATGGATCAAAGGGGGTCACCCTATGACCCCCTTTGACCCATATTACCAATTCAGATATGTCCCTAGGGGTCCTAAGACCCTTAGAGACATATGTAGTCGTTTAATGGGTCAAAGAGAGTCATAGGTCACCCTATGACCCTCTTTTGACCCATATGAACGATTCAAATATATATCTAGGGGTCCTAGGACCCCTAGGAACATATGTCGTCGTTTAATGGGTCAAAGAGGGTCATAGGGCCCTTTGACCCATATTACCCATTCAAATATGTCCCTAGGGGTCCTAGGACCCTTAGGGACATATGTCTTCATTTAATGGGTCAAAGGGGGTCATAAGTCACCCTATGACCCCCTTTGACCCATATGAACGATTCGAATATGTCCTTAGTTGTCGTTTAATGGGTCAAAAGGGGTCATAGGTCACCTTATTACCCCCTTTGACCCATATTACCCATTCAAATATGTCCCTAAGGGTCCTACGACCCTTAGAGACATATGTCGTCGTTTAATGGATCAAAGAGGGTCATAGGGTCCTTTGACCTATATGAACGATTCAAATGTGTCCTTAGGGGTCCTAGGACCCCTAGGGACATATGTCATCATTTAATGGGTCAAAAGGGGTCATAGGTCACCCTATGACCCCCTTTGACCCATAAGAACCATTTATGTCCTTAGGGGTCCTAGGACCCCTAGGGACATATGTTGTTGTTTAATGGGTGACCCATATTACCCATTCAAATATGTCCCTAGGGGTCCTAGGACCTCTAGAGACATATGTCGTCGTTTAATGGGTCAAAGAGGGTCATAGGTCACCCTATGACCCCCTTTGACCCATATGAACGATTCGAATATGTCCCTAGGGGTCCTAAGACACCTAAGGACATATGTCATCGTTTAATGGGTCAAAGAGGGTCAATGACCCCCTTTGACCGATATGAACGATTCGAATATGTCCCTAGGGATTCTAAGACCCTTAGAGACATATGTCATCGTTTAATGGTTCAAAGGGGGTCATAGGTCACCTATGACCCCCTTTGACCCATATGAACGATTCAAATATATCCCTAGGGGTCCTAGGACCCCTGGAGACATATGTCGTCATTTAATGGGTCAAATATGTCATCGTTTAATGGGTCAAAGAGAGTCATAGATCACCCTATGACCCCCTTTGATCCATATGAACGATTTGAATATCCCTAGGGGTCCTAGGGACATATGTCGTCGTTTAATGGGTCAAAGAGGGTCATAGGGGCCTTTGACCCATATGAACGATTCGAATATGTTCCTAGGGGTTCTAGGACCCCTAGGAACATATGTCGTCGTTTAATCAATCAAAGGGGGTCATAGGTCACCCTATGACCCCCTTTGACCCATATGAACAATTAGAATATCTTCCTAGTGTAGACACCTAAAAACTTTTAGAAAATAAAGTATTTTTATTTTCTAAAAAATTTTTGATGACATCATCATTAATTAATTAATTAATTAATTTATTTTTATGCCATTAAATCCCTTTATCTTAATTAAAAATATTTAATTAAGGAATCCCTCCCAAAAATGTTTAAATCTTATTTAAACATTATTTCCTTATTTATTAATTATTTAATTAATAAATTGACCAAAAAACCCAAAATAAATAAAAAAATTATTTTTTGCCCAAAACTTGGCCAAATTCCTTAAGACCACTAACCTCTTCCAAAATCTTCTAATCCTTCTTTAATTTTAATTAAAGGCTAATCCCATCATTTCCTACCCCTAATCCCAACTCAAAATATTTAATTAAGATTAAATATTAATCCTCATGTTTATTAAAAAAGTTTTAATAAATATCTCCTCATCCCAAACTCTTGAAATAAATAAAACTTTATTTATTTCCTAAAAATATAATTTATCCTCATCCTAAGAAGTTCTAGACTCTTTTAGAAAGTCTTCATCCTCATCTTAGAAAATTCTAGACTATTTTAGAAAGTCTTTATCCTCATCCAAAATCTAGACTCTTCTAGAAGATGTCTTTAAACCTAATCCTAATCCCCTCCTAACCTTGTCACATTCCCTAAACATGGGTTAAAACTTACTAACCCAAGCCAAAGTTAACAAATATCTCCTCTTTCACCCACCCTCATTAAATGCCATCCACTTGCCTATCCCTAAGCTAATCCTAAACCGTCTTAATCCATCTTCTAATCATTTGAACAATCCTAAGCAAACTTAAAACCCTCCTAATCAAGCCCAAGTTGAAATTGCTCTCATCTCCCTCAAAATACTCAACCATAAAACTTTATGAAGTCCACTAGGCCATAAATGACTCTTCCAAGCCCTTTTATTGCTCTTATAAGTCATTATGAGGGTCTTTATGAAGATTTTATCCCTTGAGCCTCCTTTGTTGACTCATCCTTCCCCTTTCCTCCATCCTTTCACCATGTGACATTTTTCACTCCTTGATTGGCTATAAGGAAGCACAATTTATGTGCTCTCCTCTCATGCAATCTGAGCCCTCCATGAGCTTTTTCCCATCCTTGCATCTTAACCTTCAATTCCTCAAGCCTCTTGCATATAAATTGGATCCTTCCCCTTTGAAAAATAACACAATCCATGAAGTAAATTCATAATGCCATTTTGAGAAGCCATTTTACATCAAAACCATACACTCACACCCAAATTCCAACTCCATTTGAAGCCCTTTTTGAAGCATAAAGCTTGAGCATACATCCTATCTATTTAGACAAAAGCTACTCAACAAGAGAGCTTCTCATTGAGAGAGCCCATTAATGGCTTATTTTCTCAATTGAGAGCTCATCTTAGTCTATCTTGAAGTTTATGAATTTTGTTTAGTTTGTAGAAGCTTTATTTAAATTTGGTTTCTATTAGCATACTAACATTGCTCATATACACTTAGGACCCCTAGGGACATATGTCATTGTTTAATGGGTCAAAGAGGGTCATAGGGTGACCTATGACTCCCTTTGACCCATATGAATGATTCAAATATGTCCTTAGGGGTCCTAAGACCCCCAGGTACATATGTCGTCATTTAATGGTACATATGTCATCATTTAATGGGTCAAAAGGGGTCATAGGTCAAGACCCATAAGGACATATTCAAATCGTTCATATGGGTCAAAAGGGGTCATAGGTCACCCTATGACCCCTTTTGACCCATATGAAGATTCGAATATGTCCATAGGGGTCCTAGGACCCCTAGAGACATATGTTGTCATTTAATGAGTCCCTTTGACCCATATGGCCCATTCGAATTTGTTCCGTCCTCGGACCCCTAGGGACATATGTCGTTGTTTAATGGGTCAAACATGGTTATAGATCACCCTATTACCCTCTTTGACCCATATGAACGATTCGAATATGTCCTTAAGGGTCCTAAGACTCTTAGGGACATATGTCATCGTTTAATGGATCAAAGGGGGTCATAGGTCACCCTATGACCCCCTTTGACCCATATTACCCATTCAAATATGTCCCTAGGGGTCATCGAACCCCTAGAGACATATGTTGTCGTTTAATGGGTCAAAGAGTGCCCTATGACCTCCTTTGACCCATATGAACGATTTAAATATGTCCCTAGGGGTCCTAGGACCCCTAGGGACATATGTCGTCGTTTAATAGGTAAAAGAGGGTCATAAGGCTCTTTGACCCATATTTCTCATTCGAATATGTCTCTAGGTGTCCTAGGACCCCTAGGGACATATGTCATCATTTAATGGGTCAAAGGGGACCTATGACCCCCTTTGACCCATACGAACGATTCAAATACGTCCCTAGGGGTCCTAGGACCCCTAGTGACATATGTCGTTGCTTAATGGGTCAAAGGGAGTCATAAGGTGACCTATGACCCCCTTTGACCCATATTAAAGGGGGTCATAGGGTGATTTATGACCCCCTTTTACTCATATTATCCATTCAAATATGTCCTTAGGGGTCCTAGGACCCTTAGAGACATATGTCATCGTTCAATGGGTCAAAGGGGGTCATAGGGTGACCTATGACCACCTTTGACCCATATTACCCATTCAAATATGTCCCTAGGGGTCTTAGGACCCCTAGAGACATATGTCATCGTTTAATGGGTCAAAAGGGGTCATAGGTCACCCTAGGACCCCCTTTGACAATATGAATGATTCGAATATGTCCCTAGGGGTCTTAGGACCCCTAGAGACATATATCATCGTTTAATGGGTCAAAGGACCTATGACCCCCTTTGACCCATATGAAGGATTCGAATATGTCCCTAGGGACATATGTCATCCTTTAATGGGTCATAGGGGGTCATAGGTCACCCTATGACCCCCTTTGACCCATATTACCCATTCGAATATGTCCCTAGGGGTCCTAAGACCCTTAGGGACATATGTCATCGTTTAATGGGTCAAAAGGAGTCATAGGTCACCCTATGACCCCCTTTCACCCATATTACTCATTCAAATATGTTCTTAGGAGTCTGAGGACTTTTAGAGACATATGTCGTCATTTAATGGGTTGACCTATGACCCCCTTTGACCCATATGAACGATTCGAATACGTCCTTAGAGGTCCTAGGACCCTTAGAGACATATGTCATTGTTTAATGGGTCATAGGGGGTCATAGGTCACCCTATGACCCCCTCTGACCCATACGAATGATTTGAATATGTCCCTAGGAGTTCTAGAACCCCTAGAGATATATGTCGTCATTTAATGGGTCAAAGGGAGTCATAGGTCATCCTATGACCCTTATGAATGATTCAAATATGTCCCTAGGAGTTCTAGGACCCTTAGAGACATATGTCGTTGTTTAATGGGTCAAAGGGGTCATAGGTGACCCCCTTTGACCCATTAAACAACGACATATGTCCCTAGGGGTCCTAGTACCCCTAAGGACATACGTCATCATTTAATGGGTAAAAAAGGATCATAGGTCACCCTATGACCCCCTTGGCCCATATTAACCATTCGAATATGTCTCTAGGAGTTCTAGGACCCCTAGAGACATATGTCATCGTTTAATGGGTCAAAGAGAGTCATAGGTCACCCTATGACCCCCTTTGACCCATATTACCCATTCGAATATGTTCCTATGGGTCTGAGGACCCTTAAAGACATATGTCGTCGTTTAATGGGTCATAGGGGGTCATAGGTCACCCTATGACCCCCTCTGACCCATACGAATGATTTGAATATGTCCCTAGGAGTTCTAGAACCCCTAGAGATATATGTCATCGTTTAATGGGTCAAAGGGAGTCATAGGTCATCCTATGACCACCATTTGACCCATATGAATGATTCAAATATGTCCCTAGGAGTTCTAGGACCCTTAGAGACATATGTCATCGTTTAATGGGTCAAAGGGGTCATAGGTGACCCCCTTTGACCCATTAAATGACGACATATGTCCCTAGGGGTCCTAGTACCCCTAAGGACATACGTCATCATTTAATGGGTAAAAAAGGATCATAGGTCACCCTATGACCCCCTTGGCCCATATTAACCATTCGAATATGTCCCTAGGAGTTCTAGGACCCCTAGAGACATATGTCATCGTTTAATGGGTCAAAGAGAGTCATAGGTCACCCTATGACCCCCTTTGACCCATATTACCCATTCGAATATGTCCCTACGGGTCTGAGGACCCCTAGAGACATATGTCATCGTTTAATGGGTCAAAAAGGGTTATTGGTCACCCTATGACTCCCTTTGACCCCTTTGACCCATATGAACGATTGAGATATGTCCCTAGGGGTCCTAGGACCCCTAGAGACATATGCCATCATTTAATAGGTCAAAAAGAGTCATAGGTCACCCTATTGCCCCTTTTGACCCATATGAATGATTCGAATATGTCCCTTGGAATTTTAGGACCCTTAGAGACATATGTCATCGTTTAATAGGTCAAAGGGGGTCATAGGTCACCTATGACCTCCTTTAACACATATAAACGATTCGAATATGTCCCTAGGGGTCTTGGGACCCCTAGAGACATATGTCATCATTTAATGGGTCAAAGGGGGTCATAAGTCACCCTATGACCCCCTTTGACCCATATGACCCATTTGAATATGTCCCTAGGGGTCTTAGGACCCCTAGGGACATATGTCATCATTTAATGGGTCAAAGAGGGTCATAGGTCACCCTATGACCCCCTTTGACCCATATGACCCATTCAAATATGTCCTTAGGGGTTATAGGACCCCTAGAGACATATGTCGTCGTTTAATGGGTCAAAGAGAGTCATAAGTCACCCTATGACCCCCTTTGACCCATATTACCTATTCGAATATTTCCCTAGGGGTCCTAGGACCCCTAGGGACATATGTCGTCATTAATAGGTCAAAGTGACCTATGACCCATTTTGACCCATATTACCCATTCGAATATGTCTCTAGAGGTCCTAGGACCCCTAGATACATGTCGTTGTTTAATGGGTCAAAGGAGATAATAAGTCACCCTATGACCCCTTTTGACCCATATGAACGATTCAAATATGTCCCTTGGGGTCCTAGGACCCGTAGGGACATATGTCGTCATTTAATGGTTCAAAAGGGGTCATAGGTCACCCTATGACCCCCTTTGACCTATATTAAGCATTGTAATATGTCCCTACGGGTCTTAAGACCCTTAGGGACATATGTCGTTGTTTAATGCGTCAAAGGGGGTCAATGGTTGACCTGTGACCCCCTTTGACTCATATATATTAATAATATACATATATATTAATAATATACATATATATTAATAACATATATATATATATATAATGTTATTATATTTAATAAAAATATTACGTTATTATATATATTAATAACATATATATATATATATATATTAATAACATACATATTAATATAATAATATATAATACATATTATATTTAATGAAAATATTACGTTATTATATCTATATATATATATATATATAATATTATTATACATATTAATATAATAATATATAATACATATTATATTTAATTAAAATATTACGTTATTATATATATATATATATTAATAACATATATATTAATATAATAATATATAATACGTATTATATATAAAAATTATGTTATTATATTTAGTAAAAATAGTAATAATATAAATTATATTTATAGATTCTAATAAGATTAACATAATATATTATTATATATTACTAGATTATATCTTATATCTTTACATTACGTTATTATATATATATATAATATTAAAATATGTCTTTATATAGTAACATAAGTGAAATAATTTATAAATCATAAACTATAATGTTTAAACCCAATTTTTTCTCCAAAATGGGTTGGGATTTGAAATTTTTCCATCGCAGCAAATCGAATATCTGATTCGAAATTGGATATCCGATTAGGCTTGATATTTACCAAGCCTACCTAGTCAACCCAAAAGATGTGTTTGAAAAGAGTTTTAGTGATACTCAGACTTCGGGTAGCCGTCTGACAATGTTATTTTGATCGAAATTGAATAAAACGAAAAGGGTTTTTTAATATCGCTCTCTAGATTTCATCAATATAATTTCTGTCAAATTCTAAGTTTGATAAGTATTTATTAGTTAATTATCAATGAAGATTATTGTAAAGTGCTGATTGACATACGGATTGAAAATAGCTATAACTTTCAAACAGTATAACATTTTTTAAATCTAAAAGTTGCATCACATTCTATACTTCGCCTAGTATAAGAAAAAAAAAAAAAAAATTTGGTAAAATTTTCTATTAGTTAGGGTGATCAAATATGGGACTTTTTTTTTCTGAAATTCTTTTGGTAGAAAATTCATATTTAATTATTTATTTAGAATAAAAATAGCAAAAAATATGCGTCACATCTGGACATGAGTCTACTTTTCATATCTATAATTATATTAAAAAAATATTATAATTTGATTTTGATTAAGGTGGTCAGACATACACCTACTTTTTATTTTTGCCCTGGAATTTTCTTAGTGCTGTATTAAAATTCAAACTTTTGACCAATTAATTATTTTTTTCTCCTGATAAGGCCTAGTAGTTTAGAAACTACATTCAATTTCCTACATATTATTTTCTTACAACTTTTTGATATAAAGTCCATAACTACTTCAAAATTATGTGTCAAGTTGACATAAACCTGATTTGCTAATTTTTCACTGCCACTTAAAGCCATAGTTTGGTACACCATGATCCTACACATACCCTGACATGGTACTTGGTCATTTCATATTAGCTGCAGGAATACAAGTGGATCTAGCTAAAATAGAGGTAATTCAAACATTGTCTATACCTACAAAATCAAAAGATGTAAGATCTTTTGGGTCATGATGGATATTATAAAATTTTTATAAGAGATTTCAGCAAAATAGCTAGTCCCTTGTATAAGTTACTCACAAAAGAAGCCGAATTTAGTTGGACATCCAAATGTGATGAAGCCTTTTTATAGCTTAAGAAACTTCTGACTATAGCCCCAATTTTACAAGGCCCTGATTGGAATTTACCTTTTCATATATACATAGATGCCTCTGATTATGCCATAGGTGTAGTCCTAGCACAAAAATCTCAAAATCTTGAAAATGCAATCTATTACATTAGCAAGAGCCTTCATGGACTAGAATTAAACTACATAGTGACAGAAAAATAATTGCTAGCAATAGTTTATGCCCTCAAAAAATTTTGGCATTACATAACTGGCTATTCCATATTTGTTCATACTGATCATGCAACAATTAAATATCTCATGAATAAACCTGCTATAATCGGCAGATTAGCAAGATGGTTACTATTGTTGCAAGAATTTGATATAACTATTATTGATAAGCTGAGAAAAGCCAATGTTGTAGCTAATTATTTATCAAGAACCCATCATGATGATACTAACACTACTTTGGTAGATGATGCATTCCTAGATGAGCATTTATTTCATATTGCTGTTCAAACTCCATGGTATGCAGACATTGCTAATTACATTGCAGCTAATAAAATACCATAACATTTTTCTTACAAGGAAAAGAAGTTGCTTGTAGAGAAAAGTTTCCGTTTCTCCTAGATAGATAATCTCTTATTTTACATTGGACCTAATCAAGTTATGAGAAGATGTGTGAGAGAGGATGAGACATATGATATTCTACATGCATGTCATAATGAAGCATGTGGAGAACATTTTGCAGCAAAAAGAACAGCTTTGAAAATCTTGACAACTAGTTATTATTGGCCTACACTTCATAAAGATGCATCCAACTATACACCAAAATGTGATAAGTGTTAAAGGATGGGCCAACCAACAAGAACATATGAGATGCCTCTTAACCCTCAGATGGCATTAATACCATTTGACAAATGGGGCATGGACTTCATTGGTCCAATTGATCCTCCATCTAATGAGAAATCCTATATTCTTGTGTGCATTGATTACTTGACAAAATGGGTTGAAGTCAAGGCCATGAAGCATGCTCGTGATGAAAAAGTTGTAGAATTTCTATATGAAGAAATTTTTACCCACTATGGTGTACTCAAAGAGCTAGCCACTGACCAAGGTGCAAAATTTACCTCTAATCTAATCTCGAAGTTGATGAAACAGTATAGCATAGGAATCGAAAATCTAGTCCTTATCACTCTCAAGCTAATGGAGAAGCAGAGGTCACAAACCATGAACTAGAGAACATCCTAACAAAAATGGTTCATCTACATCATAGGGACTAGACCAGTAGATTACAAGAAGCTATTTGGGCTTACAGAACAACATGGAAGACTACTACAGGATTCACACCATTTGAGCTCCTGTATGGAGAGGTAGCAATGCTCCCCATTGAATTTGAACATAAAACTTTGAGAATTGAAATGGAGCTAGAAATTGAACTTCCTGTAGCACAAAGAGAATGTCTTCTACATCTTAACTCTTTGGATGAAATGCACAAAGTTGCTTTGGAATGTACTGAACTTATACAGAAATAAAGAAAACAATGGCATGGCTCTCATATTATCAATAAATAATTTCAAGTTGGTGACTGGGCACTACTATATGATTTTAGATTTAAAGACATGTTAGGCAAGCTACAGACAAGATGGCTGGGTCCATATGGAATCACTCATGTGTTTGACAATGGAGCCATTTAATTAACTACCATTGGTCCAATACCTTTCAAATTATTAGTCAATGGTCACAGACTTAAGTTATATAAACAACCCCAAACAAAAGAGGACTTCTTGTAGCAATTCCAACGGCCAAATTCAAATACAAACAAGGTAACTCTTCCTGTAGTCGAAGGTGTCAACCTTCTGCCTGCTACTCTTCAACATTAATTTCTTTGTGCATGCTCATAATAAAAAAATTATGTCCACATAAAGCTCACTTTCTCATTCCATCTCATCTCTTTACCTTCCACCTATCCACCTCATCTCATTTCTTTACCTTCCATCCACCCACTTTCCACATCATCAATTTCTCATGTTTTCAATAAACCCTATGAGATGTTGATGGATGTTGTCGCTGATATCACTTCTGCCACCTTTTTGGTATGTGTGACAATCAATTACCAGGTATAAGGTTTTCAAATTATAATTCATTTATAGTTTGCAAATTTTGTTAATTATATTTAATACTACATTCTTTATATGATGGCAGCGTTATGTCAATTTTTCTACCCCGTACCAAGTTTGACAAGTGAGGACACTTGTCCTTATTTCGTAGTGGGCAGGAAAGGTTACTAAAACCCAATGACTACATTTATTCATAAAGATTTTTCCAAATCTTCATATTTTCTTAAGTACACAAGTGGCTAAGTATCGTACCCCTTATTTTTGAATAATTTTATTGTTAGTTGTGATGTGACTTATGTTTAAATTTTAAGTGATCTGAACCTCATTTTTGGACAATTTTCATACACTTCCACGATTTGCTCTTATTAAAGCCATATTATTGCTCATAACAAATTGTTATGGCATTAATTATCTATCAAATGAAATGTGAAGTGGTCTACGAAACAACAATTGAAGCCTGAATTTGTAAGGGGAGAAAAATGAAGCAGTGTAGACAGTGAAGTGTTAAAAATGGGTGGACAATTGCAGAGGAGAGAACTAGTAGAGCATATTGTTTTGCTCTCAGATGTAGAAGCTCTGAGGAGGTCTAATGCATGTGGATGGTTAGGGTACTTTTTAAGTTTGACTGCATATGATGAAGAAGTATCCATGGAATTCACAAGGATTTTTGATGAAGGGGAAGCTTCTATATGGGGCTTAATAGTGGTTGCTACAGAAGAACATATAGTAGAAGTTACAAGGTTACTGGTGACAAGAGAACATTATCCCAACACTCATGATGCTAGGTCAGCCAAAGCTCAATTTGTCATGCCAACTAACCCTCAAATGGACATTACCAAGCAAGGATGTAAGAGAATGTCTCTTCTACCGCCATACAATGAACTAGCCATGCACATTATCAGGTACCTTACATACGAAGGCAAATTTTCATATTTACATGCACATCATTTTAAATTGTTGAGTTGTATAAGGCATAATCATCCAGTTAATGTCCCTAATTTCTTGTAAAATATGTTGTGTATTAGTGTGAAAGAAACTCAAAAAGGAAAAGACAATTCCATTACCCAACATGCCCTAATTAAGTTACTTATAGAAAGGTCACTTAAGGATGTTTCCCCCCTATCATTGGTAGAATTTGTCCAAGCCAAAACCTTGCAACCCCAGGCTGCCCTTCATTAATAGCCTAGAGAGGAAAATGTAGCTCCCACTAATGAACCTGCTGAACAGAGCACCCAAGAGGCTGAAACCAAAAATGTGCAAAGCAATGTACAAGAAAACATACAAGAAAATGTTCAAGAAAATGTGCAAGAGACTATGCCTTCACCTGTTCAAGAAACCCACAAACCTACCTCTAGCCAAACAAAGAGAAAATGAAAAGAAATCTCTGTTCTAGTAAAAGAAGAGCCAAACCCTTTAGTTATGAGACAAAAGAGAACTAAGAAGGGTCCTATAGTAGATACTCCTGCAGTAGAGACACCAAAAGGAAGAGGTAGGCAGAAAGCTATGATATTAGAAGAAACCCCTATAAGAAGAAGTCCTAGAATGAGAGGACAAATTTCTAAAGAATCCCCCTCATCCAAGCCATCTACTAAAGAATCCCTTGTACGGATTGTTCTTGACCACTCTCCTCCTCACCCTGAAGCTTAAAATATTCCTAAAAACCTTAACGAGGAATGTAGGGTTGAGGTTAATGAAAATCCAAATGATACCCTAGCAGACCAGCCAAGTACTTCAAGCTATAGGGATGAAATAGTTCCTAAGCAAGTTGATCCAAACACTATCCTAGTTCCCTATAAATCAACATGGTTTATTGATGCTGTAGAACAATTATGGAGGGGACAAAGAAAGAGGAAAAAAAACCATGAGGAAGACAATAGTTCCATTACTCTGCAGAAACTCCTTTTTAGTTGTTTGGACAACATATGTTTTCTAAGGCCTTATGGGAAGAGGAGAGGAAAATAATGAAGAAAGATATAGTGTCTCTAAATGTAGAAATTATAGATTTAAAGGAGCAGTTGGGGAATAAAAAACAAAGGATGGATCATGCCCTCAAATTGGTTGATCAAGCACTTGCTTGTAGACCGCTGCCACTAGTTTATGCTCTCTATTTAAAAGAACAATTTCTCTTGTTCCAACTCATGTTAACCCTTAAGAATATCAATGTAGAGTTTAAATCAACCCACAAATTTTATGGTTTGTATCAAACTCTGCCATCCTGGAAACAAAATTTGCTTTGTGAATTATATGTGCACAATTTTGTTATCCCTTCATAAACCTAATGGAACCCTTTACTTTACATAGGGGATATACATTTAAGAGCCTTGATGTCCTGGATGTCTAATGAAGCAAACTATGACAGGAAGCTGAATAATTATAGAGATGAGGAAAGGACATAACCCCTGCTATTAAGAGCCAAAAGTAGCAAACTAGAAGAAGTTCTTAGGGATTGGTTCAGGTTAACTTATGGGGATAAGAACAAGGGAGTAAGGGATATGATCTTCACTGCCAGAGCCAAAGCTTATGTTGATTATGAGATTTTTCCCTACTTTTCTTTCCAGAGAGCTATGACTCATGCTAGGAGTAGATGGGCCAGATTACCTGAGTCACTCAAAAAGTTAGAGCCACACAGTCCCATCAACTTGGAAGCTACCCTTCATCGAGCTCCAAAGTATCTAGAGCTAGGAAAAGAGGCTAGACCCAAATTATGGTGCCCACTTGCTATGCAACCTCTGATGCTTATGTGGCCTTTATATGACATTAATGCTAACAAACTTGACAAGCTGTAGGAGGACAATAGAAGGGAGATTTTTGGGAAAGAACACGAGGATTTTATTACACCTTCAAGAGCAGTAGGAAAGGAAGGGCAAAAGTGGGGGAATTCAGGTCACTGACTAGGAAATGCCATGCTTGAGGACAAGCATTGGTTTACCAGGGGGTAGATGATGAGGCTAAATATTGCCTCTATTTAATGATAGTTTTTAAACACTTTGTTAATACTCTATTTCATTTTTATTAAGACATTTGTGGACCTATGTTTACCTAAACCAATGATTAACCTATGGGTAAATAGTATGTCATCTTTTGCCAATATCATATACATGATGCAATATTTCATATAATTATCAAAATATGTGTTCTTATATTTGAATTTAATTTGAAAATACTTATTTGCAATTATCTCTATATTATAACTAACCTATTAGCAATGAAATTGAAAGATGATTGGAAGAATTCAAAGATGAGTGCCAATAGCATTCAAGGAGAAAAGAACGCTAAGGTGTAGCCATGGTGGAGGAAAGTCATAACGGTTTCAAAGGACACAACAGTGAGTATGGAAGAGCTATGAAGACTTATTGCATTCTCTACATTTATTCCTATGGTAAGCCAATGTTTAGACTTTATTATTCCTGCCTTAAGCCATTATCTCTTCTTCTCGCCTTGAGTTAAAATTTTCCTTCTTTCTCTCCTATGGATTTATAGCTAGGTTATTTACTTTTTTGTTATGGGAATAAGTGTTGATCTCCTATATATAGGAATCAGACCAAGTGTGTGAGTCTAGTTAGAAGAAAAGAGTTTATGAGAATAGACTGTTAAATTTTACAATGAGTTGTGTTTTTATAATTCTATGGGTTATGTAATGAATTTCTGAAATGTAATGAAATAGTGTTTGTCTTCTATCCTGTGTTAGTATTTTAGTTGAAGTTGACCAAGGGGGCCCACTTGGAAGGTGGATTAGATTAGGTTAGTATAGATTTATTTCCAAGCATTCTTAGTATTGTAGGTAGAAGTTGTAACTTCCTTCCTATAGCATCACACTTCATTAATGTTCCTGCAGCATATGTGAGAACAATTATAGTGGATGAACTAAGTTGGAACATTTTTTAGCCTTTCATTGTATTTCTAGTATTCATAGAGTTAAGTGTGTTAATTTCTTACAACATTGTATAAGTCCTTTTCCTTGCATTTTACTTTCCTACAGCATAAGCTTAGTGACTCATTAAGAGACCTAGTGCACATACTATGCCGACCATTTCAAGTATATGTCCCTGGGTTGACAAGATTAAATGCACCTTATAGTGGGAAAAATAGTCCTTAGTTTGAATATATTATTCCTAAGCATGGCCCAGAACATGACTATGATACACCTATTGTGAGGTAGACCAAATATATCTTTTGAGGATTGCCCTCATTATTAGTAATTCTTTTAGCCAAGTGTGCTAGTGCATGTTCCAAAGTTCTACAAGAAGATTCCATAATCAATGGCATTATAAACATGGACCAAGATTGGTTTTGTGGGAAAGTGGTTATCCTTTCTAGGTTATTCTTTGTCATCATTTCAAGTTCATTATACAATCCATTTTCAATGGTGCCTTTTTGTCGGGACATGGAAAGAAATTAGGTTTTTGATGATATAATTCTTCATCATCCATATAAGGATTTGTTTGGTCATTCTAGGCAGTTATTCAAAAATGAAAAAAGTAAAAAAGGGAAAAAAAAGCAATAAAAGATCCAACAATGAAAACCTTTGGGCATTGTTGGCTAGTTAATATCTGGAAACCAATTTCTAGTGAATATTAATTGAAAAATAAATTCTTAATGTTGAAAATTGTTTTTACAACACCATTAAGTGGTAAGTGATTGAAAATTGGCTTGCCAACAATCACTTATTGTTATAAAAAATTGAAAAAAGAAAAGAAAAGAAAAGAATTAAAAAATAAAATGCAATAATTTCGTTGAGCTAACCATTTTTTTAGGGACACCTAATTACTTCATTGGCTCTTTCTCTCTCGGTGTTTCTTGCATCTCTTGTTGCTCATTGTGTGGTTGTACTTCAGTTTCTAGTGATCACCATGATTTTGATCACATATCCTAAGTACGACACATTCAATTGAGATGCTATGAAAAATGGATCAAGCTCCCTTTAGTGTGCTTAGTATTGCTTCTTTTAGATGGTTACCTTTTCTCCAACATTCAATCTAGCCAGCATTTGTGGTTGTTTCTCAAATTGAGCTTCATAGTTGTAGTGATCTTTTGGCTTCTGGACCTTGGCATCCATGGACGTGCATGTTGGTAAAATAATCAATTTTATCTTTCATTGTTTTATCTCTTAAGTTTGTTAATATTTTTTATATTATATTGATTATTATACAACACTTATAACCAACCTCTCCCTATTTCCCAAGGATGGTCAACCCTTTAAGTTGGTGGGAATTATTTCATCCTATTATATATCTTTCATCCATCACCCTTAATCATCCCATCATACTATCTATTACATCAATTGTACAACATCCTTTGTTTGTCTCCTATTTTGCCCAATTCAAATCATCTTATGCAAAGTGAGATACATTTCTCCTATATGTAGCCATTTGAACCATGAAGCTATAGATGAAAAGAAAAGGAAACAAAGAAGAAGAAAAAATGAAGAAGAGAAAAAATAATAAGAGGTATCAGTATTGGATTAAAAAAAAAAAAAACAAAAAAAGAAGAAAAAAGAAAAGAAAAAGAAAATAGCCAAGTCTATCATATAAAGTAAGGAATGGAATTTGTGTTGATACATGAGTTATCATGGTTCGGGGTGGAGACAAAGCCAAATCCATAAATCCAAAGTGCTACTAGTTCAAACCAAAGACCCCTTGATCCTACAGATTGCATGAGGACGTACAATATGATAAGTTGGGTGGAATGATCAAAGTCATTTATGACCTATTTAATACCCTATTTTCATTCATTTTATATGACATTATATTCTCTTCCATGTCCGGTTCCTATACTATTTCATTCTATTTTACCATCTTATGTTGCATATGGTTAAATATGAATAAGTAATATTTACTATAGTTTTTGGGATAAATTAATGGAACTTATTATTGATTATTTCCATTGTCATTTCCAAGCAAATGAGGATGAATTTGAAAAATCCGAGACATGGGTTTTGTCTAGAATAGGCCCATTTACGTGTTTATGCGGAAGAATATCCATAAAGTCCACCATTTAGAAGTTGTTGATGATTTTCTAAATACAATAATTGTAAATTTATTGTTATGGCCAACAAAAACTCCATATTTTTCTGCAATAATTAGTGGCTCTATTCATGCGGATTCTTCCATCCTATCTATGTTGGAGAAGAATTATTGATTTCTTACATAGATAAAATATTTTAGCTCCATACAAATAACATCTTTGGTCTATATGTGGCTGCATAGTTGGAGAAAAGATAGTAACATCAGTCTTTATTTAGGCTTGTTATTTCAGCATATTTGTTCTTGGTTTGTGGTTGCTTCCAAAGAATTTACGTAAGCCTCTTGCTCACTTGTTTGTTACAACAAACTATTTAATATTTCCTTGATTATTATTCAGCATGTACTTATATATATGCATCTTCTGTAAACAATAAATGAGTAGATTTATAGTAGATTTTTATATTAGAAAAATACTCTTCATACAGATCTTCCTGTAGTAGAATTCTGTGTGAGTTCAATATTATTTATGGCTGAATAAAATGTCACTATTTTGATCAAGGAAGAGTAGAAAGTTGTTCATAGTTCATCACCAAGAATACTAAGGAGGTAGGATCCACTTCTTGGGATGACTAGTGATATAGTTTAGATTGTTTGTGTGTTTTTATTTTTGTTTGATTAATTGTGTGATTCCATTTGTGTTTATCTAATTGATATTTCATTAGCATGTTCTATTAGATTAAGCCTTGATTGTAAAGGAAGAGAATCTGTAAGTGCATGAATGATGATATATTTTATTTACATATTAATGTCTGTGATAGGAAGAATATAATTCATAGAATCCTTATCATATTAAAATTCTAATCATTTAGTCTTTTTTCAAAGAATTATTCATTCTCCAAATTATTGATCTGCTCTTATTTCATTTTCATATATTTCACTCTTCCCATCTTTTGCACGCACCAAACCTAAACTTCCTGTTGCACTTCGTTCCCTCACCTATCATCTAAAGTTCCTATTGCATTCTTTTCTCAATCTTATTTATTTCTGACTTCCTGTAGTAGATCAACCTCCTATCACAGATTGTGCCATATATCATTTACATTATTATTAAATATTTTGGAACATTAAGGGTATGATTTTCATTTCATAGTAGTGTGTGTTAAAAAGTATTGAAGTGAAATTAATTAGGTATGATTAGAATTGTGGGTTATGTAATCTAGTCAAAAGATTGTGTCTATTTGCTATCAATAATTAGGGGGTGATTTTATTTTGAGTGTGCAATTTTCTATTTCTTAGAATAGTTTTTCCTTTAATAATTGTAGTTTAGCTCCTATCACCAGGAAGTGATAGTTCCTATCGCCAGTTTGTTGTAGGTTTCCTTCCATATGTTCTAGCTGCATGCATCCCCACTTGGTTTTTTGTCTTCATCCCTTGAGCAAATAGCCGCTATACCTTTCATTAGTTTATGACCCCAGATTGATATTTAAATGTGAGATGAACTGGCTCTTAATCTTATCAATTATCCTTAATACTTGAACCACAGTTTCACCCAACACCAAGACAGATTCCAGGGAAGCTTAATAACTTTGTGGTAGGGTGCTAAAGCACTCCTGAAAATTCTTGTCATTGTGTTCTTAGATAGGTTCTAGACTCTTTGTCAAATTCATTGACATAATTGGTACATCTTGTTATTCTGGTAACTAAATTATGGTTTCTTTTAGACTTCAACATATGTGTATCATTTTCGTTAAACTTAATGATAATTAATCAACTAATGTTGACTGATCAATATTCAAATGTCTTTTTCTCTCTTTGATTTCTACATTTTATGGAGATTGGTGATGTGTCATTGGATTTGTAGAGGTAGTCTTTACATATGGTGTCAGAGCCAAGTTGTGCACTCGAGCCTTGAGTTTACTATTTTAGACACACAACCATAAGTCAACTAGCTTAATTTATGTTATGTGAGTTGATGACATGGATTTCATGGTGTGTCTTCTAGTTATGATTACTTTTACATAGAAGAATAAGATGCTCCTTATGTATGTCAAAATTTTGGGTTGACATTGCATTCTTTTAAAGATTGTCAAAATGGAAAGTTTATGGAATGATTGGTAATTTGTGTACCTCATATTTTTATGATTATATTTTGATTTAAATTATGTGATTGTATAATATGCATATTACTATATTATACTTGAAGTATATATTTCTCTGCATTTGTGATGCAAGAAGGGCATGCATTTCTATTAACTGTTGAGATAGTCAAAGGATGGTTGAATTTTGCACTACGCTGTAAGTGCCTACCACATCAAGACTTGGCTTGTGATAGAAAAGAAAAGAATTCTTTTATTGCATAAATAAAACACGATGCACAAGTGGTGCAAGAATTATTTTGTATGCTAGATTCTGTTGTTGGCATTATGATACATTTTTGTCATTAGTTACAACACTTATTGGATTCTGAATGCCTACCGAGCTCTCACCGAACATTCCTTTGTAAGCCAAGCTTTACCTAGTTCTCAGTGTTTACCGAGTGATCGAGGTGAACAAAGAAGTCAGTGTTTACCGAGTGATCAAGGTGAACAAAGAAGTCAGTGTTTATCGAGTGATCGAGGTGAACAAAGCAGCCAGTGTTTACCGAGTGTTCGAGGTAAAGAAAGGAATCAATTTTGACCGAGTGAAGATGTACTTAGTATTGACCAAGAACTTCGTGAAATTAATTTTACCAAGCTCAGACGGTTATCAAGGAAACTAACTATCACCGAGTCACAAGGTTCTATCGAGTGTTTCCTTTGATCATCGAGCTACAGCTCAGATAGAAGTGTTCACCGAGTGACATCTCTTCTACCGAGTCTCCAGTGGTTACCGAGTTCAGAACTACTCGAAGTGTTTAGTATGGACCGTGCCTTCACTTCTACCGAGTGCATGACGATGCCGAGTAACGCAGTGGACACCGAGTATCAGAAGGACACCGAGTCAGTTTAGTGAACCCGAGTTTTTACCTTGGGCCGACTTTGTATAGAGATTTACACTTGTTGTTTTGGCCGACCTTGCATGTATTGTTTATTTGGATGGTATATATATGCAATGTATTGTATCATTCAAATGCAATGGTAATGAATGAAAGTGTGAAAGAAATACATGTGTGCGAAAGTATGTGTGCTGAGTTGCGAAGGTATTCAGCAAGGTCAAGTTTTGAAGTAGAAAAGTTTTATCTATCACATCAAGGTGAATCAGAGCATAGCAGATCTTCTCAGCAATCAGTTGCGATCAAATCCACTATTTCATTCTAACAGGTGAATCAGTTTTTGTAAATCCTTTAACAAGGTAGACTTAACAGTCTTTTGTAAATCTCCTAACAGAGTGCATACTTTATTGTATGTTTGTAAATCCTCTAACAAGGTGGATCTAGCAATCCTTTGTGCTCCTAACAGGGCAGATCACCAGAAGTGGTCATTATAAGCCTTAACCGGCCAACTTCATACTACAGTAACGAAGCTTTGTGGGTTTCATCCCCACCCCAGTTTTACTTTCTATTTGGAAGGTTTCTGGGTCACCAAATCTGTGTGTTCAAGTGTTGCAAATGATTTTGTTTCATGCTTATAGTAGGTTACTTGGATGAATGGTGAATATATCAGTATGCAGTTTTATTGTTTGAAATTTTAAAGTTACTGATTCACCCCTCCCCTCTCAGTAACTTGTCATATCTTGAATATTTCCAACAATTGGTATCAGAGCAATAAGGTTCTCAAGATAAAAGTTTCACAGCTTGAGCAAAGATCAAGGACAATGGAGATATTCAGACTTGACAAAACTATTGAGAATGAAAAGCTAGATCTGAAAATGGCCATGGCTCAACTCAATGAAGCAAAAGAGCATCTTTTACAATCCTTGAAAAGAAGAAAAGAACTTGCAAGGCAAATGAATGACCATCAGTATGTTGAAGAAAAGATTGAAGATCTCTCACCATCAAGTAGTTCAGATGAAGCTGACAAAGCAATCAAAGAACTTTTAGAAAAGAATGGATCTCTGCAGGAAGAAGTAAGAAAGCTCAAAAGGGAACAAGAAATCCAGTCCATCAGGCTATGTGAAATCTTGGAGCAAAGGAACAAGGCAGCTGAAGACTTAGAGGTAAGGAATAATCAATCCTCTTAGCTTGAAAATCTTGTAACTCAATTATCTAATGCAAATGAAGAAATTATGAATCTAAGATCTGAGAATGAGAATTTGAGAAATGACTTAATTACTGAAAGGCAAATCAATGCAAACTTACAAAGTGATCTAATCTCTGAAAAAAAAGTCAATGAGAGAATGGTAAAATCTCAAAAGGACATGGATCAATTGAATCTACAAAATGAAGAAAATTTTCATAAACAAAATGGTAAAGCAGGCCTTGGATACAAGGAAGAAGGTGAATCCTCCAAACAGGGTACTCAAAAGAATCAAAGACCTACTTGCAGCCACTGTGGTAAGTTAGGTCATACATCTAACAGATGTTGGAGCAATGGAAAAGGAAAATTTAATGGAAAGTGCTACAATTGCAATCAGCATGGAAACAAAGCCAATGAATGCAAAGAGAAACCGAAATTTGAAGGTAAATGTCACAAATGCCAAAAGCAAGGTCATAAGGCATCACAATGCAAATCCAAATCATTTAATCAAGCTGAACATCTTGTCAAAGCAATATTTGATTGGGACTACAACACTTGGTGCAGATGTCATTATTGTGGAGAATATGGTCATAATGGCATAAACTGTGCAAGGCATCACCTAAGAAAAAGGGATACCACTGTAAGATGTTATACATGTACAGAACTTGGTCATATATCTAAAAGCTGCATGAACATAAAGAAAGTTGAGGATGAGAAGAAAATCAAAGTAGACAATATTCGAAAGCAAATGAAGCAGCAATGGATTCCTAAGTCTACCGAGCCAGATAATTCAAGTGATGGAATGGTCACTCAAGAAGTGAGTGACTCTACCATTTCCAATTAAGACTCATCAAGATAAGACCAGGACTGTATCTACAAAGCAATATCCTAAGCAGTCCTAGAATGAAAATATGATCAAATCAGTATTTCAGATACATCAGGATCATGGTCGGTACATGACCTTACCGAGCTCAGTCGGGTGCAATAAGGCTTCTTTCACCAAGTTGCACTTACCGAGCATGGTTGGTTCTTCTCTTATCGAGTTAAGGTCGGTTTAACCTATTTTCTTTTGGTCACCGAGTTGCGAAGTTTAAGCCGAGCTAGTGGATGACAGTCTGTCGATCGCAGCTACCTCCGTACTGAACATTAATGGCAAATTTTTCATCAAAAGGGCAGATTTCGACCTCATTTTTCACCGCGAATTCGAGATTTACACAGAAGAAAAAGGGCTTTCAAGCGAGTTCAAGCGATTTGAAGAGATTTTCCTTTTCACTCACCGAGCAGCAATGGCATCCGCAAGCACCAGCAGCGGCAAGGCAAAGAAGGGTTTCGAAATGCTTGTGAAGGGAACGAAATGGAAGGCACCTTCGTTCAAGCTCGTTCCTGCCATCGCTGAATCGCTCGATCCCAATGGAGCTCAATCACAGATTCCACCCAAGGTACTCCTCGTGAACGACATTCACACTCATTTTAAGTGTGCTATTCAAGAAATAGGGACATTGGACATGGATAATGCCCTAGCGGAGTTATGTGTAAATGGTTCTCTCAAAATCGAGCACAAGCATTTGGAAACTAAAGGTTTGACTCACATCGCGCATATGCCTAGAAACTTCCAAACCAAATGGATTAGGTATATCTTGAGTCGAGTGCATAATGTTCAGTTGTGGTTGGAACAACCCGTTTTGATAACCAAGAAGATGATTCACAAAATCACGGGTCTCCCGATACTCAGCAAAGCCAAAACCACCAAAACCCTAGGACGGGATGAGTTACAGAGGCAAACCCTAGCCGAGTGGGATGGTAGAGGTTTGAAGGTTAACACTGTAACAGATCCGGAACTAAGATTTGGCATACATATTATTGCATATAAGTTATATAGTTCCAGCAGGTTAAATAGTGTACCGTGTGAAGCTGTGGATTTGGCCCTGAAAATTGTAAAGAAGAATCTTGAGTTTGATTTGTCAGAAGTAATGTTGAAATAGTTAAACAAGAACATGGAAAGTATAAGGACATCGAAGAATAACTCCTGTAAATTTGGATCTCTGTTAATATGTTTACTATTTTATGTACAAAAATTCTTTCCATCAAAGGGAACCGTAGAATGGAGAAAAGATGTTCCAATTTTGTATCAGATTAAAGAATTTATAGCAGAGATGGGAGAAAATTTTGATAGTATCATGTATAACTATTTTGAAGACTTTAAGGAGAGGATGAATAACCGATTCAGAATTCCTCCTGGCTTGTTGAAAAATATAAAGATGACGTATGTTTTATGGTTGACTGTGACAAGGTGTACATACAGGCAGTTAGACCCCGAGTTGCATGGGTGAAACCTCTTCCATATGAGGTAAATATTGATGAAACAAGGGATATCATTGAAGCACTGGTAAATGAGCCAGTAGACCCAAGGCAACGGATTTTTGGTACTTATGATGAAGCAAAGGCCAGAATTGAACTGGAAATCAAAATTCCACAGGCCATCAGCAAAGGTAAGAGGAAAGTGGCCAAACTGAAAACTGCAATGGGTCCTCTTATGCTCACCGAGGGAAAAGGTGAAGATAAAGAAAGTGAAGAAGAAGAAGCAGGAGAAAAAGAATCAAAAAAAGAGCAACCGACAAAGAAGAAAGGCAAGGTAATCATTACCAAGCCCAAGAAGCAGCCTACTGCAGTATTTACTCGGAGGACAAGAAAAGGTATTCAAGAACCTGTATTGGTCAAGCCTGCACCTACATTCGAGCAAAGGCTCAAATCATTAGAAGAAGGAGCTGGCATCGCAAATTTCAAGGCATTGAGATTTGAGACAAGGACTGATGCAGAGAAAATGCAGATTGAGGAACTGGTACTTAACAAAATGGGAAAATGGAAATACTCTCCGGACCAGATTGCTCCTCATATCTCTAAAGAACTACTGGAGAGAGTACAGCCAAGATGGGAGTTAGCCACCAAGATGGTAAAAGATATATATGAGCAATCCCTGAAGAATCTTCGGCCTAGTCTCACTGGAGCAGAGGTAAAATCTGAATTGAAAACTTATGAAGTTAAAATGATGATCAGATTCCACACTTGTTTGATTTTGATCAAAGATATAAAGCATGTTGTAAATGATGCTACAAACATGTGGAAAAACATCTATCATCTACATAAGCCCAGTGTAGACCCAGTAGAAATAAAGGATGATGACAGCAGCAGCAGCAGTGATGAATCAGATAGCGCTCCATCCATCACAGTTACACCAGGAGAGTTGCATGCAATGATGGAAGAGAAAGAGGAAGAAGACAAAGAGGAAGAAGCTGAAGAGGAAGATAAGGAGGATGATCCGATAAAAATTGCAGCAGCAGTTATTGCATCCCTTCCTCACTCCCCAGCTAAACCTGTGACATCATCAAGGTTGGAGTCAGCTTCAGCAGGTTCATCTACACCAGATTTACCATCTACACCTGCCATATCTCAGCTCCAGGTATCATCAGTAGAAGTGACTACCACTTCATCTACCGAGCTGCACCCCTCTTCATCTACCGAGTTGGCCTCCTCGACTCCATCATCATCAGTTGGTATTGCTATAAGTTCTCCAATTTTGACTACTCCAATTTGTTCTACAATTTTGTCGCCATCTACTTCAGGCACAGTGAGCTTAGATACTATATTACCGAGTGTATCACCATTTTTGGTCAGTACTCAAATTTTTGACCGTGTACATACTCCTATTGGCACTCAACCCTCAAGCATCCCAATTTTTACTGCTAGTCCTTCTATCTCTACTATTGTGTCTATTCCAAAGGTCAAACCAGTCATCTCAGAAGTCAAACAAAAGAAACCATTAAGACTTATGATCACTGGAAAGGAAATTCTTGAAGACATTGACTTGGACACAGAGATAGTAATTCTAAAGATTGACTTTGATAATGCTACCATTGAAGAAATGAGATATGCTAGTCAACTTATTGAGAAAAAAGGCTACTCAGATGCAGTTAAGATCGGAAAGGGATAAGGAATACAGGATAATTGAGAATGCCCGGAACATAATTACTGAGGCTATAGGTGTTGATGTTGATACTTCTCAACACATTTTGATTCAATTGGAAGAGGCAGTTAATAAATTCAATGAAGATGCCTCCGGAGAAGAAAAGCTGATTGAGCGTGTAGCAAAGAAATTTGATAATAAGGTGTTGGGGCACATTGCCCAGAACATTGCAATAAATCAGGTTGCATTAACCTCAGTTTTGGCAGGTATGGAAAATTCTTTTAATAATGTAACATCTCTTTTTGCTAAGCTTTGTGATGTTACCAAGTACACTAAGGGAATAAGAGAGAAACTAAATAAAATTGATGAGGATCTGAAGGTGAGCACACAGAACTTGAAGCTTGACCCCAGTTCAAGCTCATCTCATCACCTCAGGATCAAATTTTTGTCAGAGAAGTAGGCAGAGCTGTTGAGAGAAGAGGCAAGGATCCGATCTACATTGATAGATATCCAAAACATGATCCTTCCCATCATGGATTCAATGCAGAAGCACATTGCACATTCAAAGACATTAATCCATGATAATAACTTCTCCATTGCAGACCATGTGATTGAACTTTCGACTGAAGTTCAAGTAGCTCTTTCCACCTGCAAAATTTTGCAAGAGAATTGGGATAAGACTCTCTAGCTTATTCTTTAGGTACATTCAGAGTTCATCTCTCATTTTGGTGTTTCTATATAAGTATATATATATTCTTTTATTCTTTAGCATTATTGTCAAAAAGGGAGAGATTATTGTTGGATATGTATACTATGGGTCAATAAGTGTTTTCGGAGAAATTGTACAAAGGAAGAGATATACAACTCATGTAAATACTGTATGTACATTCTATGGGGGAGTTGTATATAATGAAGCTATGTATATTCAGAATCAGTCATTAGCATGTCAGATAAATTTTGTCTCATAAGTGTTTTTGTCACTAATGCCAAAGGGGGAGATTGTTGGCATTATGATACATTTTTGTCATTAGTTACAACACTTATTGGATTCTGAATGCCTACCAAGCTCTCACCGGACATTCCTTTGTATGCCAAGCTTTACCTAGTTCTCAGTGTTTACCGAGTGATCGAGGTGAACAAAGAAGTCAGTGTTTACCGAGTGATCGAGGTGAACAAAGAAGTCAGTGTTTACTGAGTGATCGAGGTGAACAAAGCAACCAGTGTTTACCGAGTGTTCGAGGTAAAGAAAGGAATCAGTTTTGACCGAGTGAAGATGTACTTAGTATTGACCGAGAACTTTGTGATAACCGAGCTCTTGAGGTTATCAAGGAAATTAATTTTACCGAGCTCAGACGGTTATCAAGGAAATTAACTATCACCGAGTCACAAGGTTCTATCGAGTGTTTCCTTTGATCACCGAGCTACAGTTCAGATAGAAGTGTTCACCGAGTGACATCTCTTCTACTGAGTCTCCAGTGGTTACTGAGTTCAGAACTATTCAAAGTGTTTAGTATGGACCGTGCCTTCACTTCTACTGAGTGCATGATGATGCCGAGTAACGCAGTGGACACCGAGTATCAGAAGGACACCGAGTCAGTTCAGTGAACCCGAGTTTTTACCTTGGGCCGACTTTGTATAGAGATTTGCACTTGTTGTTTTGGCCGACCTTGCATGTATTGTTTATTTGGATGGTATATATATGCAATGTATTGTATCATTCAAATGCAATGGTAATGAATGAAAGTGTGAAAGAAATACATGTGTGCGAAAGTATGTGTGCTGAGTTGTGAAGGTATTCAGCAAGGTCAAGTTTTGAAGTAGAAAAGTTTTATCTATCTCATCAAGGTGAATCAGAGCATAGCGGATCTTATCAGCAATCAGTTGCAATCAGATCCACTATTTCATTCTAACAGGTGAATTAGTTTTTGTAAATCCTTTAACAAGGTAGACTTAACAATCTTTTGTAAATCTCCTAACAGAGTGCATACTTTATTGTATGTTTGTAAATCCTCTAACAAGGTGGATCTAGCAATCCTTTGTGCTCCTAACAGGGAAGATCACCAGAAGTGGTCATTATAAGCCTTAACCAGCCAACTTCATACTGCAGTAACGAAGCTTTGTGGGTTTCATCCCCACCCCAGTTTTACTTTCTATTTGGAAGGTTTCTGGGTCACCAAATCTGTGTGTTCAAGTGTTGCAAATGATTTTGTTTCATGCTTACAATAGGTTACTTGGATGAATGGTGAATATATCAGTATGCAGTTTTATTGTTTGAAATTTTAAAGTTACTGATTCACCCCTCCCCTCTCAGTAACTTGTCATATCTTGAATATTTCCAACATCTGTAACGCCCCGCCAAGGGATCCAAAAGAATTAACCTAGAGTTTCACTAAGTTTGCTAAACATTTTTTTTTTTTTTTAAGGTAAGAATGTATAACATACACATCAAACACATAGTAGTGGAAGCAATAACATGTAATCATCAACAAACATACATAACCAGTTACATTCCTTAAGGATCCCAAGACGTTGAGTCACATTTAAATTTAATTAATTCTAAGTCTAACAACTACCACATACATATGAAAGAATAATCAGAAATTCCAATGTCCATAATATATATTTGCTCCGAATGCCTCTTGGAAAATTAATTCGGAATGCTCAATCACCCACTGTACATATCACAGGGTATGAAAGGCTTAAAAGAATATACATATGTAAAGATAAAGATACATCATCCTCAAATCCATGATACAAAGTACAATAAAATAAATGAAACTAATAACATACCTGATACATCCATACATCCATAATGATAAAACATCTATCAAAAAATCTAACCATCCATCATAATAATCCAAGAACATAATGAAGGTAAATGCCAACCCAGAAAGCTCCAGCCACGGTGACCACGGACGGATCTCAATGGTAAGAGTAAAAAGCACTACCACCCGACCGTGTGGAACCTAAATGGTCCACTCCCACCGCGCTGAGGAGATAGTCTCAAGTCCCAAACAAGGTATCAAAACACAAAACACAAGTACTCTCTAAGTCTGGAAAATCCTAAAAGTACACTAATGCAAAGGTTCCAACATAGATAGACATCTAGACCCAGAGGCACCACAAAGACACGTAGGAAACCTGTTATGCAAGCGGGAAAGTGTCATCACAAAAGTCACGTAGAAGTTACCCAAGCAATCCCTTAGGAATCCTGGGTCCCTAGTGATTCCTGCGGCCACTAGTACCCTCTCGTACTGACAAGGCATACTGCAGAATGCAAGGTCGTAACCAAGCGTTCTCTCTACCCCATCCTAGCCTGTACTAGCACTCAAGGTATGGGAGAGAACATACAATTATCTTATTAGGTTCATTTAAGTCAGTATTTAGGTGAGATGTTTTCACTTGTTAAAACAACTTACAATGGGTTACTCTAGGCAGCCTCTTAGGGCCCCGATCCCCATTGCAAGCCACTTCCCGACACTACACATAGATAACCTACCCTAGGCTCATGAAATCACAAATCAAAGAATCATAATAAAATCACCTCAGTCCTATACAAGCAACTGAAAAACATCATAAAAGATAAGCCACAAAAATTACATCAGTTCTTCATGAGCAACATGTAAGCATCAAATAATAATCATATGATCACAACAGTTCTCTATCAGCAACTGAAGGCATCAATGATAAATCACAAAATCCAATGGTTCTCCAATGAGCAACCAGAAATTATCCCAATAATAAATCACAATACTGATCAAAGACTCCAAAATGGTCAAGTCATCACATGACATCATCAAGAACATAACAAACACCTCAGTCCTCTCAAGCGATCGAAAAGAAATCCAAGTATAACTGATCGATGACTCAAAAATGGTTATCAAATATAACTGACCGATGACTCAAAAATGGTTATCAAATATAACTGATCGATGACTCAAAAATGGTTATCAAATATAACTGATCAATGACTCAAAAATGGTTATCAAATATAACTGATCGATGACTCAAAAATGGTTATCAAATATAACTGATCGAGACTCGAAAATGGTTAAGTCAGGTATCTCATAAACATACACCTCAGCTTCACACAAGAAGACTGAAAGCAATAACAACTAGTAAATACAATCATGTCATAGAGCACTCCATCACATTACCATGGTCGGGTTAAGAAAGATTGAGACCAAATCATCATAACATCACATTCACAACCCCGAGCCTCTGGTAACAACCTAAACTGGTCAATACTAGAACAAACCCCAAAAATTCAAAACATAGACAATATAACAAAACAATATAGTTCATATTCTCACTGCTAGATTGATTTGAACATATGTAATCAGGTTAAGTGTAATATTTTTGTTTCTAGTTTAATGTATGCTTTTACAAAATTAAGTTCATAGTTTAACCTACACGTTAACCCATTCGTCTCATAATTAACATATAAATATAACCCATATTGATATTCGAATAAAACTGTACAATTACTTTACTTTTGATTCTAAGTCAATTAATCAATATGATTAGAAGGTAATTATTTATTTAATTATTGAAATAATGACCTATTATTTTAAATAAGAAATTTCAATTTAACTAAAAATCAATCCTATATAAATCTACAATTCTATTAACAATTTTCATTATTAATTAAATTTAATTAAACTAATTTTAATTAAATTAATCAATAATTATTGTTCTAATTACTTATTTTAATATCTTCCTTAATTTACTAATTTATTAATATTTATCCAAAAAATATTAATAAATTAATACTTACAAAAAAAAAAATATTAAATGCATTAATATTTAATTATTAAATATTAATAAAGATTATTATTAAAACATTATTACAATAAAATAAAATAAAATAAAACATATTAAAATTTATTAATAAAATTTTAAATATTAATAAAACCCTTTTTTTTTTTTTGAATAATCCTTAATTTAATTGAAAATCGAATAAATAAATTAAAAATGCATATTTTTTTTATAAGCCCGCCGGCTTAATCAAAGGGCCGCTTGCGGCTTGCCGCAGAGGCCTGAGGCCGCCGGCAGTACTCTGTACTGCCGCTGCCGCAGTACTCTGCGGGCAGGGACGGCAGAGCTGCCGGAAGGTTACGGGGGGGTGTGGGTATTCCCGCCCCCTCCCAATAAATTTGTTTTTTTTTTTTTTTTTTTTTTAAAAATTTATTTATGTTTAATTTAAACATTGAAACAATTCCATCACCAAATTGTGTAAAAATGTATATATATATATATTGTTTAATTTTATAATTTTATATTTATTAAAATTTGCTATAAATCAAACGTTATCTTTATTATATATATATATATATATATATATATATATATATATATATATATATATATATATATATATATATATATATATATATATATATATATATATATATATATATATATATATATATAATTTTTAAATTTTTTTCTGACATTAATCAAATAGAAAAATTACAACCAACCACTCAAATTTTAACTTAGAATTTCTATCTTCAATTTCAAATCTTTCCCAAATTACCTGATAGGAAAATTCGATTTAACAAATGAATTTCTAAATTTAAATTTTCTTTTAAATCTCAAACCCTTCCCGTTTAAATACAATTTCCTTTTTACCTATGGACGAGGCTTTTAAATGGATTATTTTTCTTTCAATCCTATTATACAAACGAGATACCAAACACATAGGACAAGAGAATAAGAAATTCACGCAATGAGATCTAGAGACTTGATTTCAACAATCACAAAAAAGACTGGAACGACATCTTGCTTAATTCAATCAGTGATCAAAACACAAGACCCTACCTGAACCTCATGCTAACACACAACCTTCCGAGAATTGAGAGAAGAGTCACTTCCAAAATTCGTCTCCAAAATTTGTTCCCCAATCCTGTGTCCAATATCTGCCGTCCTCTCAAATGAACCCCTAAAGCTGTGATAAAGAGTTTTCTCCTCAAATCGGGGCACTAATTGTGCATTCACCCGAGAGGACTCTTTGCTCAACTGGGTTAACTCTCAAATTAACTTGTATTAATCTTTGCTTTATCTTTTTAATGCACATTAAATGGATTATTAAATAACTTTATTTAATATTCCACTTGACTTCTATTTTTAATCTTTATTACTTTTAATCCCATGCGCACTTTATGAAATTAAAAATAACATTATTATTTCCTCTTATTTTATCTTTTTAATTAATTTCTTTATTTTCAACACATGCTCGCATCATGCAATCTTACAACTTTTAATAATTAATATATTTTCACTTTTTAATTTATTTTAGAAACTTAATTGATAAAATATTTAATTAACTTAAATAACAATAATATTTAGCATTTATTTAAAATACATTATTATTAAATTAAATAAATATTATAATGTTCTAAATTATCCTTAAACTTTTATCTCCAAATTTAATTCTTTTTATTTAATTAATTTCTCAATTAATTAAATATAATCAAATATTAAAATATCATAATAATCTTCTATTAAATTAAATCATTAATTAATCATTTTAATTAATTTCTTTTATATTTAAACTCATGCTTAGATCATGCGATCTAGAAACCTTTAATAATTTAATATCTTTTCCACTTTTAATTTATTTAAGAAAATTTAATTGATAAAATATTTATTAATTCAATTAATAATAATATTTAGCATTTATTTAAAAATGAACTCTAAATATATATTATTATTAAATTAAATAAATATTATCACATTCTAAAATTATACTTCAAAATTTTTATTTCCAAATTTAATTCTTTTTATTTAATTAATTTCTCAATTAATTAAATATAATTAAATATTAAAATATCATAATAATTTTCTATTAAATTAAATCATTAATTAATCCTTTAAATTAAACTTAATTAATAGAAAATACATCAAGGACTCATAAAGCAACATACGAAAACCCATCATAGAAAAATACATACTAAATCAAACAAAAGGGTTATAATCACGAAATAACATCATTTGATGCATTCGGAGGGTACTTAACTCAGATACTTGCCCTAATTATCAATTAGGACAATTGGCTAAAGGGTTTAGGAATTGGACTTAAGAGTTTATCTCCCCTCTCTTACCATTGAGATAATGCGATAAGGTATGCTCATCCTGGCAATTCAGGGAAGTCGATACCCGGTACCTGCAACCTGCATAAAATTCACGCATGTACAGACACAATATTCTAAGCTAAACAGACAATGGCAGGAAGTGGTGCATCGTGTAGATCCTGACTAGCAGGTGACTACGACTCCCTTCCTTAACCACATTAGAAACACCATACATAAAGAAAACAAACACGCACACCATACACATGCAGTATGGGGTAAGTATCCATAAGAAAGCACATGTGATAATAAACCATATAACTAATCATCATTGATAATTGAAAACATTGAATAATCATCATACATGCATGAAATATAGAGTACCAAGTCATCTCATCATATAATAAATTGAGTGTAAAACAACATCTGATAATCTGAAAGTAATGCTACTAAACATCAAGTATAAAACTGGCCTAAAAGAGTTTGGCAATAAAAAACAAAATGTGAACTAGGGGCAGGCACTATAGATTCATGTGGTTCTTTGAGTAACCTAGTATGATAAGAAGGAAGAACATGGATTTCATTTGAAAAACTATTATATGTTCCATTATGCATTAGAAGTGTGTGATTATACACATGAATTGCATGTGATGCATGTGAATTTTTGTTATCTTCTTAGTAGTCCTTGGACACAAGGTGTTGTTAAACATCTACTCCCTCTTGGTGACTAGTGAGAGTCATTATGCTTATGTGAATTGGGGTTTTCATTTGATTATGTTTAGTTTTTATGAACTTTGATGTGATGAGGGGCTAGCTTGAAATTTTTTCTTGTGACCACCTAGCCACTAATTTCTTATGTGACCCATCTTCTATGACTCTTGTTCACTTTTAGTTTGTTGGTTTTGTGCCCCCTTTGAGGACATTGATTTGAGAATTGTGAATTTTATTTCAAGATTTCTTCAATTTTGAGGTGGCTAGGGTGTGTAATTTTATGATGCTAGTCTTCTATTTTTAAGTGATTTCATCTATCATGTTTAGTGTGGATCAATGATAGGATGTATAAGGGAATAGATTGTGAAGAACATGTCATTCTTCCTTTTTCATTTTTATTTTATTTTGTTTTATTTTGGAAAGCTTACCTTCTGGTGTGGATAGACGAGGGGGGGTAGAAGTGATGCTTTCCTTTTTCACTCTACCCACCAGTGTAATTTTGGTACTTAAAAAAATGCTTTGGCCAAAGTTATGTGTATATTTTATTCAATGTGCTTGTGTGTGTTTTATCTCCTTGCCACATCTATGATTATGGCTACTTGGACATATGTGGGAAGTAGTATGTTTCATGGCTACACTAGATACCTCATGCTTTATGCACTATTGGGCATTTCCGCGTTGGGAATTCTACGTGTTAGGTAGGATCCCAAAGAAAGCACCTTTTGCATTGTGTGGGCATTGTTAGGTTGGGAATTCTACATGTTAGGTAGGATCCCAAGGAAGTGCATTTTGTATTATTTGGGCATTGCGGGGTTGGGTATTCTATGTGTTAGGTAGAGTCCCAAGGAAGTGTAAGGCTCCATGGTTGGGCAGGAAAGTACCTTAACCATATTAAATGTGATAATTGAATGGAATAGAGGCCATACATCATGAATTGTGCTTTTATGTTGGTTAAGAACACCATGTTAATGAGATGGGCTTGAGGGTCTAGGTCAAAGAATTGATAAAAATTAGATTTCTTGACCCTTGTAGGTCATTGGTGAGCACATCTTGATGATTTACATAATGGTACAAATCATAGGGTAGATGGTATTGCACTTGTATGATGTGCTTATTGTTGCAGGTCAGACGTGTAAATCGACATTTTCTATGATGCTATAGAGGTATGATACTTTAGATTATACTTGATGTATTTATTAAATCATGCATTTTGATGGATGTATGATGTATAGGCCAGCACCCTTTGGATAATATCATGTGTTACATTCTTAAATGAATAATTGTTTGTTAATCCTTGATTATGGTTAATGAAATAACTGTTGACTATTCAAACTAGTGTTTTGCTTGATTATTTTTGTGTTTCTTGCAATTGATGGTGTGGAAATTATTTAATAGGACATGTTTCTTACATACAATGAAATAAAGTTTGACATGTAGGTCAGCTTCTTTAGTACATTCATGTATGGTATATCCATGTGATGGTATGTTGTGTTCAACAATTTGGTCAATAAATGGCTTATGAAGTGTAATTATTATTATACCTATCTTTTTGATATGTAAGTTGGAACTAGAATAAGGTTGCATAATTAATTGGAAGATATTTCATCTACTTGTTGATTCAACTATGTGTAGTGAACTCTTGACTGACCTAAGTTGACTTTTGGCCTATGTGGCAAGTGTATGGAAACACAATCTTCCTATGAGAATGGAAAAGGGTATGTATAGATCCTTCTTTTATCTATCTTTGAGAATGTATATTGTGTGGGTGTTATGTATATGTGATGATTCACCATGTATTTGAGTCCTACTTTATTGAAGTTGTTGACCCATTTTATTTAGTCAACATAGTCAATGAACATCAATCGATGATTTGGTCATCTTGCATTGTTTGTTTTGACTCTAGTCAATGTGTTGTTTGACATAGACTTGGTCATTATGTATTCAACTTAGACCTTTGGTCAATATGTGCTATTGGGATTTGATTTTATTGTCTCAATTTCACTTGATACAATTGACTATGTGGCCTTTTATCATCCATTTTACTTATCATATTGGTTGGATATATGTTGTTAATTTGGAGCTATCTGATGCATTATGATGTAATTGCATTGTATGTCAAATTCTACAAGCATATGTATGCATTATGATGATCAAATGTTGATGAGTACATTGATGATTTTATATGTGGATTTCTTTATATTTCATCATGATTTAAGTGATCATGAATTAGATGTAACATGATTACAATACTTGATTATGTTTCATGGACAATGACTTATTGATGTGGACACTTACTTCCTTAGCTAGCACCATATGTAGATGGTACATATGTGTTGACATATCAGTTATGTTTTTTATTAGTGACACACACTTATTCAGATTTTGTATAGCTACCGAGCTCATTGAATAGTTTACAGTGTTTTCCATATAATTTAGTAGCCGCTGAGCTTCTATAGTTGCTACCAATTCCTTTGGACTAATTTTACTAATTACCGAGTAGATTCAGTTAGTGTGAAGTTCAACAGTTCAAATTGATCGTTTCAGTGTATACCAAGTTTATCAATGGTTAACAAGTTTGCAGTTCATGTGATGCAAAGCCTATGTTTATCGAGCTTTATAATATCTACCAAGTTAACAATTTAGGTGTGTGAAGCCAGTGTTAATCGAGCTACTTCATGGTAACCAAGTGATTCAGTGTTTTCCAAGTTGCATAATATCTACTGAGCCACCAGTGTAGACCAAGTTCAAGACTTCTTGAAAGTGATCAGTATGGACTGAGCTTCTTGTCCAAGCAGTGATAGTGGATGCTGAGTATCAGAACCTCACTGAGTCAGTCTTCAAAACTCGAGTATCTTCATGTGGGCCAATTGTGTAATTTTGTAAATTGGATAAGTCTATATATGTGATGTATTGTATCATATCCAATGAATGAGTATGAAGTGTTTAAGCAAGAATGCAAAAAGTTCAAGATCTAAATGCAACAGATAAAGAATTTTAAAGGCCATATTAGTACAAGGAGCATCAATGACAAATCTATCATAGAATGGTGATCAATACACTAAGGAATCTCTATCAACAAATTCAGTTGCAAATCAGAGATCTACTGCTTCATCCTAACAGGTGAGCCAGTCAAAATCCTTTGACAAAGTATACCTAATAGTGTTTTCTAAATCTCTTTACCAAGTACATACTTCATTGTATGTTTGTAAATCCTCTCACAAGGTGGACCTAGCAACCCTATTTTCTCCTAATAGGGTAGATCACCAGAAGTAATCAATGTAAGCCTTAACAAGCCAACTTTATGCTATAGTACTAAAGTTTGTGGGTATCATCCCCACCCTAATTTTACTTTCTATTTGGAAGGTTTTTGGGTCACCAAATCTTTGTGTTCACATGTTGTGAATTCTTTCATGTTTTCAGTTTCTCATACATGCAATTAGATTAGATGTGATGAATTAAGTGCTAAATGATTTATTGGTTTAAGAATTGAATTGTTAAAGTTTTAGAAGTTACTGATTCACCCCTCCCCTCTCAATAACTTAGCATAGTCTTGAATATTTCCAACAATTGGTATCAGAGCATTGTGGTTCTCAGGAGAAAGTCTAATAGCTTGAGCAAAGATCAAGGATATGGAGATATTCAGACTTGACAAAGCTATCGACAATGAAAAGTTGGATCTAGAAATGACCATTGCCCAACTCAAGAAAGCTAAGGAGCAACTTTCCCAATCCCTAAAAAGAAGAAAAGAACTTGCAAATCAAATAAATGATCATCTCTACATTAAAGAAAGAATTGAAGACTTTCACCCTTTAAGCAGTTTATATGAATTAAATGATACAATCAAAGAACTCCTAGAGAAGAATGGTTCTTTGTAAGAAGAAGTAAGAAAGCTAAAAAGAGAACAAGAGATTCAGTCAGTAAGGTATGTGAAGTTTTGGAATAGAGAAACAAGATAAAAGAAGAGATGGATGGAAGGAACAATGAGATCCAAAACCAATCCCTTTAGTTTATTGATCAGCTCTCCAATGCAAATGAGGAAATTATGAGCCAAAGACAAATCAATGAAAGATGAAGGAATGATCTAAAT
This sequence comes from Cupressus sempervirens, assembly GCA_028749045.1. Classification (NCBI taxonomy): domain Eukaryota; kingdom Viridiplantae; phylum Streptophyta; class Pinopsida; order Cupressales; family Cupressaceae; genus Cupressus; species Cupressus sempervirens. The sequence continues at coordinate 448,543,137 of CM053789.1, forward strand.
TTTGAAAGACAAACCAATGAAAGAATAAAAAATGAGTTGAGATCTAAAAAAAAAATCAATGAAAGATTGAGAAATGACCTAAACACTGAGAAACAAATCAATGAAAGAATGATGAAATCTCAAGTAGACATGGATCAACTAAATGAGCAAAATCTCCATAGAAAAAAAGGAAAATTAGGAATTGGACACAAAGAAGAGATGAATCTTCCAAACAAGGTGCTCAAAGGAATCAAAGACCTACTTGCAATCACTATGGTAAGATAGGTCATACATCAAAAAAATGTTGGAGTAATGGAAAAGAAAAATTCAATGGAAAATGCTACAATTGCAATCAACATGGATACAATGTCAGAATGCAAAAAAAAGACATTAAATCCTACAGAGCAAATTGTGAAAGCAATATTTGGTTGGGATTACAATGCCTGGTGTAGATGTCATTACTATGGAGAATTTGAACACATTGGTATGAATTGTGTTAAACATCATATGAGGAAAATAGATACCACTATAAGATGTTTCATTTGTACAAAACTTGGTCATCTTGCCAAGAATTGTATGAATACTAGTAAAAATGAAGATGAAAAGAAGACAAAAGATGATAATGTTCAAAATCAGATGAGACAATTATGGATTCCTAAGTCTACCAAGGATATTGGTTTGAGTAATGATGGTTAAGTCACTTAAGAATTGGGTGACTCTACCATTTCTAATTAAGTTCTTAAGGAAGAACTAGAATCGAGCTATCAAAGAAGACATCAGCATTAGTTCCAGTTGAAAGATAACAAAGATCCAAATCCATATGCAAGATATAGAGGGATCATTGAGGAGGATCTGTATTAGTCATTACCGAGTTACCTTCTCTATTGAAAAAGGTTGGGTCATAGACTCTATCGAGCAAGGTTGAGAGTAACAAAGGCACTCATGGTTACCGAATCACGAAGATTTTGTCGAGCGATCAATATAGAGTAGTGCATGACAATCTATCAAGCATAATGTCAACTCATCTACCATCATACTAAGCATTAATGGAATTTTTTAAACAAAAGGCATGGAAGCGAATTCATTTTTCACCATGAATTTTCATGTCCTATTGTGAAGTGTTATTTTCTATGTGATCAAGTGACTTGAGCGAATTTCCTACAAAATTTTTCAAAGTTCCCTCAAGCTACCAAGTGAAAATGGCATCTAGTCGCAACAACAAGGTCAAGAAAGGTTCTGACATGTTGGTTTGAGGTGTTGAATCGAAGGCGCTAGACTTCAAGCTCGTACCCATGGTTGTTGAAACCCTAGACCCCAGTGGAGCTCAATCTCAAATCCGTCCCAAGGTACTGCTTGTTAATGACATTCGAACTCATTTTAAATGTGCAATTAAAGAAATGGGTGCTCTTCAGATGGATGATGTCCTAGCTCAGTTGTGTGTTGATAGAACCCTAAAACTCAAACATCAACATTTGAAAACAAAAGGATTAACTCATATTACCCATAGGGCCCAAGAGTTTCAAATAAAATGGATTAGGTATATCCTTAGCTGAGTGCACAATGGACAATTGTGGTTGGAGTAGCCAATATTGATAACCAAGAAAATGATTCATCAAATCACTGGCCTTCCCATGCTCACCAAAGCCAAAACAACCAAAATCCTAGGTCAAGCAGAGTTGGAAAAGAAAACCCTAGCCACATGTGATGGTAGAGGCATGAAAATAAGTAATGTCATAGATGTAGAGTTGAAATTTGGTATTCATGTTATAGCTCATAAGATATATAGTTCAAGCCGTCTTAATAGTGTATCATGTGAAGCTATGGATTTGGCATATAAAGTGGTGAAGAATAATTTATCTTATGACCTTGCTAAGTTATTATTGAGGCAATTAAAAAAGAATATGGAAAGCATTAGAACCTCCAAGAATAACCCATGCAAATTTGGTTCCTTGTTAATATGTTTATTCTTCTATGTCCAAAAGTTCTTCCCTTCTAAAGACATTGTAGTTTGGAGAAAAGATGTGCCTATACTGTACCAAATAAATGAATATATTGCAAAAATAGGAGAGAATTATGGCAACATCATGGACAACTACTTTGATGTGTTTAAGGATAAAATTAATAATAGGTTCAAGATACTTAAGAAGTTAGTTGAGGACTACAAGGATTATGTGTGCTTCATGGTCAATTGTGACAAGGTATACATCCAGGTAGTCAAGCCTAGAGTTGTGTGGGTCAAGCCTCTTGGCTATGAGGTAAACATTGATGAGACCAAGGATATCATTGAAGCCCTTATCAATGAGCCTATGGATCCCAAGGCCCCTTATTTTGGTACTTATGAAGAGGAAAAGGAAAGAATAGACTTGGAAATAAAGCTCCCAAAACTGGTTAACAAAGGAAAGAGGAGGATAGCCAAACTAAAATCAAGTGCACCTCTCATGTTAACCGAGGGTAAAGGTGAAGATGAAGAATAGGCGGATGATGAAGAAGAATCAAAAGAAGAAGAAGAACCTTTGAAGAAAAAGGGCAAGGTGATCATCACCAAGCCTATAAAGACATCCATTGTAGTCTTCACAAGGAGATCTCAGAAGAAAGGAAGTGACATTGTACTAAGCAGACTTCCTCCCACCTTTTAAGAAAAGTTGAAGCAAATGGAAGAAGGTGCTGGAATAACAAATTTCAAATCTTTGAAATATGAGACAAGGATAGAGGCAAAGCAGAAACAAGTTGAAAAATTGGTGTTGAGTAAAATGGGTAAATGGAAGTGCTCACTAGATCAGATCACCTCTCAAATATCTAATGAATTGCTAGAGAAAATTTAGCCAAGATGGGATTTTGTAATGCAAACAATAAAAGACATTTATGCACAAACCCTAAGATAGTTATTGTCGAGCATATCAGATGTTGAGGTAAAAGAGTCTTTAAATAAAAATGAAGATAAAATGACTCTAAGGTTTAATACTTGTTTAGTTTTAATTAGGGATATAAAGCATGTAGTTAAGAATGCTACAAACACTTTGAAGAACATTTACCATTTTCATAAACCAAGTGAATATCCAATTGAAGTAAAGGATGTTGATGAAGAAGAGGATAAGGAGAAAGATGAGGAAGAAAATGTTGAATAAGTGACTCATTTTGATAATGAGGAAGATGAAGAGGATCAAGGCGAAGAAGCTATTGAGGAAGATAAGCAAGATGATGAGGAGACTAACCTAGTCAAGATAGCAGCTGTAGTCATTGCCTCACTTCCTCACTCCCTGAGCAAACCTTTGACAACATCAAGTATGGAAACAACTTTAGCAAGTTTGGTTGTGATTACTTTAGATACATCAAATGTCCAATCACTCTTTTCCCCAACATAGCTTAGTATATCATTGACATTAGTAACTTCCACTTCATCAACCAAGATGCAAATTCCTTCTTCATCTGCCAAGTTAGGTTCTTTAGTAATCATCTTTCCAATTTTGACTTCTTTAGTTTTGAGTGCTTCCATGGCAAGCTCTCTAGTTTCGTCTACTTTAGCTTTGGATTCTACAATTTTGACTTCAACAATTTTGGATTCTTCTAGCTCTCTATAAGTGTTCCACCAGTCAGTGCTATATCAGTTTTTATCGTAAGCCTGAGTATGTCCACTATTGTTTCCATTCCAGGTACTAAGGCAATAACTACAAGGATAGTTGAGCCTAAGGCTCAACTGGGTACAAATTTTTTGAAAGGAAATGAGATAGAAGAAGATATAGATTTGGATGAGGAAATAGAAATTCCCAAATCGGATATCTAAATCTTTCTACAAATCAAATGCACAAATTTGGTGAACTCCTCCAAGAAAAGGCCAAGCAACAAAGATTGAGAAAGGAGAGAGATAGAGAGTACAAGATTATAGATGATGCCACAAATATTTTGATCGAGGCTATTGGAATCGAGGTTGATTCTTCTCAACTTATTATGTTTTAGCTTGGAGAGGCAGTCCAAAAGTTCAAAGAGGAAACTGAAGGACAAGAGAAACTAGTTGAAAAGGATAAAAAGAAATTCAATAATAAAGTGTTGGAGCACATTGCTCAACAAATAGCTATTCATCAAATTGAGCTTTCAACAATTTTGGTCAATCTTGAGGTGTCCTGTTCAAATGTGTCATCACTTTTTGCCAAGCTATGTGATGTCACTGAGTATACTAAGGAAGTTAAGGACAAACTGTCCAAAATTGATACTGATCTTAAGCAAACTGCTCAATAGTTGCAACTTGACCCTAGTTCAAGCTCTACACATTTTAAGAAGATCATATTTTTGTCAGACTTGCAAGTAGAGTTATTGAGAGAAGAAGCAAGGATCCTCTCAATACTGGTTGATATACAAAATATGATCCTTCCAGTCATGGATTTTATGCAAAAACAGATTTGTATATTCAAAAACCCTGATTCAGGATAACAACTTCTCTGTTACTAACCATATTATTGAATTGTCAGCTAAAATGCAAATTGCCATTCATACATGCAAGGTATTACAAGAAAACTAGGATAAAACTTTGGCAATTACCCTCAAGGTAACTCTAAATTCTTATCTTATTTTGGTGTCTCAAATATGTTGAATAAATTTTTGGCATTACTGTCAAAAAGGGGGAGATGAGATATGGGAGAAGAGATATGAGTAGAAAAAGTTACAGGGGGAAATATGTATATAAGAGAAAAGTTACTTGTACATAGTAGATCACATAGTATGGGGGAGAAATATGCTATGATGAAAATACTCTCTATATATCTTACAAAGATCAATTTTGAAAAATCTCAAAAATAGACCAAGCTAGTATCACATGGTGATGAATACAAGGTATTCAATCTTTGGGCTAATAAGTGTTTTTGTCACTAATTCCAAAGGGAAAGATTGTTGACATATCAGTCAAGTTTGTTATTATTGACACACACTTATTTATATTTTGTATAGCTACCAAGCTCATCAAACAATTTATAGTGTTTGCCATATAATTCAGTAGCCACCAAGATTCTACAGTTGCTACTGAGTCCTTTAAAATAATTTTAGTGGTTACCAAGCAGATTTAGTTAGTGTGAAGTTCAACAGTTCAAACCAAGCGTTTCAGTGTATACCAAGTTTATCAGCGATTATCGAGTTAACAGTTCATGTGATGCGAAGCCTATGTTTACCAAACTTTACAGTATCTACCAAGTTCACAGTTTAGGTGATGTGAAGCTAATGTTAACCGAGCTACTTCATGGTAACCAAGTGATTTAGTGTTTGCCAAGTTGTACAATATCTACCAAGTCACCAGCGCAGACCGAGTTCAAGACTACTTGAAAGTGATTAGTATGGACCGAGCTTCTATGTCTACCAAGAGCATGACAATGTCAAGCAGTGATAGTGGATGCTGAGTATCAGAACCTCACCGAGTCAATCTTCAGAACTCGAGTATCTTCATGTGGGCCAACTTTGTAATATTTGTGTTAACTTGTGTCATGGCTGACTTTGTAATTTTGTAAATTAGATTGGTATATATATGTGATGTATTGTATCATATCCAATGAATGAGTATGAAGTGTATAAGCAAGAATGTGAAAATTTCAAGATCTGAATGCAGCAGATAAAGAATTGTAAAGGCCATATCAGTACAAGAAGCAACAGTGACAAATGTATCACAAAAAGGTGATCAGTACACTAAGGAATATCTATCAACAAACTCAATTGCAAATCAAAGATCTACTGCTTCATCCTAATAAGTGAACCAATCAAAATCATTTAACAAGGTAGACCTAACAATCTTTTCTAAATCTCTTTACCGAGTGCATACTTCATTGTATGTTTGTAAATCATCTCACAAGGTGACCCTAGTAGTCTTATTTACTCCTAACAAGGTAGATCAAAAGTGATCAATGTAAGCCTTAAAATGCCAACTTTATGCTGCAGTACTAAAGTTTGTGGGTATCATCCCCACCCTAGTTTTACTTTCTATTTAGAAGGTTTTTGGGTCACCAAATCTTTGTGTTCACGTGTTGTGAATGCTTTCATGTTTTCAATTTCTCATACATGCAATTAGATCAGATGTGATCAATTAAGTGCTAAATGATTTATTGGTTTAAGAATTGAAATTGTTAAATTTTTAGAAGTTACTAATTCACCCCTCCCCTCTCAGTAACTTAGCGTAGTCTTGAATATTTCCAACAATATGGTTGATTATTTTTGTTACTCATGATCAAGGTTTGATTAAAGATAAGTTAAAGGAAAATATTGACTCTTGACATTTATAACTCAAAAATTATCTTCTTTAGCTATTAACATTATGGATGAGCTAAAGGAATTGTGAGTGTATGTGTATAAGTATGGTAGGATGTGGATATGAAGTACCTACTAGCAGGGTCAAATCCAAGTGATGCGAGGGTATGATAAGTAAGCACATGTATGTGTGTGATATCATGTGATTTTAAGGTAATATGTTACCTAATTTGTAGAATCATTCAAATAAGAAAGTAGTTGATTTGGTATTTCATTAGAAAATTGATTGATTTATGATATATGATGGGTTGAGATTTGGTGTTGTTCCTGTAATGCAATAGAGGGAACAACACATTATTAGAAAGGGGGAATATTGGTTGAGAGAGGTATCCTAACCTTGTAAAACTGTAGAATAGTAATGGAATTTGCACACTCACATGTAAAAAATGATCTTGAAATGATTGCTTATACATGAACTCATATAAAAGATATGTCAAATATTGTCTTGAAAAGATTGTTCCCATGAGATTATGTGTAGAATTTATCAGAATGCATTCAAACAAAATGTAGATTTCAATTAAGGGAATGAAAAGTCGACCTTATTAGAGTAGATGAAAGTCAAAATTTTGATATAACTGAATGTTATTGCATGCATTATGGGGAAAAATGAAAGTTATATTTTGACCCTTTTAATTTGAGTTCTTGAATATCATTGGGTATGATTTCTATTTCTTATATATTTTTACAACGAGACAATTATTTTTCTTACTAGGGAAGGACATCACAACCTATTTTCCCATTACTGAATAAATCGATATACCATTGCCACATAGATTATTGAATTCCAACCTTGAAATTAGTTATGTAAAATAACAAATAGAATAACATGGTAGTTATAAGAATCATACATCATTCTTGGGGATGATCACTTAGAATTGGGATTGGGATGAAATGGCAAAAATATGAAAGAGAAAAAAATTTGCAGTTGGGAGTTCACAGTTGCCCATTCTTGCATTTTTTGTATTTAATTCTTATGTTAAGAATTCCAAAACAAATCTTTATAAGTCTTATTATATTTTAGCTTAAAGAGCCCCATTACATTTCCTAATAAGAAATCACCTCTGTTAGATGTATTTATCTTGTTGCAAATTTGGCAATATCTTCATCATAGTTGTACAAACTATGCTTTATACTAATTTCAAACTTATCACCATAGATTGATTAATAATTGGAAGCTTTATTTCATTTTTTCTTCTTCTAATAACCATCTCCTAATTGCAATGATTCATCCCCATTTAAGGCATTGTTCTGTGTGGTTAGTGCATTGTTGTAGTGCACATAATATCTATAATTGATTACATTTCCTTTACACTTTGAAATTCATGACTTCATGAAACTTATTGGGCATCCCTATGTGAATAACAAAAAAATGATAGTTATGCTTGACCAATTTTATGTTTGACAAGCTTATTCCTCTTAAACTAGAAATGGTAGTTTGGGTATCTTTATGAGCTCTCTTTTACTTGGGTCTACACTTTTAATGAGGGTTGATAATTTTATTTCTCAACTCATCCTTCCTTTATCATAGTCATATCCTCCTATTTTTCCTTGAATGATTCAACCAACATGTAATGTGGTTGAGATTCTTGAGCAAGAATCAATAAAGTTTGAAGAATAAATCACATGAAAGGTCATATGCTATTAAGATTTCTTCAAAGGTGATTAACAACTCAAAGTTTAAATGTTTCCCCTTTTACATCTCCTATATGAGTTTTAAGTTTCAATTGGGTTTCCAGATAGTTCCATTTTGTTTTATGAATAGGGCATCTTATTTTGTAATCCATGATAATTGCTATGTCATGATGGATTTAAGTAGTTTATAATAATATAAAATAGAAAAATACATTCTAGTTTTGATCTTTTTAGTCAAGAGAATTAATAGACAGTCATACAAAAATTCTCTATCCAGTTGTGTGGCCTAAAGGCCATCTTCTATGTGATTCAATGCCTCTGCTGGGTTTGAAATTGGAGGCAATTTCAATGTATTTTTTTACAGAGAGACATGGATGTTAACATTTTCATTATACATCAAGCAAGAGTTTTAATAATGAATTTTCTCTATCTAGTAAATGCCTCATGGGAATGCTCATTATCTTGAGTAACTGTTAAACTATGTAGGGTTTTATGCTATGTCAGTTGTCCATTTATGATTAGTAGGTGATATTCCTAGAAGTTGTAAGATCAAAAAGCTAAGTGTAGCTGAATGTACAATATTTCTAAGGCATATTGGAAAACAAACACATCTGCATAAGTGTGTGAGAAATCATTAAACCCTATTCTTTTCTTTGGTGTATTCCTCTAAAATGGCACATGAGAATTTCCCTTGAACTAAAAGTCTGATTCACATCTAGATGAATGAATTTTAATACTTGCTAACTTTGTAGTCTCAATGGGAATAAATGGTTGAGCTATGTTTTCTAGCACTTGAATATTTTTGAGACAATTTTGGTACACAATTCCATTACTACTCTTAGTTTTGCTTGTTTAGCCTTTCTCGTTGCTAGGCTAGGTATCTTTCATGTCAAGAAAGATTTTGGGGAAGCTTAATAGATTTTTGATATGGTGATAAAGCACTCCTAAAATATTCTGTCCATTGCATTCTTAGATAGGTTTTGGAGTTTCTATCAAATTGGTCAACATAATCAACACATCTCAATATTTTGGTAACTAAATTATGGTTTATTTTAGAGTTGAGCATATATGTATCATTTTTGTTAAAATTAATGATAATTAATCAACTAATTTTGACTGGTCAATATAAAAATGACTTTGACTATCTTTGATATCCACATTTTATGGAGATTGTTGATGTGGTATTGGTTTTGCAGGGGCAATCTTTACAATAAAATCTAGGATTTATGATGTTTACTAAATTGTTTGATCATAGTTATAGTTATGTTTGATTTTGTTTATAAGAATGCATGTTTTATATTGATTAAAGAGAGTTCATGAAAGTAAATGAATAACAAATTGATTTATGTTTAATCTTAATTGATAACATGTAGGCCATTTTTGATAGATTTTTCCCAATGGTGAGTTGATTGATGATATGGTAGTGATGTGGAATCAACAACTATTGATGGATCAGTTATGCATTATGAATTATGATGAAATTTCTTTGAAGTGTGTATGTTCATTGGAAAAGTGGAAAGGGTAGATGTTCTATGTTAGATTGATGAGAGATTCAAGTGGTTGACTGTGTGGTGTCGGTTAATAATGAACTAGGATTTGGTAATACATTTCATTTAAGTTATAGTTGATTTAAAACTCTAACATATTTAGGACAAATATACCTTAAACTTAATGTTGAGAAGTATATTTATATGGAAAAATGTTATTTTGCAAGAAAGTTGGTGAGAGTGTTTGTGATCAACAAGGGTTGTGTGATCAAATTAGTAGCTAAATATCTATTAGGAACTACAAGTGGTGAGTTGAAAAGGATTTCTTCAAGAAATATTATAGTGTCACTTCTCAAATTATTCTACTTTATTAATCCTAATAGGTTGTCAAGTTAAAAGCCCTCAACATGGTCACTTTTAATAGGGTGAGGAGGATCTCTGGCAAGATTTGAAGTTGATTCCTTTAATTGGGAAGCTCATTAATTTGGGTTAGAAAATCCTTTAACAACTCCTAATAGAGTAGAGATCTTAACAATTATGAGGGAAATCCCTTAATTTGAGTGACTCTTAATAGGGTTTTCTTTTAACTAGTCATTATTGTAAGCTCCTAATAGGGCAAAACCTTTAGCAAGACACAATTTAGAAGAGTGAAAAATAATTGTGGATATCAATTACGGCATTGATTTTTTCCTCTAACCAAGGCTTTCCACTATAAAATTATTGGTGTAATTATTTTACTTTTGTGGATGCTTTTATGAGTTATTTTATGGCTAGTTTCACAAGTTAAAATTGAATGAATGAATGAATGATTGGATGTTAGATCTATTTTTGGTCAATAAGTTTTGTGAAGTGGCAATTAAAGATTAAAGTTAGTGGATTACTAATTCACACCCCTCCCAATAATATTAGACCTTGAATATATTAGCTATTGGTATTAGAGCTTCAGTCCTATTTGTCAAAAACTTAACAGCTTGAGAAAAATACCAGAATGTTTAACAAGGGAGGTCCTAAATTATCCAAGAATAAATCCTTAGTTTGATGTAATAAAATGGAGCTTAAAATCATAGAAATGGGACCATAGTATAGGACACATATAGAGTACAAGTTTACGAGACCTAATGGGAGTTTCAGATGAATTGAAGGTGGAGACAAATGCAAACCTTGAATGTAGTTGTAAGTACTCTATTTGATGAAGACTTTACTGATATTCATGGACTTAATAACACACATGATGTTTGGGCTTACTTAAGTTAGTCTATGATGGAGATGTTCATGTTAAAAAATGATAGAGTTGAAAGTTTGATGACATAAAGATAGTATAAGGTGAAAATGTTACTTAATATAGTCATGTAGATTGAAAGAGGTAGTTGATACAATCACAAATATTGGTGGAAGTATTGAAGATGCTATTTTTGCAAGTAAAATGTTGAGAGCCTTTCTATTTATTTATTCAATCATAGTTTCTATAATTCATGAGCTAAGAACTTTTGATAATGTCTTTAACGATGGGCTTATTAGAAAGCTTATTACTTATGAGATAAATAATGAAAATATCATTCCTAGGGTTAAAACCTCTTTTAGAGCCTCATTATCATTCAATCCATGAAGTGACAGTAAGGAAATTTCTAATTAGACTAGTCTCGATGATCTTGAGTCATTTTTTGATGAAGAAAGGAAACAAGATGAGTTTAAAGCTTTGCTTACAAAGAGATAGCCTAGAGGTCTTAGTAAGTATAATGAAAAATTATAATTGGTTTATTCCTCATGAAATAAGATTGGTGATATTGTTACAATATGTCCTAGTTTTAATATAGATCAAAGAAAGAAAAGGAAAAAAGATGCAATGAAAAAGGGAAGAAACAATGATACATTTTAGTTGATAAAGAAAAGATTAATGATTATGAATCTTATGACAATGATGGAGAAGAATTTTTATTTGTTGCAATAAAGGAAGATATTATTGATGGAAAGAAAGATCTCATTTATCATATGGAACCTAATCTTGAATATGTGATTGATAGTGGTTGTTTACATTGCATGACTAGTGATAGAAGCAAGTCTATCAAGATGGAAGAGTTTGATGGTTGTGTTGTAAGATTTGGAAATAATACTCCTTGTGTGGTAACAAGTAAAAGATCTATTTATTTTATTGGAAAGAGTAGTGTTGATGATGTCTCTTTTTTTGAATATCTAAAGCACGGATTTCTCAACGTTAGTCAATTGAATGATAAGGATACCTTTTATAGTTCAAAAGAGGTGTGAGTAGGACTCTAAGAAGTTCATGATATTTGATTGCTAAAGGTAACTAATTCCATTTGAGTTGTATTTTTATAAATTATTTGGTTGTAAAGGTTAAAGATAGTTGTTAATGGAATAGAAGGTATATTCATGTGAACTTTGATAGTTTGATAAAGATAAGAAAGACTTATAGAGTTAGAGGATTACCTTCTTTAGTTAAGTCAAATAATTTATGTGCAAGGGATGTGAATTGGGTAAGTTGACAATTACTACTTTCAGTAGCAAGTCCTTTTCATCTGAGAACATTTTTGAATTGGTGCATATAGATCTATATGGGCCAATGAGAAGTAGAATTGATCATGGTGATAGGTGTTTCATGGTGTTTATTAATGAGTATTCTAGAATGACACAAGTTACTTTCTTAAGATAAAAATTAGAGTATTTTCATAAGTTTAAAATCTTTAAAACTTTGTTTGAAAAAAAAAGTAGAAAGAAGATTAAATGCTTAAGATTTGACATGAATAGTGAGTACACCTTATTTGGAATTTGTTGATTATTGTTATAGGTGTAGATTTAAGAGACAAACATTAGCTTTGAGGACTCCATTAAGTAGGAATAAAATAATTGTTAATGTTGTAAGAACAATTTTATGCAAGGGAATGTTATAAAGATGTTTTAGAGAGAAGCCATAAGCATTGAAGTGTAACACCCCACCAAGGGATCCAAAAGAGCTAACCTAAAGTTTCACTAAGTTTTCCAAACATTTAAAAAAATTAAAAAATATACAACATTTATAAACTAGCAGAAGAAAAAACATACATTAAAAAATAAGCAACACATAAACAGATTACATTCCTTAAGGATCCCATGACATTGAATCAAATTTAAATTTAATTAGTAGTAATCCAATGTAGATTAAAACCACATCAAATAACAATTACAAACTCAAATCCATTTAAATAATATATAGTTATTTCGGATGCCATTTGGCAATAATCATAATGCACAATCATTCACTATATAGGTCATAGGGTATGAAAGGCTGAAAGAATATACATCATAAAAATAGATTACATCATCTCGTAAGATCCATGATACTAGAAATGATAAAGTACAACCATCTATCAAGATGCATAAGAACATAATGAAATAATATATAGAATAGGAAAGCTTTAGCCATGACATTGAACTATCAAATCTCAATGGTAAAAGTAAAAAGAACTACCACCCCACCTTGTGAAACCCAAAAAAGGTCCACTCTCACAACACTAAGGAGATAGTCTCAAGTCCCAAACAAGATATCAAACTCTAAAGTCAAAACTATCAACTAGGTCGAGGAAATCCTGAAAGCAAACTAACTCAAAGGTACCAAGACACAAATGACATCTAAACCTAGAGGCAAACAAAGAAACGTAGAGAATCTACTATGCAAGTGGGAAAGTATCATCAAATGAGTAAACTCTAAGGTTACCCTGGTAGCCTGACTTGACTCTGGCCCCATAGTGACTCTATGCAGCATTAGTATCCTTTCGTAGTGACAAGGTATACTAATGATGCATGGTCGCAACCAAGCATCCTCTCTACTCCCATCCTAGTTTGTACTAGCACTCAAGACATGGGTGAGGAAAGACAAACACTCTTATTAGTTCATTTTACTCTCATTTAGTGTAGTGTTTTCTCTTATTAAAATAACTTGCAATGGGTTACCCAGGTAGCCACTTTGGGCTCCGGCCTCCATTGTAAGCCACTTCTCAACATTACATACATATAACCTACCCTAAGCTAAATAAGCAAAAAGATCTCAAAAGACCAAATACCATACATCAGTTCTATAACCAAGCAAGTGACAAGTACCAAAATCACTTGATCAAAGTACAACATCACTAATATGATCATCCTAACAGGACTGATCCAAGAAGGTACATGTAAACCAAAACATAACATCATATGTAATCACCAAAATAATAACTCTTGACCTCTGGTAGATGTCCTAAACTGGTCAAGATTTCTAGGTTAACCCCAAAACCAAAACACGAGAAAGCATACAAATAACAAAGTAGTTTCATAGTTTTGTTTGATTTTGAAAACACACAATCTAAGTATACAGTACGGTTTATGTTTTTGTTTCAATGTATGTTTTTGTTTCAATGTATGTTTTTGGTTTGATAAAGTTTACTATGCTCCTTTTTCCAACTTAACCCACTTCCCATTTCAAAAAAATACACACAATAATTATTACTTACGAAATTATCAAGATTATAATTAAATAATAAAAAATAATTATTTATTAATATTAATATTAATAGTTATTGATTATTTAATAAAATAATTAAAATTTTATAAATAATTACAATTTTATAAATGATCAAAATCCTTACAAAAAAACAATAAATTTAACCTTTATTAAATGATACTTATTATCAATTAAAAACAAATTTAAACTAAATTTAATTAATAATTATATCAAAAATCTAAATTAAATAATCATTAAATTATTAAACAATAATTATTACAACTTATTAATAAATATTAAATAATAATTAAATTTGATAATAAAAAATATATACTTTTAAAAAGTGTTACCACAGCAGCTCTGCTACAACTGCAACAGAGTATTGCTGCTAGTCCCCCCAACCACCCCTACTCCCCACATGGCTTAAAGGGGAAAGGGAGGTGGGGGTTTGGTTGCCCCAGCTCCCATCATTATTTTTAATTTTTTTTTTAATAAGAATAAACAATACCGAATAGTCCCTACTAATTAAAAAAAATAAAAATTAAAACTACAATTTTAATCTGATAGAGAAACCCTAATAAACCAACCAATTTTTGCATTCTAAAAACATTCAATTTCTTTTCAAACCCTCCCTGATTAAAATACCTAATCATTTAGTTTATAGACAAGGGTTTTCTAATCTCTCAATTCTCATATTCAGACAAATTCGATAAGAATATAGTAAAATTTACAACGAATGATTCATGAAATTCTAAAAATAGAATTATCAAACATGATGAAGACATAAATTCAAAGAAAAAATATATTGTGAATAAAATACAAGATTCTACCTGAATCTGATGCTAATATGCAATGAATGATGCACACAAGAAGCCTCTTTCTTTTGAAACCCTTCTTCCTGAAAATTGCTCCTTCCAAACCTGGTAATTGAAAAATGAACCCCCAATCTCTAACAAAGAGTTCTCTCCTAAATTTGGGGTTCTGATTATGGAATTCTGAAAGGGAACTCTTTGATCAAACTTTATTACTTTATCTTTTTACTTTTTCATGCATAACTTTTGCAATTCAAAATATCTTTATTAAATTAAATCCTCTTTCTCTCCTTATATAATTTTCGAAGTGTTTTTTGATAAAAATATTTATTAACTTAAATAATAATCATATTTATCATTTATTTAAAAATGATCTCCTAAATATATTATTATTAAATTAAATAAATATTATTACGCTCCTAACTAGAACTATAATTTTATCTTTAAATTTATTTCTTTTATTTAATTAATTAAATTAAATTAAATATTGAATTATCTTAATAATTTACCACTAAATTAAATCATTAAATATTCTTTTAATTTGATTTAATTAATTGAAAATCACCAAAGACCCACAAGATAAACTATGAAAACCCATCATAAAATACAACATACTGGATCAAACTCAAGGGTTAAAATCATGAATCTACATTGTATGATGAATTCAAAAGGGTAAACATCTCATATACTAGTCCTACTATCTAGGACAATTGGCTTAAGGCAAAGATTTGGACTCAAGAATTTATCTACCCTCTCTTACCATTGAGAGAATGTGATAGGGTATGCTCATCCTGGCAATTCAAGGAAGTCAATACCCAATACCTATAATCTGCATAAAATCCACACATGTACATACACAATATTCTAAACTAAATAGACAATGGTGGAAAGTGGTACATCTTGTAGATCCTGACTAGCAGGTGACTATGACTCCCTTCCCCAACTATATTAGAAACATCATACATAAGATAAAACATATAGGTACACCATACACATGCAGTATGGGGTAAGTATCCATAAAAATACATATAAATAATCCATCTAACTATCATCATGAAATACCTGGAAATCACTGTATACAATCATCATCAAAGAATGATCATGCATACATGAAATAAATAGTACCAAGTAACTCATCATAAAGTCAACTGAGTATGAGATTATATCCCACAATCTAGAAACACAATGTCACTAATAATCAAGCATAACCATAAACTAACCTAAAAGAGTTTGGCATTAATAATTGAAAAGAAAACTAGGGGTAGGCACTACATGAAGTTTATACATTAAATTGGGTACAACCCAAGAAAGGAACTAGTAAGACACCCTATGAACTATGCTATGGTCATACTCCTAGTGTGGATTACTTCAATTTCTAAGTAGTTATATCAAGAGAGAAAATTTTAATAGAAAGGTTGATGAAAAGAGTGATGAAGGAACATTCCTAAGTTATTCTATAAAGAGTAAAACATACAAGTGTCAGAACAAAAGAACTAAAAAAATGATTGAAAGTGCTAATGCGAAGGTAGACAAATTTCTAGATACATTTGAAGTGAAATATAAATTAAAATAAGTGGGAAAAATAAAATGTTTAGGATATGATATTTGTGGATAAAAGCACAAATTTGTGTTAGCTTTTAGGACCTCTAAACCTATTTTGGTCAAATCTCATTCTTTATCAAAACTCAACCTTTTTCAAAAACTAAAAATACCCTTTTATAGATCTTGGATTCAATATCATCATCATATAGGTTTCATAGTGTTTTGACTAGTTATAATATATTATAACTTCAAAATATTATATGTATGTATTTTAACATTCAAGAAGATGCCACCTCAAAAGGAAATAGAAATAGTAAATCATATAAAAAAATTAAATTTATGTTTAGTACGGGAGGAGAGAGTCCTCTTCAAGAATATGTTATTTTTTTTTTCAAAAAGGTCTAGATTTGATAGGGAAGTTTTGATGGGAGAAAAAAATTGTTGATTTCTAATAAGGTCAACCTTGAGTACTTATAACAAAGAAAATATACATCAAAAACTAATTTTTTTTTTCCCACTAGCTATACATGTCATCTATAACATATTTTGAAATGAGGAGAAAAAAAGATTATTTGCACATACTTGTTTGATGAGAACTACACCCCATATTTTTTGCAATTGAAATAAGGATCTAAAATTTTAAAAAATGAACAAATTCTTTATCAAAAAAATTATAAAAATTATATGCATAAAATTCATCCAATTTACACATTTCATTAGTTTACGTCATCTTCAGATTCTAAACACAAATGTCATTTTCAAGTCATTTAAGTTGAATAGTTTTTGTTTTGTAGTCCTTTTCACATATAAAAGGTGAGACGGGTTTGTGCTTTTACCATTATACAACCAAAAATGTGAGAGATTGTTATGTAGAATAATGAAGAAAATGTAGAGGTACAATAGGTGAATGGAGAAGATGAATAAGTGCATAAACCAACAATACTAAGGTATTTGAGATCCATTAATTCTTCTAATCAGGTTATTGGAGACAAGTGTGTAGAAATGAAAAAATACTAGTGAAAATACTTGTTTGGTTTCAATTTGAACCTATAACTATGAGTGAAGCTTTAAAAAGAAATGACTAGGTCAAAGCAATGGAAGATGAACTCGATCAAATTAACAAGATTGATATTTGGACTTTAGTTTCCAGACCATAAAACAAGAATTTGATTGATACATAGTAGGTTTTTAGGAACAAATTTAATGACTATGGTAAAGTTGTTAGGAACAAAGAAAGATTTGTGCATGCAAAGTATATGTTCAAGGAGAAGATTTGGATTATGGTGAGACTTTTGCACCAATAACTAGACTTGAAGGTGTTAAAATGTTATAGGCATGCAAGTTATAGGAAATTCAAAATTTTCTAGATGGATGTTAAATATGCTTTCTTGTATGGTATGGTGGAAGAAGAGATATAAATTAAGTAACCTAATGGGTTTTCTTTATCAGAAGATGAAAAAAGGATTTAAAAATTGAAGAAAACTTTGTATTGTCCAAGCTTTGTTTGATAGTGTTCCTCACAGTAGGATCTAATATTTCTCATAGTAGATCTTGTTAGCCACAATTGGTAATGTTGTTAATGTATGTGAAAGAGTCATATCCATTATTATGTTATCATTGATGTCAAGCTTTAATTGGCTAGATATGATGCTAATTCAATAGAATGCCATATCATTTGATTGAGGAAGAGGATTTGAAGAAAGTATAATGATGAAGAAAATATTGTTAAGTGTATGGAATTCAATGGACATTTGAATGAGTTAGAATTTGATAGTATAATGTTGGTTTGATTGTTTTACACGATTTGATTAAGTGTTGAGATCATGTATAAGCAAGTCATGAAGTGAGAAATAAATTTAGTTGGTGAATGAAGGAACCCGTATCGACCAAGCTACTACAGTTGTCACTAAGTGTTTATTGAGGAAGTGAAGGAAGTGTAGTATTACCTGAGAAAGCATAGTTTTAACTGAGTGTAGTGTTGACCGAGAAAAGTGTTGTGTTAGCCAAGCAAGGATAATGCATGATAGTTTCTAGAAGATTCAATCAAAGATCAACATTCAATGAAAATAAAGATTTTTTGAGAAGTTTTGAAGATAAGGATGAAGTTAGTTATAAAATCTATAGATGGAGAAATTGAAAGAAGATATGATGAAGGAGATTTAATGATTTGAAGTGGAGCACAGAGTTCAAGTTGAAGGCATAATACTTGAGCATGTAGATTCAATGAATTTGAGCTAGAAGATAATTGTGTGGAGCAAATCAATTCAAGAAAAACCTAATTCATGAGATGAAGGAAAAAACTATTTTATATTTAAAGGATGATTGAATTGTTCATTAATTTTTATCAAGTTTAAGAAGAAAGTTATTAGCCAGAGGATAATTGAGCATAAATACATTATGAAGATCAAGGAAGAGAAGTGCTAAGTTGATATGTATGTGAGTGGGTCGTCCAAAATAAAGCTGAGGAAGAAAGAGGGTGAATAGAGGAAAGAGATAGAGTGAATAAGAGATCTTAACAAGAAAATATAGTATTATTGTACATAGATGATTTCATTATTGCTCCAACAATTATAGTAGAAAATCTCTTAACTGAGTGGACCTAACAATCTTATTTGTGTGGCGGGGGCCCTAGCTCGGTTGGCTAAATCTTCCCTGTTGCAGGGGGTTGGTCACGGGTTCTAGTCTCCCCTGTCCCTATGGTACCGGTGGGCGTGTCACACCAGCACTACCGATCACATTAAAAAGTTTACCCGATGCACTGCAGTTTATAGGGGGGGTCGTGTTGCACCCGATTCCTGCAGTCTAATTAAAAAAAAGAAAAAAACAATCCTATTTGTAAATCCATTGTATGGTCACATTCTGTTGAATATTTTATAAGTCATTTAGAGAAAACCACTTTATAGATATTCAAAATAGATAAGGTCTAGATGATCTTTGGTGAAAATCCTCTAATAAGGTCACATTAACGATGTGTATGTAATCTTTAACATGGTTGGCTCCTAATAGAGTTCACTTAAGAAAAGTGAAATTTTTGGGTTGTCGATCCCAATGTGTTTTTCCTTAACAAGGTTTCCATGTTAAAATACTTGTGTCAAACTGTGCCAATGTTTATTATGTTGCAAGTTATTTTCATATTTATTGTTTATTATTGCAACTCAATATATAGAAGAAGTTTACAATGATACTTGCTATATGAAGTTAATAGTTTACTAGAAAGATTAAGTTATATGTTATTGTGAAGTTTGATTGGTTTAACAAGCTAATGTATTGAAAGGTTAAAGTGTTAAGTTTTTTTTTAAAAGTGTTTAAAGGCATGTAGGATAACAAGTTATACTCGATTCATCCCTGCTTTTAGTTATCTAACAAATCTCATATTTCTCATACTGATCCAAGCTTTTTTTGATAATGATTAAATTATCTATTGTGATTTCATTGTTGTCAACTTGATAGTTGGTGATAAATTATTTACTAGAAAGCTAAGTTACTTACTATATAGGTGACAAATTAAGTGTGTGGTTGGTTTGTGTAATTATCTAGAGTGTGCGATGGATATGGGAGATGTGGAGATGTTTTTAGTTTATGTATATGTAAGTTTATGTATTGCACATCAATATTGAGTGATTTGTGATTGGTTAAAGTGAGATAGTTTAATCAGGTTGATCAATTTATTACAAATAGTGAATTATTTGATTTTTTTATCAAATATATGTTGTTTCAAGAGATGAAATCTAGGATTTATGATGTTTACTAAGTTGTTGGATCATGGTCAGAGTTGTGTTTAATTTTGTTAACATGAAGACATTTTTTGGATTGATTAAAGAGAGTTTAGGAAGGAAAATGGAGAACAAATTGAATATTTGTGTTTGATCATAAACTAGTAACATGTGGGTCATTTCTAGTATATCTTTTGTAGTGGTGAGTTTCTTTATGATGTGACACTAATAAGGAACTAATGAGTTTTCATGGATTGGTTATACATTGGAAATTATGATAGAATTTCTTGTAAGTGTGTATATTCATTGGAAAAGTGAAAAGACTAGATGTTCTATGTTGGATCAATGTGTGATTGAAGTGGTTGATCATGTGGTACTAGCTAATGATGAATTAGGGTTTGGTAATACATTTTGGTCAATTTGTGGTCAATTTAAAGTGTGACATGTTTAGGTCAAATCTATACTAAATCTAATATCAAGAAGTATATTTATATGGCAAAATATTATTATGCAAGAAGGATAATGAGAGTGTTTGTGATTCACAAGGGTTGTTTCATCAAAATGGTAGTTGAATGTGTGATAGGAGATGTAGATAGTAAACTAAAAATGATATGTTCAAGCAATATTGAAGTGTTAGTTTTCACATCATTCTACTTAGTTAATCTTAATCAATTATCAAGTAAAAATCCTCTAACAAGGTTTAATTCCTTTAACTAGGTTGGTTTTTTATTTAAGTTAGAAAATCCTTAAACAAGATTACTCCCAAGAGAGTAAAGAAATTACTAGGTTTGAGGAAAATATCTTTACCAGTTAACTCCTAACATGGCCAAACCTTTAATAAGGCACATTTTAGAAGAGTGCAAAATACTTTTGGGTATTAATTCTGACTATAGTTTTTCCCTCCAACGAATGGTTTCCACAATAAAAATCTTGGAGCAATCTTGGACTTTAAATATATTAACACCACTATGGTAGGATCTTGGAGAAGTGAGACAAATTTTGATGGCAATGTCTATGTAGAACCCAAAATAACCCATTTATAATCATTATTAATTAATTAAAATTCAAAAATAATTAAATAAAAGTTGAAATATAGTGAATATAATATTATTAATTAATTATAGACAATGGTGATTTTGATAGCATTTACAATGTGAGAGAATTAATGTTTAGTGCAAAAGTGTATGAGGACTTACGTAGCAAGCCATCACAAATTTTCATGAAAT
Organism: Cupressus sempervirens; assembly: GCA_028749045.1. NCBI lineage: Eukaryota > Viridiplantae > Streptophyta > Pinopsida > Cupressales > Cupressaceae > Cupressus > Cupressus sempervirens. The sequence continues at coordinate 448,564,278 of CM053789.1, forward strand.
AGTGGTGTAAGGAGACCCCTTACCTTTTTTCTCTTTTTTATCCATTGTTGTGGTTTTCTACTACATGGTATTTGTTTCCTTTTTGTTTTCAATTATTCATTTTTTAATCATCTTACAATGTTTAATCTGATGGATACTAACTTCTTGTTATAATATTTTATTCTTATCAAATCTAGAACACATATGTAGGAACTTTTAAACTATATGCAAATAATTTACTTGTCAGGATGAATATAGAAATAATTTATATATAAAGATGAATATAATTTGTTTTGTGAATTATGTGGTGCAATATACATGTTAATTATAGATTAGTTTAATTTCCACACTAATCATACATTAGTATTGCTTATTTAAATGTTTCCAAACATTGCAAGTGCACGAATTGTAACATTATTATGATAATCTTACCTTATAATTCTAATAAATGATTTTGATTAGACATGTTTCTAAGAAACACTGAAGCCTCTCAAATGAATTTGTATAATCCTATTAATAATTTTTTGTCTTTGCAAAAATTGATAGCTTCAATTTCATTGGTGAAAACTTGGTTTTAAAAGTATTTTGCACAAATTTCATATTTAATAAGTTTTAAAATCAAAATAGAACATATTTTCATTCAAATTTTATATGAAAAATATCTTTCTCAAGGCTCTTTGATGCCAAATTAAAATGCTTATAAAAAATGACGAGGAAGAGCCCTCTATTTTTGTGGTATCTATATATTAAAAAATTTCATTTTTCTCTAGCATATATAGCTTGTTGGCCATAGGTTGTGTATAACATGTTCTCCCTTTTGGGTACCTTATATGCTTTTTATTAAAAAGTAAATAAAAACCATGTATAGGCCATTAGGTTATGCTAATGTTTATAAAAATACACATAAATAATTATTGTCACTAAAAATTTCCTATATGGTTGTAATATTGATATGATGGATAAGATATCTATAAATATTTTTAAATATTTGTGAGCAATTTATTTGGTTATATTCTTCATTTGCGGATATATTTATGGTTTTGACATTTCCATATTGGAAGACATTCATTTTTGGCATTTTGTAGTGGTGGAGTCATATGTTCTTGTAAGAGAGGAAATTTGGGAAATGTGCATGCTATGAGTAACCCTCAAGCCCTAGAAGCACAAAAGAACATGCTAACTTATTATTAAAGCTATTGGAAAATCAAAAAAACTAATCAATTGTTCCTTTTAACATTGCTTCCCCACCTTTCTGACTTGCCAATTTGTATTGATGTAGATTACATGACAAATACACCCAAACATGAAGCAAATTGACAAGAGTTACGAGAATATTTGAAAGATGATGATTGTGTAATGAAGAGAAATTGGGCATAATTGATAGTGATTAGAGTGTGAATCACATAATTGGAAAATTGATGCACAATTGGGGAGATGTCATAATTAAAGAGTTGCAATGGAAAAATGACATATTATGACACATGGAAGAGTTGCATTTTGGAGTACATAAATCAATGACATTTAGAAAGAGAGGTGGTGACTAAATTAATTAGAAAATGGGTAGGGAAGATGGCGGTTAGAAAATAAGAGTGGAGGCTAATTAATATGGATTTAATTCCATGTGGAAAAAGGGAGCAAATTTTAAAATTTAAGAGTCTATTTGTTTCCACAAATTAGAAATAGGGGATTACAAAATCATGACATTTCATAAAACTCAAATTAGCTAATTAATTTATTGGGAATTAATTAATTAATTATTAAGACTTAGGAAAGAGATAAATAGTGTAATTATTTATCAAAGCTTAGGGTTCAAGAAAAATTAAGGGAAAATTAGTGGACTTTGATCAAATTTGATGACATTGATACAATTCTAATTTGATTTTGATAAGGATTTGTATATTTCTTGAACTAATAAACTAGGTTAAAATGAGGCAAATAAAAAAGAAATATTTGTACTTAATTGTAACATAAAAGCTAAGAGGTATGAGAGTTGGAACATAAAGATTAATATGTACATTAATTGCCCCTTTATTTTAGATGTTAGATAAGGGAAAATGAAAGAAATACCCCTAATCATGACCCTTCAAAGGAATAAACTAGATTTGCACTAACCTAAGAAGATGCAAGGGATGCCAACACTAAATCTATGAACCTTCTCAAGATGTACATTCAATCTATAATTTCTCTAGGATGTTCTTTTCCTTAATTGTAATTTTATTGATTGATTTGATTAAGTGTTAATTAGGTACAAATGATTTGACAAATTGAGATGCAAATAATGAAAAACACAAATGATAATGAAAAACATGAAAGTATCAGATCTAAGACATAAAGATAGATGAAATGAAATTACAAATGAAGCACAAATTTATCACCTTGGAGGTTAATGGAAGTGTTTGAAATTGTAATTGGAACAATCGTTATGTTGTTATTGATGTTAAACCTTTCTGGTAAGACATTTTATAACTATGCAGAGTGCCATATCTTATAATTAATGAAGAGGATTTGAAAAAAGAGATAACTAGATGAACTAGTGAAGTTGTTGAGTAAAGAGGAGAAAGTATGATGTTATTATAATGGGCACTTGATTAGTTGGTATTTGAAAAGATAATGTGTTGTTTGATCATTATTAAAAGTGGAGAAGACAATTGAATTAAAGTGTAGAAGGAATGATTGAAGTAAGTCAAGAAGCTGTGTAAAACAAAAGCTTGACTGAGTACTAGTTTACTAGGTCAAAGAAGAATTTGAAGCAGGAGATTAAGGAATTTAATAGAAGCCAAGCATAACAGTATCAGCTAAGTGATAGTAGCAACCAAGAAATTCAAAGGAAAAATGATAGGTAGTGAATGAGTGTAGTGAAGTCTAAGCAAGCTAGTATAAGCCAAGTGATGACAAAAATAGTAGAGATTGAATGATCTAGTGATGACCAACCAGAAGAACATAGTGATGACCTAGTGTCATCAAATTAACAGTTTGTAAGAGAATCAAGATTTGAAGCCGACATAGTTGAATTTTTGGATTGGTCAAAACACGTGAAAGATGAGGATTGATGAGCTAGCATATTTAATGCAATAATTGAGTTTGTTAAGTGATCTAAGGTGAGGATTCAATGACATTTCTAGAAGTTTCAAGAAAGAAGTAGAAGGGAAAAATAATGGACAGACTCATTGAATCTAATGAAACTCTAAGATCTAGAGTGATGTTTAAGGAGTAAAATATGAAAGCTACCTATTTAAGGAGGGATAAGAGATTTTTTATGCTTGTTGTTGGCTAGTTCAATTATGAATTAATGAAGGACAAGTGAAGAATAGAGTTGCAGAGTAAAAGTGAGAAGATTGGTGAAGTGTGATTTCTTGAAGAGTTATGAAGTTGATCAAAGATAAAGAATGTGATAAAGTCCAATCAATGAACCAAAATGAGCCAAATGGAGATTTGAATAAGAAAATTTAGTTTTTTTAATCAAATTAGCCCAACTTTTATTTTCTAAGCATTGTGGCAGTAATATCCTTTAATCAAGGTTGACTTAATAGTCATTTGTAAATCCTTTAGTCAAGGTGACATTCTAATGGAATGATATAAAGACCTCTAACTAGGCCACTCCTAACAAGGTGATTATAATCCTTTAATAGGGTTACACCTAACAATGTGTTTTGTAATTTTTAACAGGGTTGGCTATCAACCAAGCTCACTTTAGAAGAGTGAAAAGTGGTAGCATGTTAGTTGGCATTTTTTCCCAAATTAGGTTTCCACATTAAATTATGGTGTCATATGTTGGAATGTTCAAATGGAAAGACTACTTCTAAGAGCGGGGGGGGGGCATGAATCAGAAGTAACCAATTTTTATCCTTACAAACCATTATTAACACATATATAAAAAATAATTTGCATGCATGTAAACATATAAACAAGCATGAAATGAAAGCATGCATCAACACATAACACAAATATTTGGTAACCCAAAAACCCTCCAGGAATAAGAAGGTAAAATTGGGGTGAGGATGACACCTACAAAAATTACTGCAACAATAAGTTCAACCACTTCTGATGGTTTGCCCTATTAAAGGCCTGCCTTGTTAAAGGCTACAACATACTATTAAATGTGACCTATTGAAAGGATTTACAAACACTTTACATGAAGTGTCACCCTGTTAAAGGATTTACATGAAGGTTATTAAACCCACCTAATACATAGGATTTTCTTGACCTTCTCCAAAGGTTCTCCTACCTAGCTGTTAAGCTAACCTATCACCATAGGATTTCAACCTCTAATACAATTGTGAGAGTATTAAAACATTTGACCTAATTGAATGCAATCTCAAATTTTTGGGTTCAGGTACTAGATCTGCTCTTCCTATTTTGATCCTTGCTTGATCTAATCTCTATATATACTCCTTGTCCCTTGTACTGTTCTGATAAACTTAATATGAAATTGCTGCTTTGTTCCTCTAAGTCTTTTCTCTTCACACTGAAATTTTCCTATAATCTCCACCTTATGTTGTTTTCTCCCACACATACAATGGTGCATTCATGCCCCTTATAAAGAATGCAAAGAATTAGGGTTAGGTATGGATCTACAATCCATATTGAATCTCAAATTCTTGCTCATACTTTGAATTTTTCTTATTGGTTGCATGCCTTCACCATTTTTCTGATTGGTTGCATGTAGATTGCATAGGGAATGTAAATGATTCGTCCTTATCCTTTTTCTCCTTCAAAATTTCTCTAAGTTGGCTCCAAAAATGGTTCACATCTTAGTTTGTGTAAATACAAACTCTTATACTAATCCTGCATTGCTCGGTACATGAAGTATTACTGATGCTCGACACATACTATTTCTAGATTGCTCGGCATTAACTACGTTTTTTTGTTTACTCAACACGTGTTATATCCTGTATTTCTTGACATATGTTGTTCTAAATTTCTTAGCATCTAAATGATTCTGTTACTTATCACATGAACAATTCTATATCACTTGGCACAGTAATATTTCCTATATTGCTTGACACATACTACACTATGATCTGCTTGACACTAACTATGACTCAGCACCTATTGAAATTTTGGTTCAGCATACATTGTGTACTCGGCATGTATGATGAAAATGGTTACGTGTGCTGACACTCATTTTTCAATACTATTTATTTGACCAACAATCTCCCGCTTTGACATGAGTGTTAAAAACACTTAACTAAGCATTGGTGATTCTAACCTTATTGAGTACATGCTTTACTTGCTTGACTTATATGCAAAATTTCAAAAATTGTGAGTAGCAATATACCTTATGACTCCCCTTAAGTTGATTATGCCTTTGAAATTGATATATTGTGCCACTGTGCATGATCCTCTCTATCCTTTGACTTGTTTCTGCATTCTAAGCCTATATGTCGTATTCGATCTGTGTGATGTCCTTGTATTCCATGTGATTACCAAAATTTTACATCTATGCTTCACTCCTTTATTCCTTGTCTCCCCCTTTTTGGCTATTTACAATCATTCCACTTTATTCTCAAAGTGAATGAAAGAATGGAGTGAAGGAATGTCATCAAAATGATCAAAATTTTTCAAAATTTGGTAATTACCCATAGTATCTACATATCTCCTCCTTTTCTTATAACTCCCCCTATAATATATCTCCCCCTTTTTGACATTGATGTCAAAGGGTTCTATGGAGTAATACTGTGTTTAGCCAAAAATGAGTTGTTAACCTCCAGGAGTATCTTCAGAGCTACATCCTAGTTGTTTATTGCAATATCCAATGACTTGTGTTGGATTGAAAGCTCTGCTGCTAGGTCTACAAGTCCTTCATGTGTAGAAAGATTGGGATCTTTCTTTAGGACTCTCTTTGCATACATCTGCTCCTTGTGAAGTACCTATAAGTGAGGGGTGATGGATGATTGAATTTGTATTAGCTTGGCTTTTATATTAGCCTCCTCTGTTGTTAATAGAGCTAGTTCCCTTTGAGTGTGAAGTGTCTGAGCAAAATGCTTCTCACTTTGAGCTAGATTGGTAGGAAGTTGCATGCTAGAAATCATTAGATTTCTTTCCAAGCTCAATATCTTTTGGCCGGTTTCTTGTGTGAAATTTGAAAAATCACACAACTTGTTGTAAAGGGAGAATATATTCCCAAGTACAACTTTGATTCTATCTAATTTCTTAGCCAGGTCAACTTGTCCCAAAATGATGTCATTTGATATCTTCTGATTGACCTTACCTTGGAACTTCTTCTCTGACCATTCCATTAATTTGGCATTGGTATCATGGTCCTCATTTGTCACTTGATCAACTATATCTGATAGTTTCTCTATAATTGGTCTTGACTCATCTAGAGACTATAGGCTGAAGGCATCCATGAATATATCCTTGATTTCATTTAATGCTTGCCTATATTTGTAATCCTTTCTAAGTGCCTCTTGTCTCCTTCTTCTATCCAATGCACTTTGTATTTCATTCATCTTTTCTTCTGTGAGAGTGTTGGATTCATAATAGGGTATCTTTATTTCTACATCAAGCTCAATAATTCCATAATGAAGTTTCTCAACTACTTTTGTTGAGCTCGAGCCTGGTGTTCTAATTTGCAATGCTAGCATTTCAGTGCTCGGCTGCTAAAGAGTTTGAATGGGAGTAATTTTTTTGGGTAGTTCAACCAAAGTTTGTATTGTATATTGCTCCTCATCTCTTGCCTCTTCCTTCTCTTTAGCTTGTTTCTCTTTTGCCGTCATTCTAGCTAGGGGTGTACCTATTGATTGTACTAATTTGTCTTTATCATCCCCTGTTGTTGCACTCAGCTCCTGAAGTGCTTATGTGATTGCTTTTGGTGGAGATGGAGGTGGAAGGAGTAGAAGTCCAATAGATTGTGTGGTCATAGGTGGTTCTTGTGTTTGCACCTTGACTTCCTTTGATTTCACTACTACCTTTTGTAACTCATCAACACTGACCAGTATTTGGCTTGAGCATAGCCTAGCTGCTTGTGTTGATTGGTCAAGGATCTTTGCTAGATCCTTTACAGTTAATGGATTAATGTTTTGACTAGAAGTGTCCATAACATCCTTTATCTTGATTGTCTCTATAGGCATGATGTTAGAATGAGGAGGGCTAGGAGGTGGCAGTTGTGTGTCCTGCACACTCTGTTCTTGTTGCTCATCTATCCCCTTTTCCTCTTCTTTATTCATTTCCTCCTTTTATTCTTCATCCTTCTTTTCTTCCTCCACTTTCTTCTCTTCTACTTTCATTCTTCTTGCTTCTTTTATTTCCTTTGTTTTGGTACTTTCTTCTATCTTGTATTCTTCATCAAATACATCATCAATTTTCTTGTAAATAATCTTCCACACTTTTGTGGATTTGCTCACAACCTCTTCAATTTTGTTTTGTAGAATACTAAATGCCCTTTATTTGGGAGTAAATATGTTGTTGTGTCTCTTGACTGCATTTTTTATTTGGCTTTTAGTCAAATCAGGCAACATTCTTACTAAGGTAGACTCCCTTATTTCCTTCTTAGTTTGCAAACAAAAATGCCATTTATCCTCTACAATCTTATATAATTCCTATGGCAGTGAGCTATCCAATTCAAGAGGTGTATGTTTATATTCTACCATCATACTATAGATAGATTTGTCTATTTATTTTGCTCATCCTTTGTGAGCTTATTAAAATCTACATTCTTCAAGTCATTCAAGTCGCCATTCCTAATCTTAGCACATAATTTGTCAAGTGAAGACTTAAGTGAATGACTTACCACTTTAAACTCACTGTTGTCTTCTAATTTTGTCCTTTCTTCATCTGAATCAGGTTGAGCCACAAATTTTCTTCTTTTCTTTGGCTCATCTACCGTCTTCTTAGTGGATATCTTCCTCTTTGTTGCCTCTTCTTTTGCCTTTTGTGTAGTAGCTCTTGTAGTAGCTCTAGTAGTAAGCTTCTTAGGTGCAGGCTTTGCCACTTTCTTTGGCTTGGGCTAAGGAGCAGGAGGTGCTTTTGCCTTTCTTTTGGTGACCTTGGTTTGGATAGATGTTTCCTTGGCTTATTCTTCCTTGGCACTCTCCTTGTCATCTTCACTTAGGCCTTGGGTTAACTGAAGTGGCCCTTGCTTTGGCTCATCCTCATCTTTCTCATTGTCATCCCCTCTTCTTCATCATTACTTATTTCCTCTACTTCTTCTATAGTTCCTGTCTCTCTAATATCTACCCCAAATTTCTTTTTGATCTTCTTGACCAATTTATCTTTCTTCTTCACTATTGTGGCTACTATGAGGTCTGTTACCACCCTTGATTTAACAATGTCATAGGTTCCAAAATAGTTTGCAGTTTTATCAATTTCCTCTGCAAGTAGAGCTATTATTATAGTTGAGGCTTGATCAACATCAAGTTCATAACCTAGTGGTCTAAGCCATCTGACTCTAGGGATGATTGCTTGTATGTAAGTATAGTCAATATCCACTAGAAAACAAATGTCCTTTTCATGCTTCTCGACTAGTAAGACTGGTATCCTCATTCTTTGTTTCATGGACTTCTTGAAGTCCTCAAAATAGCTAGTCATTTGGGCATCAAAATTCTCACCCATTTGATCAATGAATCCATTTATTTGGTCAACAATGGTCTTATTTGGATCCCATTTCACCTTGCCTACTGAGGGGAATTCTTTCATATTGTAGAAAAACATGCAAATCAAAACTGAGCCAAATTTGCATTGAGCCCTTTTTGATTTCCTTATGGCTCCCAAGTTTTCATTAATTTGCTGCATCATCAACTCTGCAAGATCATAAGTATGACCCTTTTTCACTAGCTTGTAGGCAACATCTATTGCTATGAAGGGTACATTGTTCAACCTATTGGATTGGTAAAATTTGTGAGATATAATCTTTACAATAAAATCTAGTAGGGGATCTTTGATGGTATCAATTGTCATACGGGTATGTGCAGGATCATGGTGTGCCAAAAAGTGGCAATGTGAAAAAAATAGAGTTTGAACACGTCTAAAAGCGCTTCAAAATCCACTCTGACTTTTTTTCACCTATCCAGGTACCAAACCTGGAAAGTAAGGCCCAAGCCTTATCGGATATCCGATATGAGATCGGATATCGGATCTCATATCAGATATCGGATCTCATATCGGATATCCGATATGAGATCCGATATCCGATATCGGCGGCATAAAAATTGGAGGGAAAAGGGACAAAAATTAGAGGGAAAAACAAATTTGTAAGTGATATAACTAATTTGAGTTATGAAATATGTAAAGATATAATATATAATCTATAAATATATAATATAATAACATAACTATTATATATAAAATAATATATAATCTATATATTATATAATAGTATAATATAATATTATATATATATATAACGTAATGTAAAGATATAATATATAATCTATTAATATATAATAATATATTATGTTATTATTATTATTATTATCTATAAATATAATATATATTATTATAATATATTATTATTATATTTGCTATATTTTTATTAAATATAATAACGTAATATATTATATATATGTTATTAATACATATTATTATTATTATCATATATAAATTATAATCTATAATATATTATTATTATTATTATCATATGTAAATTATAATATATAATATATTATGTTATTATTATTATAATCTATAAATTATATATATATATATATGTATGTATATATATATATATATATATATATATATATATATACATACATATATATATACATATATATATATATATATATATGTATGTATGTATATATATTTATATATATATACATACATATATACATACATACATATATATATATATATATATGTATGTATATATATATATATGTATGTATATATATATATATATATATATATATATATACATACATATATATATATATATGTATGTATATATATATATGTATGATTGTTATACTATATTATTATTATTTTTACTATATTATTTCTAGTGGAGTCATTTATATTGGTCAAAAGGGCTCACAGGATGACCTATGACCCCTTTCGACACATTCCATGATGACATATGTCCCTAAGGGATCCTAAGACCCCTAGGGACATATTGTATGTATGTATATATGTATGTATATATATATATAAATATACATACATACATACATACATATATATATATATGATTGTTATACTATATTATTATTATTTTTACTATATTATTTCTAATGGAGTCATTTATATTGGTCAAAAGGGCTCACAAGATGACCTATGACCCCTTTCAACACATTCCATGATGACATATGTCCCTAAGGGATCCTAAGACCCCTAGGGACATATTAGAATAGTTTATATGGGTCGAAGGGGGTCACAGGATGACCTATGAACCCTTTCGACATATTACAAGATGACATTTGTCCCTAGGGGTCCTAGGACCCTTAGGGACATATTAGAATCATTCATATGGGTCGAAGGGGGTCATAGGGTGACCAATGACCACTTTCAACACATTCCACGATGACATATGTCCTTAGGGGTCCTAAGACCCCTAGGGACATATTAGAATCATTCATATGGGTTGAAGGGAATCATAGGGTGACATATGACCCCCTTCAACACATTCCACGATGACATATGTCCCTAAGGGTCCTAAGACCCCTAGGGACATATTAGAATCTTTCATATGGTTTGAAGGGGGACATAGGGTGAACTATGACCCCCTTCGACACATTATATGATGACATATGTCCCTAGGGGTCCTAGGACACCTAGGGACATATTAGAATGCTTCATATGGGTCAAAGGGGGTCATAGGTTGACCTATGACCCTCTTTGACCCATTAAATGATGAAATATGTCTGTAGGGGTCCTAGGACCCCTAGGGACATATTAGAATCATTCTTATGGGTCAAAGGGGCTCATAGGGTGACCTATGACCCCCTTCGACCCATTAGATGACGACATATGTCCCTAGGGGTCCTAGGACCCCTAAGGACATATTAGAATCGTTCTTATGGGTCAAAGGGGGTCATACATTGATATATGACCCTCTTCGACACATTACATGATGACATATGTCCCTAGGGGTCCTAGGACACCTAAGGACATATTAGAATGCTTCATTTGGGTCAAACGGTGTCATAGGTTAACCTATGACCCCCTTCGACCCATTAAATGATGACATATATAGCTAGCGGTCCTAGGACCCCTAGGGACTTATTACAATCATTCTTATGGGTCACAGGGGGTCATAGGTTGACCTCTAACCTCCTCTGACCCATTACATGATGACATATGTCCCTAGGGGTCCTAGGACCCCTAGGGACATATTAGAATGTTTCATATGGGTCAAAGGGGGTCATAGGTTGACCTATGACCCCCTTCGACCCATTAAATGACAACATATATCCCTAGGGGTCCTAGGACCCCTAGGGACATATTATAATCTTCAACCCATTACATGACGACATATGTCCCTAGGGGTCCTAGGATCCCTAGGGACATATTAGAATCATTCATATGGGTTAAAGGGGGTCATAGATTGACCTATGACCTTTTTCGACCCATTACATGATGAAATATGTCCCCAGGGGTCCTAGGATCCCTTGGGACATATTAGAATCATTCATATGGGTCAAAGGAGGTCATAGGTTTACCAATGACCCCTTTTGACCCATTAAATGACAACATATGTCCCTACCGATCCTAGGACCCCTAGGGACATATTAGAACTATTCTTATAGATCAACGGGGGTCATAGGTCAAACCCATTAAATGATGAAATTTGTCCCTAGGGGTGCTAGGACCCCTAAGGACATATTACAATCATTCTTATGGGTCAAAGGGGGTCATAGGTTGACCTATAACCCCCTTTGACCCATTACATGACTACATATGTCCCTAGGGGTCCTAAGACCCCTAGGGACATATTAGAATCCTTCTAATCAGTCAAAGGGAGTCATAGGGTGACCTATGACCCCCTTCGACCCATTACTTGACGACATATGTCCATAGGGGTCCTAGGACCCCTAGGGACATATTATAATACTTCATATGGATCAAAGCGGGTCATAGGTTGACATATGACCCTCTTCAACCCATCAAATGATGACATATCTCCCTAGGGGTCCTAGGACCCCTAGGGACATATTAGAATCATTTTTATGGCTCAAAGGAGGTCACAGGTTAACCTCTAACCCCCTTTGACATATTACATGACGACGTATGTCCTAGGAACATATTAGATTCATTCATATGGGTCAAAGGGGGTCATCGGTTGACCTATGACCCCCTTCGAACCATTAAATGATGACATATGTCCCTAGGGGTCCTAGGAGCCCTAGGGACATATTAGAATCATTCTTATGAGCCAAAGGGGGTCATAAGTTGACCTATGACCCCCTTTGACCAATTACATGATGACATATTTTCCTAGGGGTCCTAGGACCCCTAGGAACGTCTTAGAATTGTTCACGACCCATTACATGATGACATAGTCCCTAGGGGTCCTAGGACCCCTAGGGACATATTAGAATCTTTCATATGGGTCTAAGGGGGTCATAGGTTGACCTATGACCCCCTTCGACCCATTATATGACGACATATGTCCCTAGGGGTCCTAGGACCCGTAGGGACATATTATAATCGTTATATGGATCAAAGGAGGTCATAGGTTGACCTATGACCCCCTTCGACCCATTAAATGATGACATATGTTCTTAGGGGTCTTAGGACCCCTAGGGACATATTAGAATCGTTCATATGGGTCAAAGGGAGTCATAAGTTGACCTATGACCACCTTCGACACATTACATGATGACATATGTCCCTAGGGGTCCTAAGACCCTTAGGGACATATTAGAATGCTTCATATGGGTCAAATGGGGTCATATGATGACCTATGACCCCCTTTTACCTATTAAATGACAAGATATGTCCCTAGGGGTCCTAGGACCCCTAGGGACATATTAGAATTGTTCTTATGGGTCAAAGGGGGTCATAGGGTGACCTATGACCCCCCTCGAACCATTACATGATGACATATGTCCTTAGGGATCCTAGGACCCCTACGAACATATTAGAATGCTTCATATGGGTCAAAGGGGGTCATAGGTTGACCTATGACCCCCTCCGACCCATTAAATGATGACATATGTCCCTAGGGGTCCTAGGACCCCTAGGGACATATTAGAATCGTTCTTATGGGTCAAAGGGGGTCATAGGTTGACCTATGACCCCCTTCGACCAATTACATGACGACATATGTCCCTAGGGGTCCTAGGACCCCCAGGGAGATATTAGAATCGTTCTTATGGGTCAAAGGGGGTCATAGGGTGACCTATGACCCCCATCAACCCATTAAATGATGAAATATGTCCCTAGGGGTCCTAGGACACCTAGGGACATATTAGAATGCTTCATATGGGTCAAAGGGTGTCATAGGTTGACCTATGACCCCCTTCAACCCATTAAATGATGACATATATCCGGACATATTAGAATCATTCTTATGGGTCAAAGGGGGTCATAGGTTGACCTATGACCACCTTCGACACATTACATGATGACATATGTCCCTAGGGGTCCTAAGACCCTTAGGGACATATTAGAATGCTTCATATGGGTCAAACGGGGTCATATGATGACCTATGACCCCCTTTTACCCATTAAATGACAAGATATGTCCCTAGGGGTCCTAGGACCCCTAGGGACATATTAGAATTGTTCTTATGGGTCAAAGGGGGTCATAGGGTGACCTATGACCCCCTTCGAACCATTACATGATGACATATGTCCTTAGGGATCCTAGGATTCCTACGAACATATTAGAATGGTTCATATGGGTCAAAGGGGTTCATAGGTTGACCTATGACCCCCTTTGACCCATTAAATGATGACATATGTACCTAGCGGTCCTAGGACCCCTAAGGACATATTAGAATCATTCTTATGGGTCAAAGGGGGTCATACGTTGTCCTATGACCCCCTTTGACCCTTTAAATGACGACATATGTCCCTAGCGGTCCTAGAACCCCTAGAGACATATTAGAATCATTCTTATGGGTTCAAGGGTGTCATAGGTTGACCTATGACCCTTATGACCCCCTTCGACAGATTACATGATGACATATGTCCCTAGGTGTCCTAGGACCCCTAGGGACATATTAGAATTGTTCATATGGGTCAAATGGGGTCATGGTTTGACCTATGACCCCCTTCGACCCATTACATGATGACATATGTCCCTAGGGGTCCTATGATCCCTAGGGACATATTAGAATCGTTCATATGGGTCAAAGTGGCTCATAGGTTGATTTATGACCCTCTTCGACCCATAAAAATGATTCTAATATCTACCTAGGGGTCCTAGGACCCCTAAGAACATATGTCATCATTTAATAGGTCGAAGGGGATCATAGGTACCCCTATGGGCCCCTTTGACCCATAAGAACGATTCTAATATGTCCCTAGGGTTCCTAGGACCCCTTAGGGACATATGTCATCATGTAATGGATTGAAGGGGGTCATAGGTCAACCTATGACCCCCTTAGACCCATAAGAACGATTCTTATATGTCCCTAGGGGTCCTAAGAATCCTAGAGACATATGTCGTCATGTAATTGGTCGAAGGGGGTGATAGGTCACCCTATGACCCCCTTTGACCCATATGAACGATTCTAATACGTCTCTAGGGGTCCTAGGACCACTTGCTATATATGTCATCATTTAAGGGGTCGAAGGAGGTCATAGGTCAACCTATGACACCCTTTGACCCATATGAAGCATTCTAATATGTCCCTAGGTGTCCTAGGACCCCTAGGGACATATGTCGTCATGTAATGTGTCGAAGAGGGTCATAAGTCAACCTATGACCCCCTTTGACTGATAAAGACATATGTCATCATCTAATGGGTCGAAGGGGGTCATAGGTCACCCTATGAGCCCCTTTGACCCATAAGAACGATTCTAATATGTCCCTAGGGGTCCTAGGACCCCTAGGGACATATGTGGTCATGTAATTGGTCGAAGGGGGTCATAGGTCAACCTATGACTCCCTTTGACCCATAAGAATGATTCTAATATGTCCTTGGGGGTCCTAGGACCCCTAGGAACATATGTTATCATTTAATGGGTGGATCATAGGTCAACCTATGACTGCCTTTGACCCATAAGAATGATTGCAATATGTCCCTAGGTGTCCTAGGACTCCTATGTACATATGTCATCATTTAATGGGTTGAAGGGCATCATAGGTAAACCTATGACACCCTTTGATCCATATGATGCATTCTTACATGTTCTTAGGGGTCCTAGGACCCCTAGGGACATATGTCATCATGTAATGTGTCGAAGTGGGTCAATTATCAACCTATGACCCCCTTTGACCCATAAGAACAATTCTAATATGTCTCTAGGGTTTCGGGGACCCTTAAGGACATATGTCATCATGTAATGTGTTGAAGCGGGTCATAGGTCAACCTATGACCACCTTTGACCCGTAAGAATGATTCTAATATGTCCCTAGGGGTCCTAGGACCTCTGGGGACATATGTCATTATGTAATGGGTCGAAGGGGATTATAAGTCAACCTATGACCCCCTTCGACTCATATGAATGATTCTAATATGTCCCTAGGGGTGCTAGGACCCCTAGGGACATATGTCATCATGTAATGGGTCAAAGGGGGTCATAGGTCAACCTATGATGCCCTTTGACCCATATGAATGATTCTAATATGTCCTTAGGGGTCCTAGGACCCCTAGGGACATATGTCATCATTTAATGGTTCGAAGGGGGTCATATGTCAACCTATGACCCCCTTTGACCCATAAGAATGATTCTAATATGTCTCTAGGGGTCCTAGGACCCCTTTGGACATCTGTTGTCACATAATGTGTCGAAGGGGGTCATAGGTCAACCTATCACCCCCTTTGACCCATAAGAAGCATTCTAATATGTCCCTAAGGGGTCGTATGACTCCTAGGGACATATGTCATTATGTAATGGGTCAAAGGGCGTCATAGGTCAACCTATGACCCCTTTAGACCTCTAAGAATGATTCTAATATGTCCCTAGGGTTCCGAGGACCCTTAAGGACATATGTCATCATGTAATGGGTATGACCACCTTTGACCCATAAGAATGATTTTAATATTTCTTTAGGGGTCTTAGGACCCCTAGGGACATATGCCATCATGTAATGACCTATGACCCCCTTTGTCCCATAAGAACGATTCTCATATGTCCCTAGGGGTCGTAGGACCCTTAGGGAAAAATGTTATCATTTAATGGGTCGAAGGGGATCATAGGTCAACCTATGACCCCCTTCGACCCATATGAATGATTCTAATATGTCCCTAGGGGCCCTAGGACCCATAGGGACATATGTCGACATGTAATGTGTCGAAGGAGGTCGTAGATCAACCTATGACACCTTTTGACCCATAAGAACGATTCTCATATGTCCTTAGGGGTCCTAGGGACATATGTCATCATGTAATGGTTTAAAAGAGGTCATAGGTCCACCTATGACCCCCTTTGACCCATATGAACAATTCTAATATGTCCCTAGGGGTCCTAGGACCCCTAGGGACATATGTCATCATTTAATGGGTCGAAGGGGGTCATAGGTCAACCTATGACCTCCTTTGACCCAAATGAACAATTCTAATATGTCCCTAGGGGTCCTAAGAGCCCTAGTGATATATGTCGTCATTTAATGGGTCAAATGGGGTCATAAGTCAACCTATGACCCCTTTTTACCCATATGAATAATTCTAATATGTCCTTAGGTGTCCTATGACCCGTAGGGACACATGTCATCATGTAATAGGTCAAAGGGGGTCATAGGTTGACCTATGACCCCATTTGACCCATAAGAATGATTCTAATATGTCCCTAGGGGTCATAGGACCCCTAGGGACATATGTCGTCATGTAATGGGTTGAAGGGTGTCATAGGTCACCCTATGACCCCCTTTGACCCATAAGAACGATTCTAATATGTCCCTAGGGGTCCTAGGACCCCTAGGGACATATGTTATCATGTAAAGGGTCAAAGGGGGTCATAGGTCAACCTATGACTCCCTTTAACCCATAAGAATGATTCTAATATGTCCCCCTATGACCCCTTTGGACATATGTCATTATGTAATTTGTCGAAGGGGGTCATAGGTCAACCTATGACCCCCTTTGACCCATAAGAAGCATTCTAATATGTCCCTAGGGGTCCTAGGACCTCTTGGGACATATGTCATCATGTAATGGGTCAAAGGGAGTCATAGGTCAACCTATGACCCCCTTTGACCCATATGAACAATTGTAATATGTCCCTAGGTTTCCTATGACCCATAAAGACATATGTCATCATGTAATGGGTCAAAGGGGGTCATAGGTTGACCTATGACCCTATTTGACCCATAAAAATGATTCTAATATGTCTCTAGAGGTCCTAGCACCTCTAGAGACATATGTCATCATGTAATGGGTTGAAGGGTGTCATAGGTCACCCTATGACCACCTTTGACCCATAAGAACGATTCTAATATTTCCCTAAGGGTCCTAGGACCCCTCGGGACATATGTCATCATGTAATACACTGAAGGGGGTCATAGGTCAACCTATGATCCCCTTTGACCCATAAGAACGATTCTCATATGTCCCTAGGGGTCATAGGGACATATGTCATCATGTAATGGGTCAAAGGGGGTCATAGGTCAATCTATGACCCCCTTTGACCCATATGAATAATTCTAATATGTCCCTAGTGGTCCTAGGACCCCTAGGGACATATGTTGTCATTTAATGGGTCGAAGGGGATCATTGGTCAACCTATGACCCCCTTCGACCCATATGAACGATTCTAATATGTCCTTAGGGGACCTAGGACCCCTAGGGACATATGCCGTCATGTAATGTATCGAATGGGGTTATAGGTCAACCTATGACCCCCTTTGACCCATAAAAATTATTCTCATATGTCCCTAGGGGTCCTCAGGACATATGTTGTCATGTAATGAGTCAAAGGGGGTCATAGGTCAACTTATGACCTCTTTTGACCCATATGAACAATTATAATATGTCCCTATGCCTCCTAGGACCCTTAGGGACATATGTCATCATTTAATGGGTCGAAGGGGGTCATAGGTCAGCCTATGACTCCCTTTGATCCATATGAACAATTCTAATATATCCCTATGGGTCCTAGGACCCCTAGGGACATATGTCATCATTTAATGGGTCGAAAGGGTTCATAGGTCAACCTATGATCTTTTTTGATCCATATGAATAATTCTAATATGTCCCTATGGGTCCTAGAACCCCTAGGGATATATGTCATCGTTTAATGTGTCGAAGGGGGTCCTAGGTCACCTTATGACCTCCTTTGACCCATATGAACGATTCTAATATGTCCCTAGGGGTCTTAGGAACCCTAGGGACAAATGTCTTCATGTAATGGGTCGAAGGGTGTCATAGGTCAACCTATGACCCCCTTTGACCCATATGAACGATTCTAATATGTCCCTAGGGGTCCCAAGACCCCTAGGGACATATGTCATCATGTAATGTGTCGAAGGGGGTCATAGGTCAACCTATGACCCCCTTCGACCCATAAGAATGATTCTAATATGTCCCTACGGGTCCTAGGACCTCTAGGGACATATGTCATTATGTAATGGGTTGAAGGGGATCATAAGTCAACTTATGAGCCCCTTCAACCCATATGAATGATTCTAATATGTCCCTAGGGGTGCTAGGACCCCTAGGGACATATGTCGTCATGTAATGGGTCAAAGGGGGTCATAGGTCAACCTATGATGCCCTTTGACCCATATGGACGATTCTAATATGTACCTAGGGGTCCTAGGACCCTTAGGGACATATGTCATCATTTAATGGGTTGAAGGGGGTCATAGGTCAACCTATGACCCCCTTTGACCCATAAGAAAGATTCTAATATGTCCCTATGGGTCCTAGACCCCTAGGGACATATGTTATCATTTAATGGGTTGAATGAGGTCATAGGTCAACCTATGACCCCCTTTGACCCATAAGAACGATTCTAATATGTCCTTAGGGGTCCTAGGACCCCTAGGGACATATGTTGTAATGTAATGCATCGAAAGGGTTCATAGGTCAACCTATGACCTCTTTCGACCCATAAGAACGATTCTAATATGTCACTAGGTTTCCTAAGACCCCTAGGGACATATGTTGTTATGTAATGGGTCGAAGGGGGTCATAGGTCAACCTATGACCCCCTTTGACTCATATATATTAATAATATACATATATATTAATAACATACATATTAATATAATAATATATATTAATAACACACACACACACACACACACACACACACACACACACATATATCTATATATCTATATATATGGTTATTATATTTAATAAAAATATTACGTTATTATATATATATATATTAATAACAGATATATATATATATATATATATATTGTTATTATCTTTAGTAAAAATAATAATAATATAAATTATATTTATAGATTATAATGAGAATAACATAGTATATTATATGTTATATCTTTACATTACGTTATATATATATATATATAAATAAAATATATTATAATACATATTTACATAGTAATATAATTTTTTTTAAAAATAAATTATAAGCTATAAAATATTATGTTATAATATATATTACGTTATTATATATATTAATCACACACACACACACACACACACACAACTTTATTATATTTAATAAAAATATTACGTTATATATATATATATATATATATATATATATATATATATATATATATATATATATATATATATATATATATATATATATATATATATATTACGTTATTATATATATTAATAACATATATATATAAGGTTATTATATTTAATAAAAATATTACGTTATAATATATATATATTACTTTACTATATTTAATAAAAATATTACGTTATTATATATATATATATATATATATATTAATAACATACTGATATATATAATATATATATATTACGTTATTATATTTAGTAAAAATAATAATAATATAAATTATATTTATAGATTATAATGAGAATAACATAATATATTATTATATATTAATATATTATATGTTATATCTTTACATTACGTTATAATATATATATATATATATATATATATATATATATATATATATTATAATACATATTTACATAGTAATATAACAAAAATAATTTATAAATCATAAGCTATAAGTCTTAAATCCGGTTTTCCCTCCAAAATGGGTTGGGATTTGAAATTTTCCACCAAAATTCACCTAGCCATATCGGATATCCGATTTCAAATCATATATCCGATTTCAAATCCGATATCCAATTTGAAATCCGATATTCGATTTCAAATCTGATATCCGATTAGGCTTGGTATTTACCAAGCCTACCCGGTCAACCCAAAAGACGTGTTTGAAGAGGGTTTTAGTGATACTCAGACTTCGGGTAGTCGTTTGACAATGTTATTTTGATTGAAATTGAATGAAATGAAAAGGGTTTTTTAATATCGCTCTGAAGATTCCATCAATATAATTTCTGTCAAATTCTGAGATCGATAACTATTTATTAGTTAATTATCAATGAAGATTATTGTAAAGTGCTGATTGACATACTGATTGAAAAACAGCTATAATTTTCAAACGGTATAACATTTTTTAAATCTAAAAGTTGCGTCACATTCTATGCTTCGCCTAGTATAAAAAAAATAAAAATAAAATAAAATTTGGTAAAATTTTCTATTAATTAAGGTGGTCAAACACGAGACTTTTTTTTTTCGAAAAAGTTTTGGTAAAAAATTCATATTTAATTATTTATTTGGAATAAAAATACCAAAAAATATGTGTCACATCCGAGCATGAGTCTACTTTTCATATCTATAATTATATTAAAAAAATATTATCATTTGATTTTGATTAAGGTGGTCAGACATACACCTACTTTTTATTTTTGCCCTGAAATTTTTTTAGTACTGCATTAAAATTCAACCTTTTGACCAATCAATTATTTTTTTCTCCTGATAAGGCCTAGTAGTTTAGAAACTACATTCAATTTCTTACAGATTATTTTCTTACAACTTTTTGATATAAAGTCCATAACCACTTTAAAATTATGTGTCAAGTTGACATAACCCTGATTTTTTGATTTTTCACTGCCACTTAAGGCCATAGTTTGGTACACCATGATCCTGCACATACCCATACCCTTATTGTTCCACTTGGCACCAATGTTTTTCTCAATTTCCTCCCTCTTATCACTCCTTAGGGTCTTAGGCCGATCTAGGTTGGAATACCAATAACCCTATGTATGATTTTCTTTGTAAACTTTACTGGCCCTATTTCTAACCAAAAAGCTCCATCATGGATTCTGCTCAACACAATGTGTATCCATTCAGTTTTGAAAACAATAGGGAAAACTAGGGTTTTGGTCAGACCCTTCTTCTCAACTATGGAGAATTCATCTTTAAGTTTTCCATTTTCACAGAGTTTATCAAATGCATTAAAAATCTCCAAATCTCCTATTGCTCCAATTTTATAGTTGTAGCATTTGCATACATCCTGAACCATTACTACTTTATCAGGAATCACAGATAGGGCACCAGCGGGATCATTTTTGTAGGAAACCTCTGGGATTGGCTTGAACTCAAGTTGTTTAACTTCGTTGCTAACTAATTGAATTTCCAAATCTTCCTTTCCCTTCGTAGACTTAGAACCAGATGCCATTTCTAACCAGACTAGAGTTTACTATTTAAACAAACTTTTCAAATTGCGTAACTCGACACTTGAATGAAATACCTGGTAAATCGATGAAACGGAGTTGGGTTACTATTGAATCACTTCAAATTTTCTTTTGATCACTAGGAAATCACTTAGTCACTTTGCTCATCTTTGCTCTTTGTTTGAATGATCAAAAAATGAATGATTTTCATTTTTATTAGGCTTGAAACCTAGCATTTATTGCATTCATTCTTATAGTTGTCACTCAGCTTCCAAAGGTTTTTTCAACTCGGCATCAACTCTATTTCATTCACTCAGTAGTTACTATCTTGTTTCACTTGGCATCTACTGATCTTGTTAATTACTTGATAGCCATTATCAAATCTTACTCAACAACTACTATACTATTCAACTCGGCATGTACTAGAGTTTTATTTGGCAACTAAAGGTAGCTCGTCATCATCTTCTAACTTTTACCCTTACATCTTAACTTATGCAAATTTCTTCTTTGCAATGCTCCTATGTGTTTTTGGGCTGATGTATGATACATCTTTATATGTGTTAGCCCCATGTGCCTTTCTAATGATTAATTTGATGAGGTGTGATCACTTGACCTCTTGGGTGAAGTGATTTCTCCATTTGATGTGCTGCATTCACTTTTCTTTTGCCATGTCTTCTTTATATCTTCCCTGATGTATTCCACATCAACTTTTTCTTTGCCCTTGTTAACTTCAGTCTTGGGTGCCTTGACCTTTGTTGGACAATTTCTGCTGATATGACTAGTCTTCAAAAAACTAAAACACGTAGTTTGGTTTAGCCACCTACTAT
This sequence comes from Cupressus sempervirens, assembly GCA_028749045.1. Taxonomy (NCBI): domain Eukaryota; kingdom Viridiplantae; phylum Streptophyta; class Pinopsida; order Cupressales; family Cupressaceae; genus Cupressus; species Cupressus sempervirens. Next base: position 448,586,785 of record CM053789.1, read on the forward strand.
AACTTCCCTTGAAATGTGTCCTTATACAATTTTTAGGAATGTGTCCATACTCTTGACAATAGTGACAACTATACCTGGTATTGTAATCCTAATTGTAGTGATGTGCATGATTGATTCCTCTTGTAGGCTAATTAGGTGTCCACATAGGCTTTGATCTACATTCAAATGATCTATGTCCATATTTTTTGCAATTGTAGTAGTGACCCTCAAATCTTGGCCTCCTCATGGTCTTGGTTCTACAGTCTTATGTTAAATGTTTTTTTTAGCACTTGTGATAGAAATTTGCATTTGTAGGCTTATCATGCTGATGACTATTCTTGCTTCTGCACACATTAGAGGTATGTCCCTTTTTACCATAGAAATGACAAGTGGGTTTAGTGTTCTTACCTTTGTTGCTTCTTTCTTTTGCAGCCTTGGATGATTCTCCTTATTCAGTGCTGATGTAGCCAAGTCCTGTAGTGTCATTACTAGCCCTTGGTGATTTTAGCAATTGCTCAAAGTACTTGATGGCCTCATTAGGTTTGTTATAACTTTCTGCTATTTCCTTTTCTCTCTTCAATTCATTCAGTAATTGTTCATTTTGTATCTTCAAGGTGGAGATCTCAATATCCTTCATGTTTAGCTCATGATGAGCATTCATCATCTAGCTTAAGGTGTCTAACTGCATGTTTGAAATCTTTTCAAATTCAATTGTCTTGTCTTGTGGCCTATTGATGAGATTTCTCTTGTTTTCTTCTACCATGGCCTTGTCTTCAATAGCTCTCTTCTTTTGTTCGATCACTTCACAAAGCATTATGGCTTGTGATTCTTGTTCAAGCTTGAGTAATCTAATTTCTTCAACTTGTGCTCTATTTTTCTCCATTAATTCTGCTATTGCTGCATCAAATTCCTTGGAGTCTCCATAGGAAAACACTTCTAAGGTGTCAATCTCCTTGTAGTGTATGTAATTTTCAGCTATGACTATCTCCTTTCTTCTTTTCAAAGATTTTCTCAGTTCCTCCCTGACTTCCTCTACTTTGTGTAGAGCTAGTTGCACATCAATCACCTGATCGTCAATGATCTTCCCAAGTTTGAAAACTTCCATCTTCTAAGCTTTTTCTCCAAGTTGTTAAGCTTCTCCTTATGAGAACCAGTGCTCTGATACCAATTGTTGGAATGTTCAAATGGAAAGAGTACTTCTAAGAGGGGGGGGGGGGGGGTGTGAATCAGAAGTAACCAATTTTTATCCTTTCAAACCCTTATTAACAAATATCTAAAAAATAATTTGCACGCATGTAAACATATAAACAAGCATGAAATGAAAGCATGCATCAACACATAAAATAAAGATTTGGTAAGCCAAAAATCTTCCAGGAATAAGAAGGTAAAACTAGGGTGGGGATGACACCCACAAAAATTACTACAACAATAAGTTCAACGACTTTTGATGGTTTGCACTATTAAAGGCTTGCCTTGTTAAAGGCTACAAAACACTATTACATGTGACCTATTGAAAGGATTTACAAACACTTTACATGAAGTGTCACCCTATTAAAGGATTTACATAAAGGCTGTTAAACCCACCTAATACATAGGATTATCTTGACCTTCTCCAAAGGTTCTCTTACCTAGCTATGAAGCTAACCTATCACCATAGGATTTCAACCTCTAATACAATTGTGAGAGAGTACTAGAACATTTGACCTGATTGAATGCAATCTCAAATTGCTGGGTTCACGTACTAGATTTTCTCTTCTTGTTTTGATCCTTGCTTGATCTGAACTCTGTATATACTCCTTGTCCCTTGTGCTATTCTAATCAACTTAATATGAAACTACTGCTTTGTTCCTCTAAGTCTTTTCTCTTCACACTAAAATTTTCCTATAATCTCCCCCTTATGCTGTTTTCTTCCACACATACAATGGTGCATTCATGCTCCTTATAAAGAATGCAAAGACTTAGGGTTAGGTATGGATCTACAATCCATATTGAATCTCAAATTCTTGCTCATACTTTGCATTTTTCTTATTGGTTGCATGCCTTCACCATTTTTCTAATTGGTTGCATGTGGATTGCATAGGGAATATAAATGATTTGTCCTTATCCTTTGTCTCCTTCAAAATTTCTCTAAGTCAGCTCCAAAAATGGTTCACATCTTAGTTTGTGCAAATAAAAACTCTCATGCTAATCCTGCTTTGCTCTGCACATGAAGTATTTTTGATGCTCGACACATAGTATTTCTAGATTGCTCTACATTAACTATGTTTTTTGGTTTACTCGACACCTATTATATCCTGTATTGCTTGGCATATGTTGTTCTAAATTAATGAGCATCTAAATGATTCTGTTACTCAGCACATGAACAATTCTATATCACTCGACACATGAATATTTCCTATATTTCTCAGCACATACTACATTGTGATTAGCTTGACACTAATTGTGACTCGACACCTATTGAAATTTTGGCTCAACATACATTGTGTACTCAACATGTATGATGAAAATGGTTAAGTGTGTTGACACTCATTTGTCAATACTATTTATTTGACCAATAGTCATACTTGTGTGAATGTTATTTTATGTTTCATGTTATGTACTGTTAGATATTTTTGTTAGTCAACATATACTAAACAAAATTGATGAATAAATAAGTTAAGTTACTAATGAGTTTCTATATTGGCTGAGTGGATTTATAAGTTTGAATAAGTTATTAAAAGTTGGATTGGTACATCTAGACCTGAGGATAACTGATTCACTCCCTCCCCCTCTCAGTTATTCTAATCATTCTAAAAATCAGTATCAGAGCTTCTTGGTCCTTGTAAGGAAATTTTGAAGGGACTCAAGCTAAAGATCAATATATACAAGAGAGAGGTACTGAAGTCGAACAAAGAGAACTTCCTAGCATGACAATGCTTGATGAGATTGCATCTATCTAGGGTTGGATATTTTTCATTATACTACCTAGAGAATGAATACATTGGAGTACCTAGACCCATAACAATTGAGAAAATCAAAGAGAAGTAGGAGCACAAATAAAATGATGATAGATCTAACATCTTCCCTAAGTTATGATAAATTGGATAATGTGAAGGATTGCACTACTACAAAGAAAATATGGGATATGTTGGCACAAATTCATGGAGGAGATAAAAATGTGATAAGAGATAAAGTTGAGAGCTTGAGAGACAAGTTTAGTGAAATGAGAATGAAAGAAGAAGAAACTATTTCTTAGTATTGTGGCTAAATCAAGGAAGTTGTGATTGTAATTAGAGGCATTGGAGGAGATATATCTGATTACATTGTGATCAATAAGGTGTTGAGGAATTTTCTCCCTGTCTATGCAATTAGAGTATCTACAATACAAGAATTGAGATGTACACCTTGTAGAAATCTGACCTTGGATAGTCTAATTGGTAGACTCATTGCATTTGAATTATCAAATTGTGATAATTATACACCTTCTAGTGTTGAATGTGCTTTCAAGTCTCAACTAACCCTTGATGGATCCAAAAGAAGAAAAAGCCGAAAGAGTAAGAATGTAGATAGTGATAGTGAATCAAATGATGATCTTGATGACCTCAAAGCATTATTGGTATGAAAGCTACCAAGAGGAAAATGAAAATACAAAGGTAAACTTCCTATAATCTATTATATATGTAACAAAGTTGGTTATATTGCATCAAGGTATCTTGTAAAGGATGAAAATGAGGAAAGAAGATACAAAAAATACTAAGAAAGGAGAGATGAGAGAGATAGCCAAGGTAACAAAAATTGCAAAGAAAAATGTAAGAAATTTGGTTACATTGCTAAAGAAGATAGTTTTGATAGTGATTTTTGTGAGCATGATGAAGAAGTTATTTATGTTGCAATGAAAGATGAATTTGATGAAGATGATAAAATTGATTTGATCTCACATGTGAGTAAGAATGACATATGGATAATCAATAATGGTTTACCACATCATAGGACTGGTGATACAAGTAAGTTTAAAAAAATTGAACACTATAACAAAAGTTGTGTTAATTTTGGAAATGATCCATCATGTTATGTGAAAGGTAAAGGGTCAATTAATTTGAATGACAAGATCATATGTGACAATGTATATTGGGTTTATGGATTGAAATATGATATGTTGAGTGTGGCATAGTTGAACACTTTAGGCTAATGAGTTGAATTCCAAAATAAGAAAGCAAAAATCTATGATGTTATTGGTGAAATGATTGGAAGTGGAGATCAAACAAGAGGTAATATATTCTATCTAGATTTATTTGAAAATATATATTATTTTGCATAATTTGAAGATGTTTGGTTATGGCATAAGAGGCTATGTCATGTGAACTTTGATAATTAGGTAAACATTAGCAAGATGAAAATAGTAGGAGGATTTCAAAGATTGAGAAAACTTGATAAAGTGATGTGCAAATAATGTCAAATGGGAAAAATGAGAAACTCTAGTTTCAAGAGCAAGACCTATTGTTCTGATGACATTTTGGAGTTGGTTCATATTATTTTAAGTGGTCATATTGGAGTGAAAAATATATTAAGGTGACAGATACTTTATTCTATTTGTTGATGATTTCTCTAGAAGATGGGCCTCCAAAAGGCCATTATTTTGAGATCCTTTCTATTTTTTTTTTTGGACAATTATCTTGCATAGATAGTTATGACTCTATGGTTTTAAGAAAAGGAACTTATGGTTTTATGAATATGTTATCTATATGTTAAGACATGAAGTTGAAGTATGGATAGTTCATATATGCTATGCTTTCTTGAATCAATGGACTTCTATGGTATAATGAAGGAATGTTACATGTTGATAAACGTTTCCTCATCCATGCTATGTTTTGGGTAGATTCTTTCCTGTAGCCATAGGATGTGTAAAGAGTGATAGTTTGAACATTATATATTTTTCTAACATTGATGATGAAATAAATATATGTATGAGGAAGTTCTATACATTTAATGTTTTGCAGGAACTAGTTGCATGTATTCAAAGTCAACACCTCAACACTAAGTAAAAGCTGACCAAATTGTTGAACCACCTCAAACAAGCAAGATATTGAATATTTTCTATTATGGTAGCACCCAAATATAGCTCCCTCAATTTGCTATATTCTTGGAGGATTTAATCATGGTTAATGATATTTTTGTTGCAAAATTTATGAATCTATAATTGATCCTAATTGATGGAGTAATCGTAGAGTTAGGGAGTTGTTGTAGTTTCCCATTAAATAACAATTTCTATGGCTTTGAAAGAAGTTTTGGAGTTTTTGGAGAACAGGTAGAATATATTGACTTTCATAACAACAATGTGATCTTGTTTTAATTAGATGTAATCTCTTATCATGAATGAATGGAATACAAAGTTCAAGTTTGCATCTTATGTCTTGATTGTGTTTTCTGTTCACTCATCCAAGGTGGCCCACTTGGTGAGTGAACTACTTTGTTAGAATAGATTTTATTTCCTTGTTTATTTCTTCAAAAGGTATAATTTTTCAATTCCTGAAACCATTGATAATACAATCAATGAATTGTTCTTGCAACATAGGTGCATAGATATGTTTATTGTTTGTAGCATTACTTTAAGCTTTAAGTTAGGATGTTGTTTCACTTTCTATCTTAAGCCTCCTTTAACAATTACCTTATTAGTTGTAATGAGTTAAAGAAGAATTAGAGCATATACTTTGTAGCCACCCTCTCAAGCTTACACTCTCGGCTTGACAAATTAAGATGAAGTCAGTATGTTGTTTTAGGAAAATACATGATTTTATGTAATCATGGTGTTACTATAAAAAGATGTCCAATCCTTTGTTACTAAGATATTAAACTAACTGGCTATTTTTTTGGTGTTGTTTCTAGGGAAGGTGTTAGTCTAATTCAACGTTGAAGTCATTACGTTAGTTTAGATTTCACATTATTTTGCATGCATAGAAGAAGATAACTCCTTGGGAGATTTCTTCCCTATATTATCCAAGAAGACATTTTTAATCCTGAACCTAAAGAACCTCATTGTGAGAATGAAGAAGAGGAACCTTTTGAAAATCCATTAATTGTTGCTCAAGAAAAAATACCCTAATCCTCTAAAGAATCCTTGCATTTGAATGATCTTTTTGTTGAATCTGAATACCAAGATAATCCACTTGCTCTAGTTATCTATCAAGCACCACCACTAGGTCCTCCAAGAATGGCTTAGCAATCACAACCTACATTTCATTTTCCTATTCCTCAACAAAGAAATCAAAACTTGAAGAACATACCCTCTAGAGGACTTCTTAAGTTCTATGGCCTAATCACCAAAGATCCTAGAACCTTTCTCTTTGAGTTTGACATCCTTTGTAGAAGTTATGACTACACAACTAATGGTCACAAGTTAAAGTTATTGTGATATGAATATCAAGATTTAACTGTGTGATTTTGAGTCAAACTCGATGACCCATATTTCATGAGTAGTGATTCAACATGAATCCATCTCTCATGAGAATAAATGGAACACTTAGCACTCATTGGATCTAGGTGATGAATATCAGAATTTAACTGTGGAAATTATCTCCTACTTATCAAGTTAAAGTTATTTTCATCCACTTTGAAAGAAGCTACTTTGAGATGTTTAATGGGGTTGGGTGCCAATGCTGTAGTAGATTGGCCTGCCATGAGTAATTTGTTTCTCTTAAAATATAAAGACTATTGTAGGGGTCAATATTTAAACGAGATGACATTTTCAAAATGTCCCAAAAGGAAGATGAGACTCTAGAGGATTATGTTTCAAGATTCATGTATAACTTGCAACATAATACAAAACACCAACTGAATGAGGAATCAAAGAAACATCTTTTTCTCGAAGGTGTGAATGAGGAGAGCATAGAAGCATTGGACATTATGGAAAGATGCGACATCACTCAAAAAAGTTGGACATATGTATAGAGTATATGTCTAAACTATTCCAAGGCTATTACAAAGAAAGGTAGGTGACTTAGAGAGCTACCATGAAAAACTAATGGTGGTTTAGGGGTATCCAAGATGGAGTTATCTAATTTGCTGTTAGATTTCAAGCAAGAAATTAATGATGTAGCCATTGAGCTGGATACCATGGAGGTGAGAAGAAAGAAAGATAAAGTTGATGCCATGCTAGGTTAATATTGTCCACATCATAGGGAAAATAAAAGAACTACTGATGCAAGTCTGTTGCAAGTCTATAGTTACAACAAATGCCTACTGTGTTCAAAGCCATTGATGAAAATAGAGAAGTGCTCTAAATTGCTCAAAAAATGCCATGGGTTCAAAGACAAGGGATGCTACAAGATCCTCTTCAAAATTTCAATACTAAAAATCAATGGAAAAATCCTTAGAATACTAGTTTTAGTGGGAATAATAATAGTTGGCAACAAACCCAACAAGGTTGTCAACAATCGTAGCAGGGATGGCAACAACCTTAGCAAGGTTGACAAAAACCTTAGTAGGGTTGGAATAACCAACGTAGTCAGCAAGTTTTATGCCACCACCTCCACAACAAGCTCTAATGCCTCCTCTTGTAGCCACTAATACTCCTCCCAAGTAGACCTAGCTACCAGTTCAGCCTAATCCTAATCCAAACAATACTAAATAGTAGGCTCAAGAACAAAGCTCTACTATTTCCTTGAATGATATTCTCTTAAGGTCAAACACCACTCTTCCTTCACCCCAAAAGCCTATAATAACTAAAGTTGAAGATTTTCCAACTAAACAGGCAGATGAGCCAAATAAGTAGACCTCTCATGTAGCCACAGAACCTCCATTCCCCCATAGGTTGATAGAACAAAGCCAACCCATAGAAAACTATGCAATCATTGATTTTCTTAATTAGCTAAAGCAAATGATGGTACAAATACAATTACTGGATGCTATCAAGGAAGTCCAAACCTATACTAAAGCTATTAAGGAAGCATGTATTAAACAACTAGGAAAGAAGAAGAAAAATCAAAAGACCATTCATGTCCTAGGACAATTGTCTAATTTGATGCTAGAGAAATTAACTATACCTAAATACTTTGACCTTGGGAGTCCTCTAGTTATAGTGACTATCCATGGAACCCAAGTTCAAAATGATATAGTTGACTTAGGAGTATCTATAAATGTCATGACAAAGGATGTATAATCTCAACTCCATATCTTCAGCTTGTTGATAGTTCTATTATTAAACTAGATGGGATGATAGAAGATGTCATAGTTTCCTTAAACTCTTGGAAATATCTAGTTGATTTTATTGTCCTCTCCCCAAAAGCTAACATGGGTGGGTATCATTTAATCCTAGGGTCACCATGCTTAGCTATTGCAGATGCCTATATAGCTTGTCGGTCTGGAAAAATGATGATATTTAATGGTATTAATACCAAGAATCTAACCTTATACTCCCCTGCCCAGCTGCTATTACAAGATGATCAGGTAGTCTAGATAGACTTGGGTGATAATGATCCAAAAATCAATTCCATCCATCAGCTGATGATGATAGGTAGAGAATCATTTATAGCTGTTCAAGAAGGAGATGAAATAATTTCATCTATTATTTAGAATGAATATGGAATAGAGTCTCAAGAGTATCCTCAAGTTGCATGTATCTTAGAGACCATATTACCATCCATGGATTCACCACATCATTCAGAAGCTTCATAGTTTCTCCACTCATTATTACCTCATGAGATGGATTCTTCTCCTGTTGTCCAATTATTCATGGTAGATAAATTTATTGAGATGGAGGTTGGTCTAGGTAAAGAATTGAATGTTAACAATGCCTTATCACCCTCCTAGCAAGAAGTTATGTTACAGTTACTGTAGGAGGATTAGAAAACATTCACTTGGGATTACATGGACATGAAAGGACTAGATCCTATGCTCTGCATTCACAAGATTTACATTAGGCCTAACTTCAAACCTATTCAACAACCTCAAAGAAGAGTACCCTATTTTAATAGATATAGTTAAGAATGAATTGAAAAAACTACTAAGTGTTGGTTTTATATACCCCATCTCTGATAGCCAATAGGTCTCACCCCTAGTTATAGTACCTAAGAAGGGAGGAAAGTGGTGAGTTCATGTAGATTATAGGGAGCTCAATTAAACCACTAAGAAAGACCATTTTCCCTTATCCTTTATAGACCAAGTCCTTGACAACCTAGCTAGCAAAAAGTATTTTTCTTTTCTGGATGGTTTCAATGGTTACAATCAGATAGAAATAGCTCTTGACGATGAAGAAAAATAATTTTACCTATCCATGGGGAATTTTTTCCTATTCCATTTTACCTTTTGGCTTGTGTAATGCCCCAACCACATTTCAAAGAGCTATCATCAACATCTTTTTAGATATATCTGTTGATTGTATGGAGATTTACACGGACAATTTTACTATTTATGGTGTTACTTTTGAGGAAGCAAAAGCATATTTAAAAATAGTACTCAAAAGATGTCAAGACTATAACCTTTCCTTAAATAGTGAAAAATATTTTACGATGATGGAGGAAGGTGTAGTACTAGGCCTTTTGATTTCATTTCATCCAAGGGCATCCAAGTGGATCCAACAAAGATTAAAGTCATTAGTACCTTGCCCACACCGGAGAAGCAAAAAGATGTACACAGTTTCCTTGGCCATGCTAGATATTATAGAAGATTCATAAAGGATTTTAGTCCGCTTGAAACCTCTTGTACAACTTGTTAATAAAGGATGTTGAATTTGCCTAGGACTCTAAATGCATTACATCCTTCCTATAGCTTAAAGTAGCTCTCAACAGAGCACTTGTTTTGCGAGGACCTAATTGGGGACTACCTTTTCACATTCATATAGATGCCTTAGACTATGCTATAAATGTTGTGCTTGGACAAAAGGTAGACTTAGTTGAACATGCTATTTACTTCATCAATAAAAATTTGTAAGGTGCAAAGTTTAACTACCTAGTCACTAAAAAAGAGTTACTTGTAGTTATCTTTGCCCTCAATAAATTCAGGCACTATGTTATTGTATATGAAATATTTGTCCATACTAACCATTTTTCTATAAAATATTTGGTGAAGCCTGAAATATCATGAAGATTGGCTCACTGGTCATTACTCATGCAAAAATTTGATATCACTATAGTTGATAAACTTGGCAAGGCCAATGTGGTAGTTAACTTTCTCTCTTGGTTGCATGTCCTTGATGATCCTGCAACCATTTTTGATAGTTTCCTTGATGAAATTCTATTCCTCTTGTCAACCCAAAATCCATGGTATGCAGATATTGTGAACTACATAACAATAGGAAAAATGCTAGTTCAGTTCTCTACTAAAGGAAGGAAGTTATTAGTTGAAAAGAGCTTTAATTATTCATGGATTATTGGATTTATGTTCTATACTAGACCTAATCAAGTCATGTGTTGGTGCATAATAGAGGATGAAACATATGATGTCTTAAGGGCATGTCATAATGAGCCCTATGGAGGTCACTTTATAGCTAAAAGAATCACTTTCAAAATCTTGACAAGTGGGTATTATTGGCTATCTTTAGATAAAGATGTAGCTAGATACACAAAGAAATGTGACAAGTATCAATGTATGGGAAGACCCACTAAATAAGATGAAATGCCCCTATAGCCTCAAGTAGTTGTCGAACCCTTTGACAAATGGGGGATTGACTTTGTAGGCCCTATTGACCTTTCTTCACAAGGAAAATCATATATTCTAGTTTGTACTGATTATGTAACCAAATGGGCAGAGACTAAACCCATGAAACATCCAAAGGATATCGACATGACCAAGTTCTTATATGAATCTATTTTAACCTACTTTGGAGTTTATAGGGAGTTGACATCTGTTCAAGGGACTCAGTTTACATCAAATTTGATAACTACCGTTATGTAGGAGTATATTATCCGGCATGGTAAATCATCACCTTACAATCTATAGGCTAATGATCAAGTTGTAGTTACTAACAAGGAGCTAGAAGCCATTCTCACAAAGACAATAGCACTCCATAGAAAGGATTGGACCACAAGTCTTCCTAAAGCTCTTTGGGCTTATAAAACCACTTGGAAATCCACAACCAGTTTTACTCCTTTTGAGCTCGTCTATGAAAGGTCAATAGTAATGCTATGGAATTTGAATATAAAACATTAAGGACTACCTTGGACCTTAGCATGGAACTCACTATTGCACAACATGATTGAATCCCAAGTTTAAACAATCTTGATGAATGAATGGAATCTGTATTAAATAACACTAAATTCATTCAGCACTAGCAAAAATAATGGAATAATAGGTTTATCAAAGAGAAAATGTTTTCTATAGGAGATTGGGCACTCCTTTATGAATCTAAATACTACTACAATCAAAGGAAGCTCCAAACATTCTGGTTAGGATCATATGAGATTGTTGTTGTATTTCCCAATGGTGTAGTATAGTTGTCTACAATTGATCCTGTTCGATTCAAGTTACTTATCAATGGGCATCTCCTCAAGCTTTACAATAAACCAGTTAGTCATGTGGAGTTCCTATAGTAGTTTTAACATACTAAGGATATCCTCATTCCTATAGTTGAAGAGTCTGGGTCTTCTACCCATGATTCTATTAAGGACTTTCATAATAATCACTTTCTTCACCATCCACTCCACTCCACCTTCTCTCTTTCCCATCTTCTGTTCCATCCAATCACTTTGTCTATTTTGATGATCTTTTCCAGAACATCTATCTTGTAGTGGTTGCTAGGTACATACCACATAACTTTGCATACATTCTATTTTATTCATGCTTTGTTAGGAATTGGCATTGTTTACAACTATTCACTTTTGCATAATCTTGGCCTGGTGGGATCCATGCCTTTTCATAGCTAGGGGGAGGGAAATATTTGAATAATATTTTTTTTCAAATTGTATGCAACTTTATAAGTTAATTGAAATGACTAATGTCACATGTTGATGACTTGCCCTTTTGTGATTGAATCATTATTGAATTAAGGACATTAAAAGCAATTACTTAACTTTTAATGATAATTTACAATGTTTTCGGGTGACATACCTATACATGAGTAGAAATGATGAAACTTAATGCAAAAAGGATATGATGAGATATTGCACAATAAACTCTCCAAGTACACACCATTTTTTCTAAAATATCTAGTGTCGTAATATTGCAAACTTTGATTCACTAAGCTCTAAAACATCACAATTCTACCAAAATTCTACAAAAGCTAGAAATGGGTGGAAGTCTCTAGAGAAATGAGCTAGTTGATCACTAGATTCATCTAGGTGATGCAGTTAGTTGTGAGATGTTTAGAAGAAGGGGATGGTTGTATTACTATCTTATTCTAAAAGGATTTGTTGAAGAGGTGACTCTTCAATTCATGAGCACCTTAAAGAATGACATTACAATAGTTAAGGGTCTAAGAATTGAGTTCATAGAAGAGGCAGTAGCCAAGGTCAGTAGGTTACCCCAGGAAGGAGAAAATTGGGAAAAAGATTTTTACCTATGAACAACTAGGGCACAATTTAGTGCATAGCAATATCTTCCATTGGAAATTGACAAGAAGCAAGGTACTTCTAGGTTATCATTGCTAATTGGGTTTATGTAGCTAGTAGTGTTTATTATCCAGTACTTCACTTATGAAGGATGCTACACATACCTGTATGCCCTACATTTTAAGAATTTTTCTCACTTATGACATGATTGTAGATATGTAAACCTTCCAAATTTCTTGTTTAACATTGTTAAGAAGCAAGCTTCTTTTGTACAATCAAGAAAATTTTAGTATATCTCTCACCATTGTTTAATAAAATTAATTGTAGAAAGAGAGTTGAATAAGCAATTAGTTGGGACATGGGAGGAGTTTTCATAGTCAAATGAGGTAGAGCCTAGGTTGGTTGGCCGTAGAGGCCAAGGCATTGGAAGAAGGGAAAAGACATCTAATGGTTTCTGTAAGATTGTTCCCTGAACTAATAATGTTCTTGAAACCTCTTCCTCTAGTTTTAGATTGACTAAGAAGAGGATTTAAAAATTTGAAGCCTCCATTGCTTGCAAAAAGAGAAGCAAAAATAGAGAAGTTGCTACTACCCCTAAGACCCCATCATTTGCTAATATTAGGTCTACCATTAAGGAAGGGAAAGATAAAGATGTGGAACCCAAAATAGAAGAGTTGGAACAACAACTAGATGATGAGAATAAAATTAATGAAATATTGCATTTGCAAGAGGAGAAATATTTGGGAAAACCTCCTGTAGCACCTATGGTGGAAGTACCTATAAGCAAGAGGAAGTGAAAGAATCCTCCATGCTTGTCTACACTACCAATGAGGTGAAGTGTGAGGCTTTTTGAGAGAAATAGGGTTCCTAAAACTCTTATTCAAATAGTTAACTTTGAGATTTCTAAATGTGAAAATGAGTCCTCTTCAAAGAAATTGCAACAAAACATAGCCAGTGAGAATGAGTACTGACCCTAGAATCCATAACCTGAAGTTGACTGTAGTATTAACTATGTGCTCATTGATAGTGATGATGAATTTTGTAGCCCAAAGTATTTGAGGAGTTTAAGGGAAGCCCTAATATAAAGGATATTGATGAAAATTCTATAGAGCTCCCTTCAAACAACTACCCATAATTTAGAAAAGAAATTGTGGAGGAAGTAATAGAAAAAAATGATCAAGATGGAATAGATACATTAGCTACAATAGCTGCTGAATCTAGTAAGGAAGAGAATGTGGTGATAACAATTGCCATGAGAAAAGGAGAATGCTCCACACCATAGAATGTTAAGAAAACTCCCCATTTTGCATCTAAATGGATAGATCTAAAACTATTTGAGAAAAATATATAAGAAGGAAACATACACTTGATCAAATCAATTGAGAAAAAGATTCAAGAGTCATGACAAGAAGAAAGTTGAAGAATAATACATGTTTATTGTGTGAGTTTGAGCCCAAATTAGATAAAGATTACTTATAGAATGAATATTGGATTAAGAAAATGAATGAGGAAATTGATCAAATAGAGAAGAACAAGACATTGACATTGGTACCCAGGCCAAAGGATAAGAATGTGATTGGAACCAAGTGGTCATTTAGAAAAAAGTTGAATGAGAAAGGTGAAGTCACAAGGAATAAGACAAGATTAGTTTGTAATTTATATGCACAAGAGGAAGCAATTGATTATGGAGAGGCATTTTCCCCAGTTGCAATGTTGGAAGGAGTAAGAACATTACTTTATTATGCTTCTTACAAAGGTTTCAAGGTATATCAAATGGATGTCAAATCTGCATTTTTTAATGGAACCTTCGAAGAAGGAGTCTGTTGATTATCCTGAAGGATTTGTTGATACTAGCAAGAAGAGAATGATATGTAAGTTGCACAAAGCATTATTTGGTTTGAAGCAAGCCCCTAGGGAATGATGTGAGAGGTTGCATGCATATTTGGTGAGAATTAGTTTTGTAAGAACTAATACTAATAGAAAGATTTGTATTTGAAAAATGAATCTGAGGATAGGATATTGTTAGATGAAATATTTGTCAATGATATCTTATCTAGATGACAAGATTTGACGTGAAATCATTTTCTAATGAGATGAAGAAATAATTTGAGATGTCAATGTTTGGAGAGATTAAATTATTTGTTAGTTTGTAAGGCTATTAAATGAAGAAAGACATATACATTACACAATCAAAGTATATCAAGGAGATACTAAAAACCTTTGGAATGGAAGATTCAAGAGTAGTTAGAAATCTATATTTATTTGACATAATATTTTAAAGAGTGATGATTCTGTTGAAGTAAATCATACATTGTATAGGTCAATGATTGGTAAATCACAATATGGTGTACATAATAGATCTAATATTACATTAGCTATTTGTATTGTTGTAATATTCTCTATTAATCCTAGGGAGAATCATATGATGATTGTGAAAAGGATATTGAAATATTTGAAAGGAAGATAAGATTATGGTTTATGGTATATAAGAGTGAGAATTTTGAGCTAAAAGTGTACACATATGCTACTTGGGTTGGAAACATTGATGATAGAAAGAGGAAAAGTGAAGGAACTTTCTTTGTAGGTAGGAGATTGATTTCATAGACAAGTAAGAAGAAAAAATGTAGTTCTCAATCCACATCAAAGGATGAGTATGTTGCTATGACAATCAACTATTCAAACATTGTATAGATCAAGCAATTGTTAAAAGTTATAAAGGAAGAGTTTACTAAACCTATCATGGTATACTATGATAATACAAGTTCTATAAACATTTCTAAGAATCATGTGATTAACAAAAAGACCAAGGACATTGCAATCAAGTATCGTTACTTGAGGGAATTAGTACAAGACAAATAAGTGAGATTGGAATATGTGAACACAAAGGAACAAATATCTAACATATTCACAAAGACATTTCCTAAGGATGAATATGTGTATCTAAGAGGTAAGCTAGGGATCATTCCCCCATCTAAAGAAAACTAAGAAGAGATGCAATATTGCATCAATTTTTGTGATTATAATATCTTACATATTGTTGTAGGAGGTCACACTTTGACATAGTGTAAGGAAAGAGAATCCCCAAAGGACATGTCCTAGCCCCCAAAAAAAAAACACACAGTGGAAAAACAATAACAATGCAAGATCTGATATCAAATCAAAACTATTTATCTATAAAATAATTGTCATATGAAATGTGCTGAGCTATAAGGATTTCCTGGTTATGATCAAATACAAAGCAATTACAATAATAGTTCTACAAGATCCAACCCATACACTAGCTAGTCTAGATCCACACTTGGGTAGAAACCTCCAAGATCTCAACTTGTGCTCGCAAGCCACCAAGAAATTTACTTGTTTCTAAACTACAACCACTATCTCTTCTCCAACTTTATCCAAGATCCAAGTGTAAACTGCCTCACATTCGACACTCTATCCACACACTCCCACCACAATCTTGCTATAAAGTGCCTCACACTTGGTGCTTTGTCCATAGACTCAAGAAAACTCACCCTTTAGCTTCCTTCTTCTCTCCAAGCCTCTATTAAGAAGAGATCACACCTTCAAGCTTGATTAGAAATGCTCATATGCCTTGCTTAAATAGACACTTTCCACCCTAGATGTTACCAACACAACCAATGTGGGATAAAAGGTAAATACAGCTACCTTTCAACAAATATTTAATTCCCACCCAAATACTACTAAGCACCACCACGTGGTCCAAAAAATATTAAATGCATAATTTAATACAATATCCACAAACTTCTAGAATTCCACCTACACACCTTGATAAATGGAATGACAACCATTTTTATTTAATTTTCTATTTATACCACCTATGCACCTCGAAACTAGAAATTCCTTTTTTTTTTCTCCTTTTTCCCTTTTATTATTATTTGTCCTCTAATTTTCATCACTTTATTTCTCCTCCATTAAATTTTTTTTTTCCCATGCAAGATGGTCCTGCATCAGACTCCCCAGGTAGATAGAAAAGTGTGCCCCACACTTTGACACCAAAAGAAAGATCTGCAACCATCTTCATCATCACCAAAGATTTCCACCTCAATAGGGATAAGAAAATCAATTTGCACATCATCAACATCTGCATCACTCTGTCAAACACTAGAATATCAACCATCCAATCAACATGCTCACTCCCTGGAATAAACTAAACATAATGCTTTACCAGTAAACTCTCATCCACATCAGTAACTAGTGAATCCGTACCAACAATGTCGAACTCCATATCAACAAAAATATGTAAGTCCTCAACACCATATGCCAAACTCACAACACCAACCATCTCATTGCTCAAAACAAGATGCTTTGCAACATACAAATCATTAGCAACAATAACTAGATCATCCATGACTGAGTGCTCCATAATCTCCATGTTAGACTCAACCAACTAATCATGAAAACCAATCTCCATCCCAACATCAACAAGGTTAGGAATATCTTTAGTAACAACCTCTAGTTGCTTTGCATGTTATATATCAGGTTCTACAAACTGATCAAAAAAACCAACCTCTCCCACCTCAACCTTGCTATGCCATCTTCTCTCTCGAATAAGTCTTCTAACTGGCCAAACAACTCTGTTCTAGATCGATAAACTCCAACTCCACAAACATCTATGAAATTCCTTCCTCATCTTGTCCTTATCTCGATCATCCAAACTAGTTTAACACTAAGCAACCTCCTCCTTAGCTCGATCAACCAAACTAGCTTCAAATTGACTAGGCATCTTAGAAAAATTCCTCTCCACCACATCACAAAGATTTGCAATCATTATAAGGTGCAATCCTCTTGGAGCCATCTTCTAGGATATTTGTAAACCCTCTGCAAAAAATCCTTCCCACACTCCTTGTGACACCCTCAAACCCATATACTAGCTAGTCTAGATCCACACTCTGATAGAAACCTCCAAGATCTCAATTTGTGCTTGCAAGCCGCCAAGCAACCTCCTCATTTCTAAACCGCAACCACTTGCTCTTCTCCAATTTTATCCAAGATCCAAGTGTAAATTGCCTCACATTCAACACTCTATCCACACACTCACAACTCCACCACAACCCTACTATAAACTGACTCACATTTGGTGCTCTATCCATAGAATTAAGAAAAATTACCCTTTAGCTTCCTTCTTCTCTCAAAGCCTCTACTAAGAAGAGATCACACCTTCAAGCTTGATTAGAAATGCTCATATGCCTTGCTTAAATAGGAACTTTCCACCCTATATGTTACCAACACAACCAATGTGGGATAAAAGGTAAATACAACTACCTTTCAAAAAATATTTAATTCCCACCCAAATAAAACTAAGCACCATCATGTGGCCCAACAAATATTAAATGCATGATTTAATACAATGTCCAAAAATTTCTAGAATTCCACATACACACCCGATAAATGGAATGACAAGCATTTTAATTTAATTTTCTATTTATTCCACCTATGCACCTTGAAAATAGAAATTCTTTTTTTTTTCTCCTTTTTCCCTTTTTAAAATTATTTTGTCTCTAATTTTTGTCACTTTCTCTCTCGTCCATTTTAATTTTTTTTTTCCAATGCAAGATGCTCCTACATCACACTTTAGGGGCTACCTAAAGCTATGAAATCAAGGACATAAGCATGAGTTGATGAGGTTGCAAGTAGTCATGAACAAAGATGATAGAGAGAGAGATATAATTTCAAAGATCAATTTGTGTAGAAACTTATGAGGATGATGTAATATAGTGTATGATGTCTTTGACATTATTTTCAAAGAGGAATAAGTATGAAAATTAGCATCCAATATCAAAATAAGTGTAGGAGAAGTGATTTCTAAGTTACCATCTAGTTATAGTGAAAGAGGGAGAAGATGAATGTCAAGATAACAAAGAAGGAGATGTATTATAAAGAGGGGGCTAATACAGTTGATATTACAATTGGTGTCAAGTTGTGACAAAGAGGAAGAAGTTTAATAGAATCACATAGAAAGCATGTATGAGAATCAAAATGAAACTAAGGTTATTCATGAAGATTTGCATCAAATCGGTGAGGGAGATGATAGTGAAAATCATGAAGACACTCTTGTCATTGTATGGTAGCTAAAGGTATTCCCATCAATGCAAAAGAGGGATATTATTGGGAACTACAATTGGAATATCTTTTATATTGTCATTGATCTAAAACCTCATTGGTAAGACATTTACTAACTCTATAGAGTGCCATATCTTATTATTGATGAAGAGGATTTCAAAAGAGAGATAACTAGATGAACTAGTGAAATTGTTGACTATAGAGCAGTAAGTACAATAGGAACTTAATCAATTGATATTTAACAAGATAATGTTCTCTTTGATCATTATACATAGTTGAATTAAAGTGTAGAAGGAATGATTGAAGAAAGTAAATAATTTGAGTAAAACAAAAGCTTGACCGAATACCAGTTTACTAGATCAATGAAGAAATTGAAGAAGAAGATTAAGGAACTTAAGTAGAAGCTGAGAAGAATAGTATCAACCAAGTGACAGTAGTTACTGAGTGAGTCAAAGGGAAAATGATAGTAGTGACAAAGCATAGTGAAGTCCAAGAAAGCTAGTGTAAGGCAAGAAATGGGAGGAATTGTAGAGATTGAGTAATCTAGTGATAACTAAGTAGAAGAATATAGCAATGACCAAGCATTACAAAATTAGTAGTTTCTAAAAGAATCAAGATTTGAGGCCAACATAGTTGAAGTTTTGTATTGGTGAAAATACTTGAAAGATGAGGATTGATGAGCTAGAATATTTAATGCAATAATTGAGTTTGTTAAGTGATCTAAGGCGAGGATTTAAAGAGAAGTTTCAAGAAGTTTCAAGAAAGAAGTAGAAGGACAAAATGATGGGAAAATTAATTGAATATGATCAAACCCTATGATCTATAGTTTGTTGACATTAGGTCAATTTATCTATTATTAACTTAACACTTGATCAAATGGTTACATTGCTACTGAGCTCTATAGTTGCTACCAAGCTTATCATTAATCTTGTAGTGTTAACCAAGTGTTTTGGTTGCTCTCGAGCTAAACAATCAGTGTGTAGTTCATGTCAAGCTTTACAATATTTACCGAGTAGTTGAGATAGTTTACTATATCGCCTAAGCGTAGTAGAGTCTACTGAGCTATTAGTAAAATTAATGAAGATCATAGTGTTAACTGAGCCCTGTAGTATTAACCAAGAATATCCAATGTCTATTGAGCTTGTAATGTTAACACAATGAATCTAGTGTTGACTGAGTCATGCAATGTCAAGCAAGTAATTTAGTCTCTACCGAGTTTCTCAATGTTGACTGAGTCACACAATGTTGACTGAGTTCTTTATTACTTAAAGTGATCAATATGGGCCAAGATTCAACATTAACTAAGTACCAAAGTTTTCTAAGTGTTGATAGTGTTTGTTGAGTATCAGAACATCACCAAGTTTGTCTTCAGAACTTAAATTACAAAAGTTGGGCCGACTTAGTGAATTATGATGAATTGGGTATTATAGCCAACTCTATAAATTAATGAATTATATTGATATATATGTAATATATTGTATCATATCCAAAGAAGCAACATATAGAGAATATCATGAAGTATAAGAAAAAAAGTGTAAGTTGAAGGCTAGAAGCAGTGTATGGTTCAATAGAGACTTATCTATCATAGTACGGTGATCATTGCAATTCAAGGAATCTCAACCAAAAAATCGAAGTTGTAGGTTAGAGATCAATCATTGATTCATTTCCTAATAGGTGCATCAATCAAATCCTTTAATAGGGTGGAGTTAACAATCTTTTGATAAATCTCCTAACAGAGTGCATACTTCATAAAATCCTTTCACAAGGTGGACTAATAGTCCTTATTGCTCCTGATAGAGCAGATCACTAGAAGTGATCAATTGTATGCCTTAACATGCCAACTTTATACTATAGTACTGAAGCTTGTGGGTATCATCCCCACCCACATTTTACTTTCTAATTGGAAGTTTTTAAGGTCAACATATCTTGTGTTAGATGTTATGAATGTTTTATTTCTTTCATTCTTTCATACATGCAACTAGATTAGATTATGTGATGATCATTTAATTGGTGAGTGAAGTTTAAAGTTTTAATGGTTATCGATTCACCCCTCCCCTCTTAGTAACCTAGTCTACATTATATTTCCAACAATTGGTATCAGAGCCTTTGGTTCTCACATCATAAGTTTTACAGCTTGAGAAAAGATTAGAGGTAATGGAGGTATACATGAGAGACAAAGAAATTGAGAATGAGAAGCTAGATCTATAATTGGCCATGGGATAGATTAAGAGATTAAAAGAACAACTCTCTCAATCCTTGCAAAGAAGAAAAGAAATAGACACACAAATAAATGATAATCTCTACATTGAAGAAAAGATTGAAGACATATGTCAAGATAGAAGTTCAGATAGAGCTATGGAAACAATCAAAGACCTACTTGAAAAGAATCTCACTCTTCAAGAAGAGGTCAGAAAGAAAAAAAGAGAGTAAGAAATTCAATCAATAAGGATGTTTAAAATATTGGAACAAAAAGATAAAGCTAATGAAGAGAAGAGATTTCTATTTGAGAAAATAGAAGAGAAATCTAATGAAATCCATCGACTATCTCTTTAGCAAGTAGATTTTATTAATCAAATCACTAGTGTAAATGAAGAACTTATGAATCTAAGATTAGAGAATGAAAGATTAAATAATGATCTCAGCTTGGAGAAGAAAACTAATGAGAGAATGATGAAATCTCAGGAAAGCATGAATGGAATGGACAGACAAATTCAATAAAGACACAAAGGCAAAGTTAGCTTAGGTTATACAGAAGAAGGAGAATCATCTCAACAAGGAGCTCAAAAGTAAAAAAGACCTACCTATTCACATTGTGGTAAGATAGGTCATACATTGAACCAATTTTGGAGCAATGGAAAACTAAGAGTCAATGGAAAGTGCTACAATTGCAGCAAACATGGGCATAAAGAAAGTGAATGCATAGAGAAATTTGTTTTTGAAGGAAAATGTTTTAATTGCAACAAGCAAGGACATAAATCTTTAGAATGCAAGACGAAGAAGTGGAACCCAATAGAGATGTCACTACTATGGTGAGTTTGGACACATTGGAGAAAATTGTGTAAAACATCATATGAGGAAAATAGACACAACAAAGAGATGTTTTATTTGTACAAAATTTGGACATCTCGCCAATAACTATATGAATAGAGGAAGAGTTGAAGATTTAAAGAAAGAAAAGGCTGACAATATAAGAAAGAAAATGAGGTAGCAATGGGTGTAGATATCTCCAGAGAATGCAAGCCAAAGTCTTGAAATTGTTGACACCCAAGTCAATAAGTTGGGTGACTCAACCACTTCAACTTAGTCACCTATGAAGATTATTGGTGTGCATTTTTCTTGATGCTACAAAAGTGCTTATTCTATTTTTCCCATCGTTCATAAATTGGGTCCCAAAGGGTTTAAGGTTTATCAGAGTTTTGGTCATAGGAATTAATTTTCCAAATTGCTATAATGGTTCACAGTAGAGGAGCCTAGTTGTCATCATTTTTATTTTATTTTTTTAGCCAGACCATTATCATTTTTTTGGTGATCCTCTGCAAGAAGCTCTCATAGTTGAGTTGGAGAAATGGTAGATGAGGGCAAGCTGAGGATTGACAAGTTTAATGGGAATAATTTTCAATTATGAAAAATGCAAATGGAGGATTATCTTTACTAGAAGGATTTATGGAAGCCATTGGAAGGAAAAACTAAGAACTAGGGAACTATGATAGAGGAGGATTGGAATATTCTAGATAGAAAGGAACTTGGAAGCATTTGATTATGCCTAGCACCATTTTGACATTTAACATTACAAAAGTGAAGACTACAAAAGAGTTGATGAAAACCCTAGCAACGTTGTATGAAAAGCCCTCCTCTTCAAATATGGTGTTTCTCATGAAGCCTTTACTTAATATGAAGATGGAAGAAGGTGGATCTATTGTAGATCATTTAAATGAGTTTAATATTGTTACTAGTCTCTTATCTTCTATGAATATCAATTTTGATGAAGAAATTAAGGCTCTCTTGATTTTGTGTTCTTTGCCTAAAAGCTAGAATGGCTTGGTAATGGCTGTGAGTAATTCTATTTCTAGATCTAATACCCTAAAATATGATGATGTGATCGGTGTTATTTTGAGTGAGGAAACTCATAGGAAATCCTTAGGTGGAACTTTATTGGGAAGTGCTTTGAATGCACAAAATAGAGGCAGAATGATTAAGAGAGGAAATAATTTCAGAAATCATGGGAAATTAAGAGGAAAGTCAAAGGGGAAGAGGTCTCAATCTAGAGGACAGAAAGATTATTGGTATTATGAGAAACTAGGACATAAGAAGAAATATTTCTAGAATTGAAAGAACAATGAAGGATGATAATGAACACATGAATAGGTTATATTGTTCTTTCTACTTTGATTGTTTTAGAGAAAAATGATTGTCTAGGAACAATTGTTGTAGTTGAGCATGGGGAACAAATAGCTGCTGTAAATTTTGATACAATGCTATGGCAAAATGGAATTGGGCACATGACTAAGAAAGGTATGAAATTACTTCAGTCAAAGAAAGTTTTACCAGGTCTGAAATGCATCAATATGGATTTTTGTAAAAGTTGTGTGCATGGAAAATAAAAGAGAGTGAGTTTTGTGAAGATTGGGAAGGAAAAGAAAAATGGGAATTTAGAGCTTGTTTATATAGATGTATGGGGACTAGCTCAGCTATCTTCCCTTGGTGGCTCTCATTTTTAAGTTACATTTATTGATGATGCAACTAGGAAAGTATGGATTTATTTCCTTAGACAAAAATGTGATGTATTTCAAACTTTTAAGAAATGGAAGTGCTTGGTTCAAAATGAGATTGGTAAAAGATTAAAATGTCTCTGATCTAATAATGGTGGTGAGTACTACAAAAAAGAATTTGAATATTATTTCTCCACTAATGGTATTTGTAGATAGAAAACTATTACAAGGACTCCGTAGGAAAATGGAGGGACTAAAATGCTAGTTAACAGATGCATTTGCAATGAAGGTTTTGGGGTCAACAAAACAAATCCTTGGTATAAATATTTGTAGAGATAGGAAGAATATGAAATTGACTTTATCTTAGGCTAATTATATTGAGAAGGTGTTGCAATGTTTCTTTGTGGAGAATGCTAAAGCTATCAACACACCTTTACTTGGTCATGTGAAGTCAACTAAGGAGATGTGTCCAAAGAAACAAGAAGAAGAAGATAAGATGTCAAAGGTACCTTATGCTTCAGTTGTAGGAAGCTTGATGTATGCTATGGTATGTACGAGGCCAAATATTGTACATGTAGTGGGAGTCATTGGCAGGTATATGAGTCATCCAAGATTTAAGCATTGGAATGCAGTCAAATGGATTCTTAGATATTTGAGAGGAACATCCAGTAAGTGTTTACACTTTGGGGGCTCCACTACTGATTTATAGGGCTATGTTGACTTAGATTTGGTAGGAGATATTGATACTAGGTAGAGTACTATACGTTATGTCTTTTCTATTGGTGGGGCAACAATGAGCTAGGTTTCTAGGTTACAAAAGGTTAATGCTTTATCCACTATAGAGGCAACGTATGTTACTGCTATAGAGGTAGCCAAGGGGATTATATGAATTCAGTTCTTCTTGAAAGAATTGGGACATCCAAAATAGGATAATTATTTTTTTATAGATAGTTAGAGTGCCATTCATCTTGTGAATAATTCTGCTCTACATTCAAAGACAAAACATATATAGTTGTGCTACAATTTCATTCGGTCAGTTCTAGATGATGGACAATTAAAACTAGAGAAGATACATACAGATGATAATCTGGTAGATATGTTTATGAAGGTAGTGACAAGGGAGAAGCTGAATTCCTCTTTAGCTTTAGTTTGTCTTCTAGACATCACAAAATAAAAGAACAATAGAGTGCAGGGTGGTTTGATATTCTTGTGGGAGCTACTAGTTTAGCGATGTTATGATCGGCCTCCAAGTGGGAGGTTATTATTGTGGAGTCTGATCGATCTCCAAGTGGGAGATTTTTTTGAAATGGAGCCTAATTAGACTTGAAGGTTTATTTAGTGTGATTTCCCTCCAGATTATTTCTAGAAGGGTCCGGTGGTAGGGCCCCTGTGAGGTCTTGGGGTAGTGCCCCACTTGTGCTCCCTATCATAGTACATGGTAGGGTCAAGGGACAACATCCCCAAGGGGGTTTTTGAGGGTAGCACCCCTAAAGCCAAAAATGATCTAATATTGTAAAAGGTGTCAACTACTATTTTCTATTATTCTAGCCCTAATATTTTAAGTG
Source organism: Cupressus sempervirens (assembly GCA_028749045.1). NCBI lineage: Eukaryota > Viridiplantae > Streptophyta > Pinopsida > Cupressales > Cupressaceae > Cupressus > Cupressus sempervirens. The sequence continues at coordinate 448,611,577 of CM053789.1, forward strand.
GCAAAATCTTGTATAAAAAAGCATAGGATTAGGGATTTTCATAAGGTGTGATGCAAAAATTGATTCTTGTGGTGGTATTGAGCTGTAAGGGATTACATATTGTAATTAGGTTGTAATCAATGGATCATAATAATATTGGACCTACTATTTGGTGGACGTAGCCCAAGGATTGGGTGAATCACATTAAATCTTGGTGTCTTGTGTTCTCTTCTATGCGATCTATTATTTTTTGATATTGGTTATATTTGCATGTAACTATTATTTCTGTCTGTGGTTAATCCTAAAAATTGGAACTAATATTCAAAAGAAAACATCTAACACCAATTCTAGTTAGCAAAGAAAAGGATCCAATCAACATTCAATATGCACAAGGATCACCTTACCAGGTAAGGTCAAGTCACAAGACCTTATCGAGCATGGTAGAGATGCACTAGCTCTACTAAGTATTTGTTGTAGATGCTAAGTTGGTGACTCTATTGAGTACCAAGTTTTGACCAAGTGATGGTGACATTTCCAAGTTCATAGTTCTTCCAAGTAGGTAGTTCCTACCAAGTTGAGAGACACTACCAAATTAAAGGTGTCTTCTAAGCATTAAAGACCAAACCAAGTGGAGGGTAGCATGTCATCGAGAAAGTATGCATATGAAGCATTAATGGCAATTATGGACACTAAAATTTGTTAAAAAAAGGAAATCAATTGTATTATTTCACTACAAATTCTTAGAGCAAAGAGCAAAGAGTTAATTTAGAGCCTTTAAGTGATTTAAGAAATTGTTATTGAAGATTAATCCAATGTTTGAACCCTACCTAGTGATGGAATCCTTGAGAAACAAGGTTCTAAGATATTGGTTTGTGGAATAAATTGCAAGGCTCCCACATTCAAATTGGGTCTAATAATTGTAGAGGCACTTGACCATGCTGGAGCGCAATCCCAAATTCCACCCAAGGTACTACTTGTTCATGATATCTGTTATTTTTATAATTGTTCTATTTAGGAGCTCAAAACCCTAGAAATGAATGATGCATTCAATGAACTTTGTGTGGATGGTGTTCTAAAACCTAAGCACAGACATTTGGAGACAAAGAGTTTGACACTTATTTTACATATGTTGAGAGAATTTGAAGTGAAGTAGATCAGATTGATCTTGATATATGTTCATAACATGTAGTTGTGGTTGGATAAACCTATCTAGAAGATGATACACAAGATCAATGGATTGCCCATGTTGAAAAAAGCTAAGACCACTAAAACCCTAGGTTGGGCTGAACTAACAAAGCAAACTCTTGCTAAATGGGATAGAAGAGGCATGAAATTGAGTGGTGTGACTAACATGGAATTGAAGTTTGGCATCCATGTGATAGATCAAAAAATCTATAGATCAAGCCAATTGAGTAGTGTATCATGTAAAGTAGTTGACCTAGTGTATAAGGTGGTGAAGAACAATTTATCCTTCAACCTTGCTAAGCTATTGAAAAATCAATTGAGCAAAAACATGGACAATATCCAAGTATCAAAGAACAACCTGTGCAAATTTGGTTCTCTCTTGACATGTTTATTTTTCTATGTTTAGAAGTTTATCCCTTCTAAAGGAACTCTAGTATGGAAGAAAGATACCCTAGTAGTATATCAAATAAATGAATTCATAAAAATGGGAGAAAAATTTGATAGTATCATGGAAAATTATTTTGAAACATTCAAGGATAAAATGTAGAGCAGATTTAGGATACCCAAGAAACTTCTAAAATATCATGAGCATGATATGTGTTTTATGATTGATTGTGACAAGGTATGCATTTAGGCAGTTAGGCCTAGAGTGGCATGGGTTAAACCTCTAGAATATGAGGTTAACATAGATGGCACCAAAGATATCATTGAGGCTCTATTGAATGAGCCTGTGGATCCTAAGGTAAGATATTTTGGAACCTATGATGAAGCCAAGGCAAGAATTGAGCTTGAAATCAAGCTACCCCAAGCAGTAAATAGAGGAAGAAAAAGGATAGAGAAAATAATGAAGAAAACCAAAGAATCAAGCTTTCCTCTCATGCTAATAGAAGGAAAAGGACATGATATAGTGGATGAAGAAGATGAAGAGGAGAATGTAGAGGAAGCAAAATCTGAGGAGGTAGAGCTACCCAAGAAGAAAAGAAAGGTGATAATCACCAAACCTATAAAGGCTTCCACTGCTATGTTTACAAGGAGATCCAAGCCAAGGAAGAAACTTAAGTTGGGTGATGAGGAAGATGAAACTAAACATACAATATTTCAGAAGATTGCCCCTACCTTTGAGCAGAAATTGAAAGGATTAATAGGAGTAGTCATGTTAGCTTTCAAATCACTTAAGTATGATACTATGAGTGAAGAAGTGAAGAAACATATAGAAGATGCCCTAGTGGCAAAGATGAAAAAATGGAAGTACTCCCCTAATGAACTAGCCAAACAAGTTCCTGACAGTATTTTGAAGGAAGTTCTACCATAGTGGGAGAATGCTTTAAATGTGACATTGGAGAAAAAACCTTGAGGAAACTCATGCCTAATCTTTCAGTTAAGGGAGTGAAGGAATCAATGAAAAAGAATGAGCAAAAGCTAACTCCAAGATTAAATGCATTCTTGATCCTAGCAAAAGACATTGAGTTAGTTGTACAGTCCAATATAATTATATGGAAGAATATCTATGGGTTGCAGAAACCCAATAATTTTTTTGTGAAAATAGATGACAAGAATGATGAGGAAGAGAATGTTGAAAAAGATAACAAGGACACTAATGATGAGGAAGTTGATAATGATGTTGATGAAGAAGATCAAGAAGCTTTAGGAGGAAATCTTCTTGAAATCAAAAGCATCTAAGAAACTGATGTAGAGAAGATAGCAGTAGAGGTTATGCCCTCCCTTCATCACTCACTGAGCAAAGCCTTAGTGCAATCAAGCTCTACAAAAGGTTTCTTCTGAGTTGCTTATGGCTACAATTGGATAACCTAGCACCCAACCAATCTCTGTAGTTACTCTATCAAGTGTTTCAATTATTGAAATATCTAACACTTAATTTGTCAAGCAGCAAGTCCTTCTAGCATCAGGCTCAACCAAGCAACATATAGGTATGTTTAGTATTCCATCTATTTCTACATTTGTTGCTATTCTTACTTTCTCTATTATCAATAAGTGCAATGACAATTGAGGTCAAGCCTCAACCAAGCACATAAGTCAAAAGCAAAGCAAAGGTTCCTTCTGCCATGTCTTCAAAAAAGGGAAAAGAAGAGATATTGATCTTGAGGAAGATATTTTAATACCAGATTGGGATCTTTCCAATCTGATACCTAATCAAGTAGATGCCCTGGGAGAACTATGGAAGAAGAGGGATAAGCAACAAAATCTTACAGAAGAGAGAAAAAAGAAAAGTCAAGTCCTCGAAGACATAAAGACCATATTTTTTGATGCTTTGAGTATTGAGGTTGATGAAGAAAAAACTATTTTGGATTAGTTGGTTGAAGTTGTCCACAAATATAATGAAGAACTAAATGGACAAGAAAAACTATTGTAGAGAGAAAAAAGTAAATTTGAGAATAGAGTTCTAGAATAGGTAGCAAAGAAGATTGCAATTGATCAAGTAGAGTTATCTAATAATCTTACTACATTAGAAACATATGTATATAATGTTGTTTCTCTATTTGAAAAGTTATGTGACACATCTATCTTTACAAAAGATATAAAGGTCAAACTATCCAAGACAGATGAAGATGTGAAGACAAGTGCACATCAGCTGTCACTTGATCCTAGTTATAGTTCTACACACTCTACAAAGATCAATTATATGACAAACCTTCAAGTAGAATTGATAAGGGAAGAAGCCAAAATTAGGGCCACACTTGCAAAAATTTATGGCATGATTCTTCCAAACATGGATGCACTACAAAAGCACATTGAACATGAAAAGACACTCATTCATGATAATAACTTCTTCATAGCTGACCACATGATGGAATTGCCATTAGAGGTACAAATAGCCTTGCATGAATCCAAGGTACTACAAGAGAATTGGGACAAGACTATGGTAATAATTTTAAAGGTACATTTTGATTTGTTGTCACATTTTGGTATTAGCTTGTTAATATTTTACACCTTTGAATTTATATCGTAAAGGGGGAGAAGATAATATGTATAAGGGGGAGAAGATACTGTTTATTGATATTGATAAAGGGGGAGAAGAATATTATATTCGAGATATATGTACATGAGAGATATATGTATAGGGGTGTAGTAATATGTACAAATACATATTAGCAGTAAATGTGTTTACAAAAGCAATTTTGAAAAATAGAAAAATAGAGTAATTTACTGAGCTACAACAATAGTCAGTCAAAACCAAGTTGAAGACACAAAATATTGATAAAGAAAGTTTTTGACTTGAAATTTTGAGAATTCATATTTTTTGTTTGATAACTATTTTTGTCACCAATGCCAAAGGGGGAGATTGTTGACATTAAGGTCAATTTTTTTATTAGTGACTTAACATTTAATCAGTTGGTTACATTGCTACTGAGTTCTATAGTTGCTACCAAGATTATCATTCATCTTATAGTGTTAACCAAGTGTTTCAATTGCTCCTGAGCTAAACAATTAGAGTGGAGTTCATGTTGAGCTTTACAATGTTTACTAAGAAATTGAGATAATTTACTATATCACCTGAGCATAGCAGAGTCTACCAAGCTATTCAGTAGAAGTGATGAAGATCATAGTGTTAATCAAGCTTTGTAGTATTAACCAAGCATATCCAAAGTCTACCAAGCTTGCAGTGTTAACACAATGAATCTAATGTTGATCAAGTCATGCAGTGTCAACCAAGTGATTCAATCTCTACTAAGTTTCTTGGTGTTCACCAAGTCACATAGTGCTGACCGAGTTCTTACTACTTGAAGTGATCAATATGGACTAAGCTTTGATGTCAACTAAGTGCCAAAGTTTCAGATCAAAGATTAACCACATATTCATCCTAATAGGTGCATGAGTCAAATCCTTTAACAAGGTGGCTTAACAATCTTTTGATAAATCTCCTAACAGAGTGCATACTTCATTGTATGTTTGTAAAATCCTTTCACAAGGTGGACCAATAGTCCTTATTGCTCCTAATAGAGTAGATCACTAGAAGTGATCAATTGTAATCCGTAACATGCAAACTTTATACTATAGTATTAAATCTTGGGGGTATCATCCCCACCCTAATTTTACTTTCTATTTGGAAGGTTTCTGGGTCACCATTTCTTGTGTCAAATTGTTATTAATGTTTATTAGTTTCATTCTTTCATTCATGCAACTAGATCAAATTATGTGATGATGGATTAATTGGTGAGTTAAGTTTAAAGTTTTATTGGTTACTAATTCACCCCTTCCCTCTTAGTAACCTAGTCTACATTATATTTCCAACATAGTGATGTTTAAGTAGGAAAATATCAAAGCCACCTATTTAAGGAGGGACACGAGATGTTTTATGTTACTTGTTGGATGATTCAATTGCAAATTTATGAAGGAGAAGTGAAGAAAAAAGTTGTAGAGGAAAAGTGAGAAGATTGGTGAAGTGTGATTTCTTAAAGAGTTTCCAAGATAATCATAGATGGAGAATGTGATGCAGTTTAGTCAATGACAAAAAGAGCCAAATGGAAATCTAAATAAGAAAAAATGAGTTATATTTTATCAGATCAACCTAGTTGTTACTTTCTAACCATTGTGGTAGTAGAATCCCTTAATCAAGGTTAACTTAATAGTCATTTGTAAATCCTTTTATCAAGGTAACATTCTAATGGAATGATCTAATGAACTCTAACTAGGACAGTCCTAATAGGGTGATTTAAATACTTTAATAGGGTTACACCTAATAGTGTGTTTTGTAACCCTTAATAGGATTGGTTCTTAATCAAGCTCACTTCAAAAGAGTGAAAAGTGGTAGCATGTTACTTGGTGGTTTTTCCTAAATTGGGTATCCATGTTAAATCCATCTCTCATATATGTGTGAACATTTTTTTTAATGTTTCATATTATTTACTATTATAAATTTTTGTTAGTCGACATATACTAAACAAAGAGCTAAGTGATGAATAAATAAGTTAAGTTACCGATGAGTTGCTATATTGGCCGAGTGGATTTATAAGTTTGAATAAGTTGTTTGAAGTTGTTAAAAGTTGGATTGGTACATCTAAACCTTAGGATAACTAATTCACCCCATGGTTATTCTAATCATTATAATAGAAAGGAATTAACTCAAATATGAAAAACTATAGTAAGAAACTATTATAATCAGAATTTTTTTAGGTTTTAAGACCTACAAACTGATATCTACAAATTCTACAAATATGAATACCTCCAAAAAAGGATGACCTAGAGAATAGGGATTATTTGGGTGAGAGCGGAGGTCATCCTTGACTAGTTATGAAAAAAACCCATAAATCTAGAGCTTCATCTCAACCTAAAAACCTAAATTTGATGTTGACATTTACAACTCCAAAAAATTGCAAATATACACGTACAAATAATCAAAAGGTATTATTTGGGAGGAAGCAATTTCCCTAGTCAAGTTTTGATTAAGAAATCAACTTTAAAATGACAAAACATTTAAAAGAAAGACAAATATAGATTCACATTATTTTTCAAATCTCCATGGACAAATTTAAATTTTCTATCTACAAAGATGGATTAATACTTTTATGTAAATGATTATGTAGGATGTCTTAACCAATTCCTATATACACACTAGTACCAAATGATAGATGCAGTAATGTAGATAAGCTCTTGAAGGCTTAAATGGTTACTCTTGAATTCTCCTTGAAGTATTGCTTGAAAGCATGATGTGTAACTCCCCGCCAAGGGATCCAAAGAATTAACCTAAAGTTTCACTAAGTTTCATAGCATTTTTTTAAAATAAAAAACATGAAAGTAAAACCATTCATAACATGGTAGCAAAAACAATAACATCATTCAACTGAATGTAAACATAAACATACATATCAGGTTACATTCTTCATGGATCCCTTAACATTGAATTAAATTTAAATCAACTAATATTAATGATTCCATCTAACACTACATCCACATAAAATAATAATGAAAAGTCCAATGTTCATACATTACATTTTTGAATGCTCAATCATCCACTATACATGCCACAGGGTATGAAAAGGCTTAAAATAATATACATGATACATCATCATAAAAGATATAAACATCCATCGAAACAGATAACCATAAATCACAAACATAACTAACTAAGTGCACGGTTCCTCCCAATAGTAAAAAGCATCATTAGACCATCGTGGGCCCTAGCCATTCCTCCGTGCGTAACATTCCAAATCATCGAAAAGATCATTGGTATTATCATAGTAGGAATCTCACTCCTAACACATACTACATTATATGCAGAAAGAAATATAACATGTAGAATAAAGCATAAGATAACATCATCTAACATGTGCAAATCATCAATATAAGGATATGTGTCCACCATCATAATCCATGAATAGAATGAAGATAGATGCTAAAAAAGGATGCATCAGCCATAGTGTCTCAAACATATCTCATATGATAAGAGTGATAAAGCACTACCACCTGACTACGTGGAACCTAAATGGTCCACTCCCACTGCGTTGAGGAGATAATCTCAAGTCCCAAACAGGTTATCAAATTACATAGCACAAATACTCTCTAAGTCCAGGAATCCTAAAAGTATACTAACTCAAAGGTTCCAATCACAAACCGACTTCTAATCCTAGAGGCACAATAATGACATGTAGGAAACCTACTATGCAAGTGGTCATCGCATGGATCACGCTAGAGTTATTCTGGCAGTCTCCCAATAGACCCTGGCACCCTAGTGATCCCTATGTGGCCACTAGTATCCTCTCATACGGACTAGGCATACTATGGAATGTAAGGTCGCAACCAAGCATTCTCTCTACTCCCATCCTAGACTGTACTAGCACTTGAGGCATGGGCAAGAACAAACAATTATCTTATTAGGTTCATTTAAGCCAGTATTAGGTGTAATGTTTTCACTTATTAAAACAACTTACAATGAGTTACCCTAGCAGCCTCTTAGGGCCCTGACCCCCATTGCAAGCCACTTTTGACACTACATGTAGATAACCTACCATAAGCTCATGGAATCATAAATCACAAATCACCACAGTCCTATACAAAGTGACTAGAAAATAACCAAAGAATAATCCATAATAAGAGCATCAAATCTCCATGAGCAAAAGAAAAGCATCCATAGATAATCATGACCACAACAGTTTTGTATTGGCAACTGAAGGTATCACTGATAATCACAATAATCATTGGTTCTCAACAAGAAACCAAAAAGTATCTCAAGTCATATGATCGAAGACTCCAAAAAGGTCGAGTCAAAACATGTCACAACATGACATCATCAAGATCAAATAAACAATTCAATTCCTTCAAAGTGACTGGAAAGTAATCCCAATACAATTGATTGATAACTCATAGAAAGGTTACATAAATCATAGTTTAAGCAAGAAGATTGAAGAAAATATCAATCAACATGCCATTAGATAACCATGGTTGAGTTTAAAAGATCGAGATCAAAGACATCATCATGACATCACAATCACAACCCCTGAGCCTCTGGTAAACATCCTATAACTGGTCAACAAACTAGTCAACCCAAAAATCCAAAACAAGAAGCATAGAGAAAACACAAAATGCAAGCACAAGTTGGGTTTGTTTAAATTACTAAGTTTGAAGTTAAGTGTGGAGTTCTCAGTTTTTGTTTTCAATTTAGATATCGAGTGGAGAAATTTTGTACATTTTTGCCTAACCCATGTAATTGTTTGATAGATAATAATATTTTCCCCATAACCCATTAAATCTATATTTTAAGATGTTTCTAAGAGTATACGATATTTGAAAAAGACCCCCCCATCGTAATTCCAATAAGACATATAGAAAATTCAATGTTAACAAATACAATTTATCCTCATTTATCTATCCTTCATTTAAATTTGATTAAATTAAATTTATATTATTAAACCAAAATATTATAAGATGATTAATTATTTAAAAGAAAGTAATAATCTAAAAGATAATTAATTATTAAAAAACTAATAATTAAATTATACTTATACTAAATATAATAATTATTAATTCTTAATAATAAAATATATCATATATAATATTTTAAAATTTAATAAAATTTAATAATGTTATTATGAAAACCAAATTATTAAAAAATGATTTCATATATAACATAGCATAAAAAAAATTTAAATCAAAATTAAAGGTTGGTTTTTATTTTAAAAGGCCGTTGCCTTTAGAACACAGGCCGTGCACCCTGCTTGCCATCGTAGGGCCTACGACTACAGGTACGGGCCGTGACCTGCCAGTGATGAGCATGAGGGGTATGGGGGGGGGGGGGGTATATCCCGCCCCTCCCATAAATATATAAAGTTTTTTTTTATAAATATATTTTTTAAAACGTTCTCCAAATCACGTTTTTTTAAAAATGTTTTTATCTAAGTGTCTTTCCAAATTCACAGCATTTTTATAAATATATATATGTGTATATGTATATATATATATACATATATTTGTATATATATATATATATATATACATATATATGTATATTTGTATATATATATATATACATATATATGAATATTTGTATATATATATATATACATATATATATATGTATATTTGTATATATATACATATATATACATATACATGTATATATATACATGTATGTGTATATTTGTATATATATATACAAATATACATATATATATATGTATATATATACATGTATATATATACATATATGTATATTATATATGTAGATTTATAAACATAAATGTATATTTCTAAAAAAGAACATTTATCATAATGTCTACAAACATAAACAAAATTTGTAAACAAATAGGGCTTTTCAATTTTACAATTTAAGAATTCTTCCTATAATGATTAATCTCTATATTTACCTATTAATCTTTCTAATAGGTTTGCCTATAAATTTTTAAACCCTAGTACATAGAATTCTCAGATCTACGTGTGTGGGGGTTTCTCTTATGGTAATTTAGATATCCATGACAAAATTGCATATAACTAGAACATCCACGCATAAAATCCTCATAAAGCATTCAGAAGACACAAAGAAGACAGGAAGTGCAAGAAGCGAAAAATCACATGGAAAAATCACAAGTTTTTACCTAGACACTGATGGTAAATCACTTTTCCTCAGAATCTGCAGAGCAAGCTTCTTCATTCTCCAACATTCTCGGGTCCTCCAAACACACTCTCCGAGCTTCTAGGAATTCTTGAATATAAAGAACTCCCAGGAAGCACCTAGAATGTCTCTAGAAACAAGCAGAAGGTGTTGGCAACAAAGTATGAGTCTTTTCCATCTAGATGAGTCACAAGGTTGTAGACACTATGTGCTTAATTTGTGCACTAACTCCTGTGTTGTTGACATATTGCAATCAAGAGGTGCATTTACTCCTAGATAGACTTATAACTTTTATTTTAATTCTTTAATCTTTTCTATTATTATTATTGATTTATTATTTTATTATTATTATTATTTTTAATAATTTTAATTTCTTTTATTTAATTCTTTTTCTCAATTAATTCCCATTTAATTAATTATAATCAAAATATCTAAAGATCATGATATTATATTTATTTTTCCAAAATAATTAAATTATTAATTAAATCTTTTAATTTTAGACTTAATTAATAGAAAATTCACCATAGAAATCCAAGATAAAATATGAAAACCCATCACAGAACAATCCATACAAAATTAGTATAAAGGGTTAAAAATTACAAATTATGTCACCCGACACATTCAGAAGGTAAAATATCTCGGATACTTGTCCTACCTTTCTAGGACAAATGGTTTAAGTTTTTAGGATTTGGACTTGAGAATTTATCTCCCCTCTCTTACCATTGAGATAGTGCGATAGAGTATGCTCATCCTGGTAATTTAGGGAAGTTGATACCTAGTACCTACAACCTGCATAAAAACCATGCATGTACATACAATATATTTATGCTAAGCTAAATAGGATATGGCAGGAAGTGGTGCATCGTGTAGATCTTGACTAGCAGGTGACTATGGCTCCCTTAACCAAATCAGAAATGCCATACAATAAGAGAACAAACATGCACACCATACACATGCAAGTATGGGGTAAGTATCCATAAGAAACAGATGTGATAATAGACCATCTAACTAATCATCATCAATAACTAGAAATAATGTAATAATCATCATGCATATATGAAATGTAGAGTCTAAGTAATCTCATCATATATCAACTGAATCCATAGCACAATATCTGATAGTCTCAAAACAATGCTACTAACCATCAACATAAAACTAGTCTAACAGAGTTCGACCATGATAGCAACAATGTATCAAGAAAAATCTAAACGAGGGCAGGGACTACATGATGCCTTAAATGAATGTTTCTCTCAAGTGAATTCTTGTGGATGATAGAATATTCCAATAGATTTCTTGTGTGTGTCATGGATTGAAAAATGAAGAGAGAAGGTCTTCTATTATATCAACTTCAATATAAAGACTGAGAATGGTTAACTCAACAAAGTGGGAAATAAATGAAACTCCCAAAATAGACCTATGATATAAGACAAAATCCCTTGGGTATAATTCCTTACCAAGAGTTTGGTGATGAGATCATCCATTACTTTGTAATTAGGGACAATCTTAACCCCTACCTAGAGGATTCTAGACCTTCAAATGCATACTAGGATCTTTTGGATGCAAAAATGACAACCATAAATGGGAAAAAACTTGAGAATAGTTCTTGGAAAAATATGAGCACAAGTGCATTCATAGACCTAGGAGATCAAAAAAGGGAGGGATAAACATCTTACAAATTATGTGATTCTATTTTAAAATGGTACATTTAGCCCCCACTTTAGTAGGACCCATTGTCTTGTATTTTGTCACCACAAAATGTCACTAACAACACGAAACTTTTTAAAGCTAGTTTTGTGTCTCTCTAAGTTTAGTTTGGTATTCAATTGTTTAATATTGATCAATCAATGAATTTCAACTCATTTATCAAATTCTTTTACTGAATGTTTTCGTTAAGTCTTTTTCATTTTGCTTGATTTTTTAGGCCTTCATCATCCTTTTCTTTGTGTTTGAGTTTGTGTTTGTTGGTTTTTAGTTCTTTAGTCTTGCTCATAACATGAATTTTTCTTTTCCCTTCAATTCAATCTAACTTAGAGCTTGATCAGAGTTGTCAGTCAAAAGATATGGCTATTTTAGTGTCTCAAAAGTGGACCTTTTTTATGCAACAACACGAAAAGTGAATATTATGTTATATTTTCAATTTGACATTTGCTTTTTGAGAAATATAACTTAAGTTCACTTTTAGTTATGTTTTTAAGTTACTTTATCATTTAAATTTTTTACTTAAAGTAACTATAATGAACTTTATATTATACTTTTAAGTTGAGTTACTTTTTGATTTTTAACTTAAAGTGACTATGTAAACTATATAGTTTGAGTTTAATTTTTGACATTTAAGTCAAATGCTCTTTAAAATGTTACTTTCTAAATGATATTTATGTGTTACATTTTTAATATGATATATAAATATTGTTTATGTCTCATTACAGTGACATTTTAATAAAAGTAAATTGATTATAAGTCTTTAAGTTGTCAAAAGTGGACATTTTATATGCAATTACATGTTAAATCATTCAAAAGTGAACATTTTACATGTCACTACATATAAAGTTCAACTTGAAAACATAAGTGGACCTTTTTGATGTCATTACATCAAGAGGCTATCAAAAGTGAATCTTTTTGATGTCATTACATCAAAAGGTAAGTTTTTATATCATTACATCAAAAGCTAATTTTTTGTGTCATTACATCAAAGGGTAAGTTTTTGTTTCGTTGCATAAAAAATGTGAGATACAACTTAAACATGCAAGTCACTCCAAAAGGTTCAACTTTGACCAAAAGCATATTTTAAAACATGTATATCATCCCAAAAGGTCCGATATTGGAAGAACACATGCATTTGCTCTCCAAGAACCCAATTTTGCATATTGTGAGAGATTTACTTGATGGGTTTGCATGAGATCTTCTCCAATAGGGTCATTTTTGCTTGGAAATGGATTTTCTAATATCAAAAATGCACTTATCTAGTTAAAAACATTTTTTCAAACTCCTTCCAAAGGGACATTTAAAAAAAATCTTCAAAAAAATCCATTTCGAGTGATTTAAATGCTATTTTTGCAAAAAAAGAGGAGTTTTGGCATCTTCAATCATTTGCAATACATCTTGGCTCACGTTTTTGCACTTGGAAGCAAAAAATAAATTCATTTCATGCCTTTTATGAATCACGTTTTTGCTAAAAACCCCTAGAAAATTGGGGTTTTTATCCACTTTTTTTCATTTTGGAGTCACCTTTTTTGTATTTGGATCCATGTTTATGCATTTGGGGAAGTTTTTTGCATTTAGAAGTCAAAAATGACTTGAAAACATGCATTTTTTGGCCACATTTTTGCAAAAATGACTCATATTTTTGCATAAAATGTCACTTTTTTGTTCAAAAAACTCAAAAGATGCCATCTTAGCCCATATATTTGGATTGAGGGATCATTTTTAAGTTTTAATGCATGCTATTGTATTTGGAGACCATGTTTTTGGCCTTCTCATGTCAAATTTGACCATTGAATGTCCATTACATGCAAGTACACAAAAAGTTGTTTGAAAATCAAGATTTGAGGGAGAATTGGTCTTCAAGTCCATAAAACTTATTGTTTTGGCTCTTTGATCTCCAAGTAAGTGGATATTTTCAAACTTTCTCATCAATTCATGCTTATCTTGTTATTTTTGTGCATATTATGGATTGTTATTGCACATTTGTCTAAATATATTCCATGAATAGTGCATTTTTCCTTTAAAAATGAAGAAAAAGTATTTTCATACTTTTGGATTTTCCCCAAACTCCAAATTCTAATTTTCGCGTTGAAGTGCATTGCTTGTTGATATGTTTGAGTCACTTTCCAAAGGTACATTTTTCTTTTGAGTTTTTGTGTTGTGCGCTTGTTTACTAGTTTTCTTCACTTTGGAGGAATTACAAGTTCTTTCCTAAAAACTTGTTGTTTCACTTCATACAAAAGCATCATCATTTTTCATTTCCATCCTCCATGTCACAACACTTCACATATTTTTTGCCAAATGCGATTACATGCTTTCCATCTCATTCACCATCTACACATGCATGTAATCCCATTTTCTATTTCCATTTTCACCCATCTCACTTTTCAACTCCACTCGCATGACACGATTACACAAAAGGCTTCATGTGTAATTGCATCCAAAATGTTCGATTTTGACTAAAAGTCACTTTTTGAAAAGTTTAAAATGTCATATGGACACATTCACATGTGCTTTGACTTCTCCTTTTCATCCAAGTTGATTATAAAGTTCATTTTCCTCCATTTTTGCCTCTTCATATGCACTCACACCTCCATAAGAAAATACATGCTTTTCCATTTTCCACATCTTTCCATGCTTTTCATCTCATTCGTTACCCATACTTACATGTAAAGTGCATCCCCCATCCACATTCGCATCTCATCTCACTTTTCATCCCCCATTGCATATTGAATTTACATGTAGTCCATTTTCTATGCAATGACATCTTGAAAGCCTACGTAACATTTTAGAAATCAGCAATCTCCATTTGCATGCATTCCCATGTGCTAAGCACTTTACTTCAAAAAAAAAAGAAAAAAAAGAGTTAAAGGTGCTGATGAAAGTTATTCCAAGTTTACATCCGTACATCATTGAGAAGGTTTTCAAAGTGTCAAAGACTCTAGTAAATGTGCTAATCAATAAATGAGAATTCACGACAACTTGAGCGAGAAAAGTTTGATCAAATTAGGTTTTCAAATGACAATGGAAAATTCATCAAAGAGGGTCAAAGGCTATCAAAAGACATAACACCATGATTATCAAGGTGAATGTAGTGGCACAAAATACATAAAATCTTAATCCTATTTGTATGCACTCATGCCTTCATAAGTAAATACATGCTTTTCCATTTTTTGCATCTTTCCATGCTTTGCATCTCATCTGTTACCCACACTTACATGTAAAGTGCATCCTCCATATGCATTTTCATCTCATCTCATTTTTCATCTCCCATTGCATATTGTGTTTACATGTAATCCATTTTTTGTGCAATGACATCTTGAAAGCCTAAGTCACATTTTGGAAATCAACAATCTCCATTTGCAGAACTTCCCATGCACTAAGCACTTTACTTCAAAAAAAAAAGAAAAAAGAGTTAAAGGTGCTAATGGAAAGTTATTTTGAGTTTACATCCAGACATCATTGAGAAAGTTTTCAAAGTATCAGAGACTCTAGTTTGTATTGATAAATAAAGGAGAATTCATGATAACTTGAGTGAGAAAAGCTTGATCACATCAAGTTTTCAAATGACAACAAACAATTCATCAAAGAGAGTTAGAGGATATCAAAAGACATAACACCATGATTATCAAGGTGAATGTAGTGGCACAAAATACATAAACTCTCAATCCTAATATCATTTGGGATAATATCCCCAAGTACAAGGCCTTTCAGGATAGTCCCTAGGATTCTTTCAATTCTCTTCTTTCTTTCTTCTTCTTCTTCTTTCATGTTTGTAATTGAAGAGGATGTATTACATGAAAATGTGCAATTACATGTAATGCGAGTTGCATGTACATAAAAAGGTGTAATGAAGTTAGATGTGCAATTGCATGTAACCCAATTATTTCTCTTTTAGTTAGACCATGTCAAATTTGGTTGAGTTGCTTTCACTTTTTCCTCCACCTTTTTCTCAACTCCTATGCCTATATAAAGGAGTTCCCCCTCATTGTAAAAATCCATCTTTATCAGTATGCAAGAGAGCTCTAAAGAAATTATACCAGCATAACTTTTTTTGTGTAGCACTATTTTGAGAGAAAGTGAATACAAATGAGCATTTGAGACTTAACTTTGATTAGGTGAGATTGTTACTTGGGTGAGTTAGAAGCTTTGTCTATAATTAATCTAATTTATCTTTGATTTGTGTTATCTTATGTTCTTGGTAATTGTATCCTTTGAATTGAATAGAAAAGAGATAAGAAGCAATTAGAGCCAAAGCTTTGACCAGGAGAAATTGTGGAATTATATAGATAAAAGCTTTTTCTATAGCTTATACTTCATTCTTAATTCACTCTAAGTTTGGTAATAGTTTTATATAGAAAAGCTTTACAATTAGGGCACAAAGACTCATAAAAGTAAGAATAAAATAACTATTTTGTGAATTAAGAAATAAATATAAGCTATAGACAGAGCTTCTAGCTATATATTTCCACAAACACTCCCAATCAATGCTTCGACTCTGATTGTTTCTTAAATCACTATGCTCTTTAATTGAACACACAATAATATAATGAATCAATAAAATAGGCACAAATTATAGTCAAAGCTTCTAATTTTCTCTATCATAGTTGTTCCTAGTCAAAGCTTCCAATTCAATTTCTTCTTTTACTCACTTTTCTCCCAAATTCATACTATACAATCAAAGTTATGCTTGCAAAAATGTGGCAGAGCTTTCTTGCATACAACAAAAGATATTTTTTACAGTGAAGGGGAACTCCTTTATATAAGCACACAAGTTAAAAAAAAGAGGGAGAAAAAAGTGAGAGCAACTCAACCAACTTTGACCTAGTCTAACTAAAAGAGAAATATAAGGTTACATGCAACTACACATGCAACTTGCATTACATCTTTTACATACACATGTAACTCACATTACATGTAATTAAACATCTTCATATAATACATCCTCTTCAATTACAAACATGAAAGAAGAAGAAGAAGAAAGAAAAAAGATAATTGAAACAATCCTAGGGATTTTCTTGAAAGGCCTTATACTTGGCAATGCTATCCCAGATAATAACAGGATTGGGAGTTCCTATATTTTGTGCCACTGCATTCATCTTAATAATCATGGTTTTGCACTTTTTAATAATATCTGATTCTCTTTGTTGAATTGTCCATTATCATTTGAAATCTTGATGTGATCAAGCTTTTCTCACTCAAGTTGTCATGAGTTCTCCTTTGTAGATTAGCACAAATTGGAGTCTCTAAAGTACTTCATGCATGGGAGTGCACACAAATGGAGATTGTTGATTTCCATTTCAAGATGTCATTTCACAAAAAATGGATTACATGTAAATGCAATATGCAACGGGAGATGAAAAGTGAGATGAGATGTGAATGCGGATGCAGGATGCAAAAAATGAAAAAGCATGTATTTTCTTATGGAGGTGTGAGTGCGTATGGAAA
This sequence comes from Cupressus sempervirens, assembly GCA_028749045.1. NCBI lineage: Eukaryota > Viridiplantae > Streptophyta > Pinopsida > Cupressales > Cupressaceae > Cupressus > Cupressus sempervirens. The sequence goes on from CM053789.1 coordinate 448,628,954, forward strand.
GGTGAAAATGGAATGAAGCTTGAAAAAAATGAACTTTATAGTTACCTTAGGTGAAAAGGTGAAGTCAAAATACATGAGAAAACATGTAGATGATATTTTTTGACCTTAAGAGTGAATTTTAGTGAAAAATGAGTTTTGAAGATGCAATTACACATAAGGCATTTCTTGTAATCATGCTGTGCAAGTGGATGTGAAAAGTGAGATGAGTGAAAATGGAAGTGGAAAATGGGATTACATGCATGTGCAGATGGTGAATGAGATGGAAAACATGTTATCACATTTGTCAAATGAGATGTGAAGTATTGTGATATGGAGGATGGAAATGGAAAATGATGATGTTTTCACATGAAGAGAAACAATAAAAAGTTCTTGGGAAAGAACTTGCGACTTCTCCAAAGTAGAAAAAATCAACAAGCAAGCACACAACACAAAAACTCAAAAGAAAAATGTACCTTTGGAATATGACTCAAACATGTCAAGATGCAAAGCACTTCAACATAAATTTGAATTTGGAGATTAGGGAAAAACCAAAAGTGTGAAAATGAGACTTTTCATCATTTTTAAAGGCAAAAAGCACTTTTCTTGGCACATATATGGATAGGTGTACAATAACAAGCCATAATATGTATGGAAATAACAAGATAAGCATGAATTGATGAGAAAGTTTGAAATTGTCCACTTACTTGGAGGTTGTGAGTCAAAATAGCAAGTTTTATAGACTTGAAGACCAATTCTCCCTCAAATCCAAATTTCAAACAACTTTTTGACTTTTTTTGTACTTGCATGTAATGGACATTCAATGGTTGAATTTGACATGAGAAGGCAAGAAATGTGGTCTCCAAAGACAATAGCATGCATTAAAACTCAAAAATGATTCTTCTTGATCCAAATGTATGGGCTGAAATGTCATTTTTTTGAGTTTTTTGAACAAAAACATGACTTTTGTATGCAACAATCTAAGCCTTTTTTACAAAAATGTGGCAAAAAAATGCATGTTTTTGAGTCATTTTTGATTGGTGAAAGCAAAAACAACTTTTCCAAATGCATATACATGGATTAAAACGTTAAAATGTGACCCAAAATGCATATTTACTAGAGTTTTTGATTTAAATGCTAAAAATTAAATTTAACTATATAGTTAATATAGTCACTTAAGTGAAAAATCAAAAACTCAACTTAAAAATATAACATAAAGTGCACTATAGTTACTTTAAGTGAAAATCTGATTGATAAAGTAACTTAAAAATATAGCATATAGTGAATTTAAGTTATATTTTTTAAAAAGTGAATGTCAAATTAAAAATATAACATGATATTTTTAGTTTGTGCTATTGCATAAAAAAGGTCCACTTTTTGGGCACTAAAATGACCATATCTTTTGTTTGACAACTCCGATTAAGCTCTAAGTTAGACCAAATTGAAGGGGAAATTGAAAGCAATGAAATGAGCAAGACCAAAGGACTCAAAGCCAACAAATGCAAATTCAAAAGAAAAGAAAAGGATGATGAAGGCCTAAAAAATCAAGCATAGGCTTGACAAAAGGCAAAATGAAAAAGACTTGACGAAAGCCTTTAGTGTAAAATAATTCATTATATCAATTGGTATCATTTGATTGATCAATAAAAACCAATTAAATAATGCAATAAGCTTAGAGAAATACAAAACTAGCTTAAAAAAGTTTCATGTTGTTGCCTACATTTTGTGGTGACAAAATGTAGGACAACAAGGTAAAAATCTTAAAAACTTTACAATTAGGGCACAAGGATTTGTTTGATGCTTTATGGGCTGATCAAATTACTCCAAAGTGAGCAATTGGAATGTCACATTTTTAATTGTTATATGAAATCAATGCTGAGATTCCAATAACTTTAGAGCTTCTCTCTCTCTCAAGTTTTTGTGAGCCATTGAAGATGAAAATTATTCAGAAGCATTGGATAAGAGGATTATTTTTCTTCAACAATTGGAGGAATGAAGAAAAGAAGTGGTTGATAAACTTTCTTCTCATCAACAACAAGTGAAAGTTCCTTTTGACAAAAAGGCCAAGTATTGAGAATTTCAAATTGGTGATCTTGTCCTACTTTGGGACAAGAGACAAGAACAAAAAGGTTTACATGGAAAGTTTAATTCTCTTTGGCGAGGACCTTTCACAATTCATTAGATTATAAATGAAAACAATTTCTGGCTTGAATATTATGATGGAACACCAATGCCACTACCCTATAGTGGACAACAACTGAAACGTTGCTTTCAATAATTATTAGATAAGTACCCCTTGTACATGGTTTTGGTTTTTTAGTCTTAGTCAAGTTTTTGTTTTCTTGTGTTTCCTAACTCTATTGCCCAATGGAGTGGATGAAGGCACTTAGAGAACTAGATTCTATGTAAGTCTTTGTTTCTTAGAACAAACGAGTAACATTCCCTAGATAGAGCCAACTATTGTCCTGCATTTTGTCACCACAAAATGTTGGTAACAACATGAAACTTTTTCAAGCTAGTTTCACATTTCACTAAGTTTAATTTGATATTCAATTTCCTAATGATGATCGATTGATCCATTTCAACTCATCTATCAAATTGTTTTACTGATTGCTTTCATCAAGTCTTTTTCGTTTATTTTTCTATTGAGCCTTTTCTTGATTTTTAAGGCCTTCATAATCCTTTCTTTAATTTTGAGTTTGTGTTCATTGGTTTTTAGTCCTTTAGTTTTGATCATGTCATGCCTTTCACTTTTTCCTTCAATTCGGTCTAACCTAGAGCTTAATCGGAGTTGTCAGTCAAGAGATATGCTTGTTTTATTGCCTCAAAAGTGGACCTTTTTGGTGCAACAACATGCGTTAAAAATATGATATTATCTTTTAATTTAACTTTCATTTTTTGATAAATATAACTTAAATTCACTTTTTGTTATGTTTTTAAGTTACTTTAACTTTAGATTTTTAACTTAAATTGACTATAGTGCGCTTTATGTTAAAATTTTAGGTTGACTTAATTTTTAGTTGTTGATCTTAGATTAGTTCTGACAATTGAGTGTCAACACACTTAAGAAATTTACTAAGTTCATGCCAAGCTAGTAACATATGCCAAGCATAATATATATAGATGTCAAGTTACAATGAGTGTCGAGTCATTCATGTGCCGAGTAAATCAAGTGCCAAGAAAATAGATAGAGACAGGCAAGTTTCAAGTGCTGAGTGAACAATAGATGCTGAGAAAGTTCAAGTGCTGAGCCAAACAAAATTATAGTATGTGTTGACCATCAGTATCAACAAGTTCTGAGTAACACAAAATTAACCTAGTTGTTTGTGATGACACAAACAACTATGGAAACCATTTTTGAGCCAACATATGGATAGATCTCGAAGCTTTGAAGATAAGATCAAATATATTTGATTCCTTATGTGATCAATGTGAAACCAATAAGAAAAAATGGAAGGAATTGAGTAGGAAAGTTGGATGAATCTCAATCATAGATTCATACCTAACCCTTAGCCACCAAAATCCTTTTAAAGGGAGACAAAGCCCCATAATTCAGTATGCATATGAGAGAAAGCATTAGAGAATGCATGTGAGAAGGTAATGATAGTAGTGAAAGGGGTAAATAAATTAGCATACATTCAAGGTGACTTAGAAGAAGGACAAAATTGCAAAATCAGTTAGCAGAATAGAGGATCAAGGTTACAACAATTTTATATCAGATTAGAGAGGATTGAGATGAATTGTATTGGGATATGAAATCAAAAATATTTGATTGTAAGTGTATCAGATCAAAAATTCTACTGTACTTTCTAACAACTATATCAACAGAATGAAATCCTTTGTATTAAGGTTGATTTAATAGTCATTCATAAATTCTTTAATAGGGTGACATTCCTAGTGAGTGTTCTAAAGTCCTTTAATAAGACATGCTTCTAATAGGGTGTTAAAATCCTTTAATATGGTAGGATCTAACAATCCTTTGTAAGTCTTTAATAGGGTAGGCCTTTTATAGGGCAGATCATGAGAATGGTCAAATCATGTAACCTTAACAGGTGAACTTTATTGCTATAGTGGTGAAGAATTGTGGGTGTCATCCCCACCCCCGTTTTACCTTCTCACTGGAGGGATTTTGGGTAATCATATCTAGTGTCAAGTGTATATGTGGATGCATTTACTTTACATGTTATTTCTATATGTTTATGCATGCAATGTTTTAAACTTAAAATTTTTATTGGTTGGAGATTAGTACTTCTAATTCACCCCCTCTCTTAGAAGTATACATTTTTCCTTTGAATTTCCAACAATTGGTATCAGAGCTAAGTTCTCATTAGGAGAAGACTTATAGCTTCGAGAAAAGATCTTGAGATGGAAGTTTACAAGTTGGGAAAGAGCATTGAGAATCAGGAGATTGAGATACATCTCTTACTAGAACAACTGGATGAAGCCAGAGATGCCTTGAGAAGTTCACTAAAGAGAAGGAAAGAGATTGCTATAGCAAAAAATGACACTCAATACAAAGAGATTGACACCAAAAAATTATTTATAGATGGAAACTCTTGTGAATTTGATGTAGTAATTGTAGATCTCATGGACAAGAATAGATCACAAGCTGAAGAGAACAAAAATCTCAAGTTGGAGCAACAATCACAAGCAATACTACTATGTGAGGTGATTGAATAAAAGAAGAAAGCTATAGAAGACAAGGCCATGATTAAAGAAGACAAAAGAATATTGTCAAACAAATTGGAAGAAAAATTAGTAGAATCATCTAGGATCTCAAACATGCAATTGGACACCCTAAGCCAAATGATGAATGCCCATCATGAGTTGAATGCCAAGGATATTGAGATAACCACATTAAAATTGCAGAATGAGCAACTGTAGAATGACCTAAAAAGAGAGAATGAATTTTTTGAAAGTTTCAACAAGCCAAATGAAGCCATCAAATACTTTGAACAATTACTGAAGTCACATAAATCCAGTAAAAACACATCAGGATTGGGCTACACAAGCACTAAAGAAGGTAAACCATCCAAAGCTGTTGAGGAAAGGAAAAATAAAGGTAAAAATTCTAAACCAACTTGACATCATTATTGAAAGAAAGGACATACAATTACTATTTTTAGGAACAAGAATGCTAGCTAGAATGCCAAACCAAAGAACATGATCCATTGTTACAAGTGCAACAAATAAGGTCACCAGGCACATGAATGAAGAACCATAACCATGCATGCACCAAAATTTGAAGGACGCTGCTACAATTGTCAGAAGTTTGGACACAAAGCCTTTGAATGTAGATCCAAGTCCACATGGTTATCAAACAAGGGAAGAAGCCATGAAAATTCCTATAATTGGGACTACAATACAAGACATAGCTATCATTATTGTCAAGAGTATGGAAAGATCCATGAGAATTGCATAAGAACACACTTCAGAGGTAGCTACAATAGATGGTTGAGCCAAAGTACATGCTTTAGTTGTTTGAAGACTAGTCATATCAACAAACATTGCCCAACAAGGACAAAGTCACCTAACTCAGAGTTCAATTAAGGAAAATGCAAGGTAGATGTTGAGCACATTAGCGGAGAGATGAACAAGACATGGAAGAAGAAAGATGGATGCAACACATCAAATGAAGGGATCACTTCACCTAAAAGGTCAAGTGATCATACCTCATCAAACTAAGAAAAAGGAGGTATGTGGGGATTGATATTTTAATGTTTCATCATAAATCAATTCCAAGATAAGTTAGTACTGAGAAGAACAATTTAGCATGAATAAAGATGCAAGTTAACAGGGAAAAACCAAAGGTCAAAATTTTAAGATTTCATCTTATTGCCAAGTGTGAAAAGTTCTCTTCAATTACCGAGTAAATTTCAGTATGTGCCAAGTTGTCAGCCAAAGTTAGTTGAAGCCAACTCAGTATTATCTTTTGAGTGAAGGTAATTCCTATTGAGGCTGAGTAAGGGTAATTCTAATAGCTATCAAGTGATGAAAAATCAATGGATGCCAAGTAAAGCAGAAATTAAATAGAAGCTGAGTTTACAACTATACATGCACCGTGCATTAAATGTGATGTTTTGAAAGGGTATAAGGTAAAATTTTACCCAATTTTCATCATTAAGAACATGAAGCAAGAGCAAGTAGAGAAAGTAAGTAATTGATGAATAGAGATTGAAGCATTTGCATGAATTCCAGCTAAGATGAAGCATCATTTCATCGATTTGAAAGGTATTCCTCATGTGCTAAGCTATGTAGTTTAATATCTATTGAAACCCTAGTTTTGAAAAATGGCCTCTAGCTCTAGAAATCCTAAGGATAAGGAACCTTTTGAAGTTTAGTTGGTTAGCAATGAGGTTAAGAAATCATATTTTAGGCCTATTCCTAAAGTTGCATATAAGAACGATCCAACAAGGGCATTGTTAATCATTCCATTGAAGGTTGTAATGGTTCAAGACGTAAGGAAATGCTATAATTGCAAGGTTGGAGCAATTGGAGACATGGAAATTTACTAGGAATATGAAAAAATATGTGAGAATGGATGTTAAAAGAAGAATTCCAAATTTTTGAAAGGAAGAGCTTAACATGTGCACTAGATTTCTCCACCATCTTTAAGACTGAATGGATAATAATTGTGTTAAGTAGAATCAATGATGGACGTTTATGGTTGGAAGGAGGGCCTATAAAATTGTCAAAAAGGATAGTGCATAGGGTTACAAGATTTCCAACCCTAGAATGGACCAAAACCCTAAGAAGTGATTCTAAAGAAGCAATTAAGAAAAATATAGGAGCAAAGTGGAATAAGAGGGGAATGACTATTGATGCCATCGAAGATCCACTTCTTCAATTTGTAGTGAAAGTCATATCTCACAAACTTTATTAGTCAAGCCAAGTAAATAGTGTGTCATGCATTGTAGTTGATGTAGGGTACAAAATTGTGAAGAAAGATCACACTTATGATCTGGCCAAGCTACAGTTGTAGCAAATCATGGAGCATTTAGGAGCAATAAGGAGATCAAAAGGAGCTCAACGTAAATTTGGTTCAATTTTGATATGTATATTATTCTATGTTCAAAATGATTTTCCTTTTTTTGGAAGGATAGGATGGAAGACTAATAGGTCTGTAACAGTGCAAATAAATGAATACATAGAGCAAATGGGAGACAATTTTGAATCTATAATGATTAGTTATTTTGAGGATTTCAAGAAAACCATGAAACAAAGATTGAGAATCCCAATGTCCTTGGTGGATAAGTATTAGAATGATATATGCTTCTTAGTAGACATTGATTACACATTTATCTAGGCTGTAGTACCCAGAGTAAGATGGCTAAGGCCATTGGGGTATGAGATCAATATAGATGAAGGATTAGCAACCATCACTACATTACTTGTAGAAGAAATTGACAAATCTACAAAGATCTTTGAGAACTATGATGTTGTGAAATGCAAGGTTGAAATGGAGTTGAAAATTGCCTCAACTCTAAAGAAGAAAGATAAATTGGTGAAGAAGCTAAAAGACAAATTTGGTGAAATTGTCAAGGAGATGAATAAGAAGAAGAAGAAGAAGAACAAGAATAGGGACAATAACCTCTTTCCCTAACACAAGGCATGGGAGAAGATGAAGAAGAAGGTGCTGAGGAGGAACAAGAGAACAAGAGACAAAGAAAAGAAAGGCTAAGAAATAGCTTATAACTCAGCCCAAGGGTAAAAAGATTGCAAAACCAAGCCTTGCCAAGCCTACTACCCCAGTCACAAGAGCAACTACAAGAGCCACAACTCAAAAAAAAAAGGAGCAAAAAAAAGAGAAGAAGAAGGCTACTAAGCAACCTAGTCTAGTGCAAAAGAAAATAAGGAGGAAATATGTTGCACAACCAGAATCTGATGAAGAAAGGACCAAGTCAAATGACAACAACCAGTTTAGAGTGGTAAGTCATGCACCCTAGTCTAATATTGATAACATTTATGATAGTATTAGGGATAATGTAGACTTTATTGGTTGAAAAAGTATTGAATTCAATAAATTAAGTAGAGAGGATCAAAATAAGGTTTAAGAATCAATGTATGCTATGATGGCAACATTCAAGAATACCCCACTTGAATTTGACACTACAATGCCAAAGGATTTATATTCCATTGTTAAAAATAAATGACATTATTGCCTAAAAATGGAGAAGGAAATAAGAGAATCCACATTGGTACAAGTGATGCCAAACTTGTTAAAATGCCAAATAACAAAAGCAAACAAGAAACATGGCAGTAAGTTTGCACCAAAGTATAGAGCATTCAACACTCTTCAAAACAAGATTAAAGATGTTGTCAAGAAGTCCACTCAAATGTGGAAGTTTATTTACGAGATAACTACTATTAAGGAAGGAGAGGAAGATCCCTTTGAGGGAAGAAACAATATGGAAGAGAAAGACAATGACAAGGAAGGATAAGTTGAGAAAGAAAAGGCAAATAATACAATGGAGGAGGCACCACAAAAAGAAGATGAAATGGAAACTACTGAGGAGCATCAAATAGATCAAAGTGTGCAAGACACACAAGTGCCACCATTGAGCCCCACATGACTCAAATACACCTGTAGAGATAGTAAAAGTAAAAGATGTTCTTGACAGCTTAGCTCAAAACATAAATCCACTAATTGTAGAGGATCTAAAGAAGATCCTTGACCAATCAACATTATAAGCAAAGTTGTGTGAAAATCCAATATTGGTCAGTGTAGATGAGTTGCAAAAAGTAGTAGCTAACTTAACTAGGGATAAGGTGACTACACAAGAAACATCTTCTGCCATCCTTATAGCTACCAATGGACAACCTCAAGAACAAGCATCAATAGATACATAAGCTAAGGTTGATACCATAGTGAAAGTTTTCATGAATGAACAATAGATCAAGACTGTAGAGGAGCCCATAAAGGAACAAATATGATAGATAGAGGTATCTATTCCTACTGCACAAACTCAAGGTGCACCACAAATAATAGCAATTGATCAAGGAAGAATAGAAGAAGAGAAGGATATTCCAAAGGAAAAGGAGTAGGCATCAATTCAAACATTGGTTAATCTACCAACTATTGGCACTCCTACAAAAGTTCTTCAGAAGCCGAGCACTAATATAATGCCACTCCAAATTTTAGCACCAAGCTTGAGCTCCAAAAAGGTTGCAAGGGTACTTCACTATGGAGACCCAACATTAGATGAAGAAATTGTCATACCAAAGTATGATTATGCAACCATGAACATTGAATAGATCAATGAGATGTAGGAGGCATTGGAAAGAAACTTAGAAAAGAGTATAAGCAAAGGCAAGCATTACATGAAATCAAAGACATCTTTCTAGATGCATTTAGCTTGCAAACACCTGATGAAACCAAGCCAATATTGGAACAATTGCCTGAAATTGTTGAATAGGTGATAAATGAAGACTAGGAAACAAATGCAAAACTTATAGAATGGTCTAAAAAGAAATTTCAATGGAAGGTAAATGAGAAGATATCTAGTGGAATAGCACTGTCACAAGTGGAATTGGCTACAAAAATAGAAAAATTGAAGAAAGTACTAGAGAATATATTCTCATTGTACACCAAGTTGTGTGACCCCACACTCTTCACACAAGAAATAAGCCAAAGGATTTTGAGTGTGGAAAGAAACTTGAAAATATCTGGTATACAATTACCAAAAAAGGAACTAGCTATATTGACATCAGAAGAGACTAATACAAGAGGCAAGTTAGTTCAAATTCAAGCCTCCTTGACCCCACACATGGAAATCCTACCAAAAGAACTAGCCTATGTTGAGATTGTACTGAAGAAAGATCCTAATCTTTCAACATTAGATGGCTTAGTTCATCTTCTAGCTGAGACATCCATCCAAATCAAATCACTAGATGTTGCAATAGACAATTGGGATGCTGTTTCAAGATTGCAATGGAAGTAGACAAGAACTTCCTAGATAAATACACACTTAGTGTATAAATCCTTTGACATCAATGTCAAAAAGGGGGAGAAATATTTAAAGGGGGGGATATAGCTATGCAAGAGAAGGCATGTGAAAGGTGGAGTTACAAAATAAATAGAGAAAAGAAAGGGGGAGCAAGAAAGAACAAGCATAAAAGAAGAAACAAGGCATCATATTAGAACAGATCAAATAAACAGTATTGGAATTCAGGAATGAAGTCACAAAGGAAAAAAAAAGGAAAATAAATCTAGTCAGAGAGATTTTAGATACTGAAAAGACATATTAGCTCAAGGGGAGTTATAAAATTTTGAGGTATATAGTTCCTTACAAAATTTTGAATAAATTTTGAAGCTTTGTATATATGCCGAATAGAATGTGTATTATACTCGAGGAAGTTAGATTCATCATGTATAATATCTACTAAGTTCATGTTGAGCTAGTAACATATGCCAAGTATAATATGTATAGATGCCAAGTTACAATGAGTGCCGAGTCACTCATGTGCCGAGAAAATCAAGTGCTAAGAAAATAGACAGAGCCAAGCAAGTTTCAAGTGCCGAGTGAATAATAGATGCCAAGCAAGTTCAAGTGCTGAGCTAGACATAATTATAGCATGTGCTGAGCATCATTATCAACAAGTGCCAAGTAACACAATATTGACCTAGTTGTTTGTGATGGCACAAACAACTATAAAGACCATTTTTGTGCTAAGATATGGATAGATCTTGAAGCTTTGAAGATAAGAATGAATCTATTTGATTCCCTATGTGATCAACATGTAACCAATTAGAAAAAATGGAAGGAATTTAGGGGAAAAGTTGGATGAATCTCAATCATAGATTCATACCTAACCCTAAGACACCAAAGTCTTTTTAAAGGGAGATGAAGCCCCATGATTTAGTATGCATATGAGAGAAAGCATTAGAGAATGGATGTGAGAAGGTGATGATAGAAGTAAAAGGGGTGAATTGATCAACATACATTCAAGGTGACTTAGAAGAAGGACAAAATTGCATAATTAGTTAGTAGAACATAGGATCAGGGTTACAACAATTTCATATCAGATCAGAAAGGATCAAGATGAATTGTATTGGAATCTAAAATCAGCAATATTAGATTGTAAGCGTATCAAATCAAACATTCTACTATACTTTCTAACAACTATATTAGTAGAATGAAATCCTTTGTATTAAGGCTGATTTAACAGTCATTGAGAAATCCTTTAACAGGGTGACATTCCAAGTGAGTGTTCTAATGTCCTTTAACCAGACACACTTCTAACAGGGTGTTAAAATCCTTTAATAGGGTAGGATCTAACAATCCTTTGTAAGCCTTTAATAGGGCAGGCCTTTCACAGGGCTTATCATGAGAATGGCCAAATTATGTAACCTTAATAGGTGAATTTTATTGCTCGAGTAGTGAAGAATTGTGGGTGTCATCCCCACCCCAAATTTTCCTTCTCATTAGAGGGTTTATGGGTAATCATCTTGGTGTTAAGTGTATATGTGGATGCATTTACTTTACATGTTATTTCTATATGTTTATGCATGTAATGTTTTAAATTTATAAGTTTTATTGGTTAGAGATTAGTACTTTTGATTCACCCCCCCCCCCCCCCCCCCCTCCAGAAGTATACATTTCCCATTTGAATTTTGAACATTCATTTTTCACTTAAAGTAACTATATAACTATATAGTTCCAGTTTAATTTTTGATTTTTAAATCAAATACTCATTTAAATGTTACTTTTTAAATGATGTTTATATGTTATATTTTTAAATATGATATATTAATATTGTTTATGGCCCTTTTAGTAACAATTTTATAAATTTAAGTGGATTAAAGAACTTTAAGTTATCAAAAGTGGATATTTTAGATGCAATTACATGTAACATCCATCAAAAGTGGACATTTTACATGTTACTGCATATAAAGTTCTACTTGGTGGAACTTTTGATGTCATTACATCAAAAGGTTATCAAAAGTGGTCCTTTTTTATGTGACTACATCAAAAGTTAAGTTTTTATGTCTTTGCATTCAATATGTGAGATGTAACTTAAAATGTGTATTCTCCTCCAAAAGGTGCGATTTTGATCCCAAGCACATTTTAAAATATGCTATTGACCCAAAAAGGTCTAATTTTCCTTGTTGAAGGATTTTAAAACATGATATTGACCTCAAAATGCCCAATTTGAACTAAAAACATGTTTTAATATGTGTATTTGCCTCCAAAAAGTCCAATTTTGAAGAAATGCATGTCATTGCTCTCAAAAAACTCGATTTTGATCATAAGTGGAGATTTTCTTGATCAATTTGCATGAAATCTTTTCCATTGGAGGTGTTTTTGATTGGAAATTAGTTTTCTTGCATTCAAAATGGATTTAACAAGCTAAAAAATGTTTTTTCGAAGCTCAAAGCTAGGGCACTTTTTTGAAGAAATCAGCAAATAACTCCATTTTTAAACCATATTTTTTGTTCTAATACAAGTTGATTTGGTTTTATTTAGGGATTTCATAGCATGTTAATGCATATTTTTGTGTTTAAACACCAAATCAATTTGGTCTTGCATCTTGGTGAAAAACATTTTTCACCAAAAACATCTCGAGCATGTGCATCTTAAAAACGTTGGATCTTAGAGCAATTTTAGGGCATGTTTTGGTATTTTTTAACAACTATTCCTTGTTTTCTACCCTTTCCCATTCAAATTTGTAAAAGTTTGAAAGATTTAAACATTTTTGGAGAATTTTTTGACATTGGAGCATCCTTTTCCTTCATTTTTGGCACTTGATCTTCATGTAAGTGGATTTATTCTTCTTTGCTATTTAATTTGTGTGTATCTTATTGATTTTATACATGTTATTTCTTGATGAATGCCACTTGTTGAAATCAATCCCATGGAAAGTGCATTTTTCCTTTAAAAATGAAGAAATTGGTCATTTTTTTATTATTAGTCTTTCCCCAATTTGCAAATTTGAATATGTGTGTTGAAGTGCATTGAATCTTGACATGTTTGAGTCACTTTCCAAAGGTACATTTTTCTTTTCATTTTTGTGCTTTGTGCTTGTTTGCCAATTTTATCTGCTTTGGAGAAATTACAAGTTCTTTCCCAACACTTGTTGTTTCACTTAATGTAAAAGCATAATCACATTTTAATTCCATCTTCCATGTCATGACACTTTGCATATTTTTCACCAAATGTTATTACATTCCTTCCATCTCATTCACCATCCACACATGCATGTAATCCCATTTTTTACTTCCATTTTCATCCATCTCGCTTATTGCATCCACTCACACAACACGATTACACCAAATTCCTTACATGTAATTGCATCCAAAAGGTCCGATTTTGACTTAAAGTCACTTTTTGGAAAGTGTAAAATTTCATATGCACACATTTCCATGTACTTTGATTTCATCTTTTCATCCAAGTTGATTGTAAAGTTCATTTTCCTCTAGTATCATTCAATTTTCACCTCTTCATATGCACTCATGCCTCCATAAGAAAATACATGCCTTTCCATTTTCCATATGTTTCGCTTCATATCTCACCTTTCATTTCCTTTACATGTTGCACTTACATGTATTCATTTTCATGCAATAATGTCTTGATACTTTGAGTCATATTTTGGAAATCAACAATTTTTGTTTTTGCACACATTCCCATGCATTGCTCCTCCGCACATTTTCATTTCATTCCATCTTTCATTTCCATCTTCATAATACTTCATTCCATTTTTCCTTTCTCTTTCGACTTTCATTCCACTTTCACTCAATGCATATGCATATAATCTCTTTTTGAGATAATTTCATCGGTTCTACAAAGTCTCCAATCCGTATTTGAACTTTTGTTGCTGATTGCAAATCTATGGCGATTTTCTTTGATAATGTGTTTATGTTTTGGGATTTTTGTGTTGCAAAAAAATCACAAGAAATGGCCTCACCATCAAAATCTAAAGGCAAGATGAAATATCAATATGATAAAGAGCTAGCTCATGCAGTCTGTTCATCTATTACATCTATCCTAGATAATGTGATGGATACAAAAATTAGTCATGTGGATGTAACTAATTTTTTACAAGAGTGGAGAGTCCTAATAGTCATGAAATGAAGTGCATCAAAAGAAGTCATATTCATTTGGTGTCTACATTTCCTATGGCTGCCATGGAGCTTGAATTTGTTTATAAATGTTCAAGGCATTTTGTTCAAAAGACTAGAACAATCAAAGATGCAGATGGCAAGGTTGTCATTAGCCTTGATCTTGAGGTCATTGAACACATTTTAAAAGTGCTGCATCATGTAGAGTGTGCAAATCTTACCGAAGTATCTTCTTTGGTAGAATGGAATGAGAAGAAAAATGATTATCTAAAATATGTTAACCTATACTAGTTTGAAAATAAAAGAAATAACTTCTCAAGATGGCCCAAGACTATTTATTGGTCTAAGTTCAAATAGGAATACAAGGATCTAATTATTCTACTCAATAGAGTTTGTGATCTCAAGGATTATACTAAATTTGAGCCATGGATGTACAAGTTCATATTTCAAATCATGGAAACCAAAGAGCATATCTTTTAGGGAGAGTTAATTAGGACTACACTTTTCCAATAGTTTCTCAATATGGGAACCTCTATACCTTTTTACATGAACTCCTACCTCGTCTACATTGCTACTACCATGGTGTCTTTCTCTGGTCTCTCAACCAAGGGAGATAATCTTCAAGTTCCTATTTGGGATTACTATGACTAGCTCAGTCTAGCTAATAGTAAGTTTCACTATAGAAGAGTCCAAGATGCCTTCTTTGGACATTTCTGGTGCTTGTTGAACAAGCAGTTGTGTGTTAAAAAAGTATCATATGTAGCCTAAGAGAAGGTGAATCAATTTGATTGTATTTTTATTCAATTTCCAAGTTTTATATACCTAAGAGTTGGATATTTCAAAGGTAAGCCATATACTTTACCTAGGTATGCTATAGACCAGATCATCTTGATGAAGCTAGCTAGATAGCTCATGAATGTGCTGAGTGATCAAGATGCTATGCATAGGCTTGGTTTTGGTACTACCTCAACTAAACCCTTGACTATTCAATCATTTTTGTACCTAAGGCAAAGATCATGGAAGTCGAATTGTAGTTAATCACCTTGAAGAAATTCAAGGTAAGGTTTGATTTTGATTATAGAGATGAATTCTCATATGAAAAGGGAATTCAAACATTTTCATCACATTGAGGACATCTGGATTGATATGAGGATGGAGCTTGACATAATGAAGATGGACTACTATAGATTAACCCTGTAGTAGATAATTGATCTTAATATGCTGGAGATTCCTTCAGATTTCCAAGTTGAAGATGATGGCAACATCCTTGATCTAGAGTTTCATCAAGTTGGCTTTGATAAGAAGTGCCCTTTTCCTATTCATTGGCAAAAGAAGGAAGGTACCTCTATCATGGATAAATTTCAATCCATATTGAAAAACACCAATCAATGGTTGAAAAGTAAAGGCCTCAAAAGAGTTAATCCTAAGATGAGTTTGGAATGTGAAAGTTTTGGTCCTCCTAGCAGGAAGTCATAGCTAGAGATTATAGGGAAAGATTGTGCTTCATCTTTTGATGTTGAGGATTCCCTCAAATTCAACTTGAAGGGTGGAAAAGGTTCTAAGTCTTCTTGTATCTCTAAACCAATTCAAGAAGAAGATGAAGAATAAGAAGAAGAATTGGAGATAGAATTAGAAAAAGAAAATGAGGACAAGGAAGGGGATGTACTGATCATATCTCTCCTAAGTTGGCACAAACCCATGTGCTATCCATACATGAAGCACCCTTTTTAGATGAAGTAGATGACGATGTGGATTCATTCTCTACTATTTTCACTCCTCCTATTCTAGTCTCTAAAATTAATACAAGGGCTCTTCCTATTTCTTCTACTACTACTCTCATTCATGCAAATGAACAATTTGAACATTTGGGCAGTATATTTGAGGATTTTCCAACTCTTACAAGTGGTCAAGTTTCCTAACTTGATAATTATTTAATGATTTTTGAGCTTTTTATGATAGAGTCATCTCATCATACTCCCATGATTTCAGCCATATAGACTAAATCCTCTTTAGTCACAATGGAGATACAATTAGGATCAATGCCAATGGTCTCCACTGTGCCTACCTCCATGGGAGAGAGTTTCAACCTACCTGCATGGTTGAGCAGGATTACAACAAAGAGAAGAAAAATGATTGTACCTTTGGATAATCTCCCTATTAAAAAACCAAATCTAAATCTTTGAAAGATAAGATTGTAAGCCTGCTGAAGAACTCACCAATTTTGATTACAAGTTCACCAAGGTTGAAATTGGAAAACAATAATGTTTGAGTTGTTTGCAAGATGTTCAAGATGCATTGGCTAATGTATCAAAAATAAATCATGAGATATGGGAGAAGAAAAATTAACTGAAATAGGAGGTCTCTCACCTAAATGAGGTTATTCAACAACAATCTTCTCAAAGTGCTATTATTACATCTCATACATCCAAGGAGAAAAAGTTGATTGAAGCGACTAAGTCTTGGATACAGGAAATTATTTTTGAAGGAGTTCAAGCCATCACAAAGACATTTGCAATTCTTAGGCACATCAAAGAGATGAATGAAATGCAAAAAAACTTAATTTCTTCTTTGAGTCAAGAATCAGATATTTTGAAGGAAATTCTTGATGAGTAGGATGAAATGGTAAGATTTGATCTAGATGCCTTGATCTCATGTGATGTCCTTCTGTCATGTGAAATGTTCTTTAGATTTTAAGGGCTCATTGGTTACAACGACAAAAAAATTGAGTAAGTTGATCACAAAGTTGTAGGTGGCCTTTGGATATTGTCAAGCAGTTGAAATAGGTGTTACTAATGATTTGGAACAAATGGGATGCTGTGTTTTTGATGAATCTAGTAATCTCATTGCAGTAGAAAGAGTAAAATTAGAATATACAATCAGGAACAATGCTGATGTAGATTCTAAAGATTTTAGGTTGCACATAATGAACAAGTTTGTCTTGTATAAATCCTTGACAAAACACTTGTTAGATACTATGGCAATAAATTCAAAAGTTGTGCAATTAGCATATGCAAATGTAGTTAGACTAGAAGCCATATGAAAGACCATGGAAATTGCTGATCTTCCCATACTGTGTGACATCATTGTCAAATTCAAGGCATTAAGAAAAAATCTTTAAGGTTGTTGTTGTTTGTTTACATTTTTAGGTTTAAGAGGATACATGTGCATGTAAAATATGTAATTACATGTAATGCGAGTTGCATGTGTAGTTGCATGTAATCCTATATTTTCTCTTTAGTTAGACTAGGTCAAAGTTGGTTGAGTTGCTTCCACTTTTTTCTCCACATTTTTCTCAACTCATGTGCCTCTATAAAGGAGTGCATCTCATTGTAAAAATAATCTATTATCATTATCTTTATGCAAGAGAGCTTTGGAGAAATTGTGCCAGCATAACTTTGTTTGTGTAGTACTATTTTGAGAGAAAGTGAATACAAAGGAGCATTTGAGACTTAACTTTGATTAAGTGAGATTGTTACTTGTATGAGTTAGAAGCTTTGTCTATAATTCATCTAAGTTATCTTTGATTCATGTTATCTTGTGTTCTTGGTAATTATATCTTGTGAATTGAATATAAAAAGAGTTAAGAAGCAATTGGAGCTGGAGCTTTGACTAGGAGCGATTATGGAATTATATAGATAAAAGCTTTGTCTGTAGCTTATAGTTCCTTCTTAATTCACAAAATAGTTAATTTATTCTTACTTTTAGGAGTCTTTCTGCCCTAATTGTAAGGTTTTACCATATAGAAGTGACCAAACTTATAGCCAAATTAGTACATTTTTAACTAACCTTTGAGTTAGTGAAGGTTTATCAGTATCACTATTTCCAGCTCTTGATAGAAGTGTAGTTAGTGATTCACCCTACCCATTACTCACTCCATGAGTAAGTGGATTCTTTCTTGAAAGTTAAGAAGAAAGGATATTGGTAATACCCATTTTATAAAATCTCTTGACTTCTTTCTTATCTTGAGTTGATCCAAGGAACGATGAGAAGGGGGAGCCTTCTCTTTAAGGTAGGAGAGACTCTGTTTCACACACTATGGCTGGTCATCCTATTTTGTGACTGGATTTTTACCCAAAATTGTTATTTGCAAAATATCCACCCAACAGTTTTTAAGTTCAACTTGAAAATATAAGTGGACCTTTTTGATGTTATTACATCAAGAGGCTATCAAAAGTGGACCTTTTTGATGTCATTACATCAAAAGGTAAGTTTTTGTGTCATTACATCAAAAGGTAAGTTTTTGTGTCATTGCATAAAAATGTGAGATACAACTTAAAACATGCAAGTCACTCCAAAAGGTCCAATTTTGACCAAATGCATATTTTAAAACATGCATATCATCCCAAAAGGTCTGATATGCGAAGAACACATGCATTTGCTCTCCAAGAACTTGATTTTGCATATTGTGAGAGATTTACTTAATGGTTTTGCATGAGATCTTCTCCAATAGGATCATTTTTTCTTGGCAATGGATTTTCTAACAAAAATAATGGATTTATGTTGTTAAAAAACATTTTTCCAAACTCCTTCCAAGGGCACATTTTTCAAAAAACATTCAAATAAATCCATTTAGGGTGATTTAAATGATGTTTTTACAAGAAAAAGAGGCATCTTGGCTCACGTTTTTGCACGTGGAAGCCAAAAATGAATTCATTTCATGCCTTTTATGAATCACATTTTTGCTAAAAATGCCTAGAAAACTGGGGTTCCAATCCACTTTTTCACATTTTGGAGTCACTTTTTGCATTTGGATCCATGTATATGCATTTGGGAAAGTTTTTTTTTGCATTCACAAGTAAAAAATGACTCAAAAAAATGCATTTTTTGGCCATGCTTTTGCAAAAATGACCCAAATGTTTGCATTAAAAAAAGTCAAGTTTTTATTCAAAAAACTCAAAAAATTCCATTTCAACCCATACATTTGGATCAAGAGGGGTCATTTTGAGTTTTAATGCATGCTATTGTCTTTTGAGACCATGCTTGTGGCCTTCTCTTGTCAAATTTAACCATTGAATGTCCATTACATGCAAGTATGGAAAAAGTCAAAAAGTTGTTTGAAAATTCAAATTTGAGGGAGAATTGGTCTTCAAGTCCATACAACTTGCTATTTTGGCTCTTTGATCTCCAAGTAAGTGGAAATTTTCAAAATTCTCATCAATTCATGCTTATCTTGCTATTTTCATGCATATTATGGCTTGTTATTGCACATTTGTCCAAATATATGCCATGAAAAGTGCATTTTGCCTTTAAAAATGATGAAAACTCTCATTTTCACACTTTTTGTTTTTTCCACAATCTCCAAATTTGAATTTTTGTGTTGAAGTTCTTTGCATCTTGACATGTTTGAGTCACTTTCTAAAGGTACATTTTTCTTTTGAGTTTTTGTATTGTGTGCTTGCTTGCCGATTTTCTCCACTTTGGAGAAGTCACAAGTTCTTTCTGAAAGAACTTGTTGTTGTTTCACTTCATATGAAAGTATCGCCATTTTTCATGACCATCCTCCATGTCACAACATTTTGCATATTTTTCACTAAATGTGATTATATCATTTCCATCTTATTTTCCATCTACACATGCATGTAATACCATTTTCCATTTCCATTTTCACCCATCTCACTTTTCTCATCCACTCACATGACATGCTTACATGAAAGGCTTCATGTGTAATTGCATCCAAAAGGTCCGATTTTGACTAAAAGTCACTTTTTAGAAAGTTTAAAATGTCATATGCACACATTCCCATGTTCTTTGGCTTCTCCTTTTCATCCAAGTTGATTATAAAGTTCATTTTCCTCCATTTTTGCCTCTTCATATGCACTCACACCTCCATAAGAAAATACATGCTTTTCCATTTTCCACATCTTTCCATGCTTTGCATCTCATTCGTTACCCGTACTTACATGTAAAGTGCATCCCCCATCCACATTCGCATCTCATCTCACTTTTCATCCCCCATTGCATATTGCATTTACATGTAATCCATTTTCTATGCAATGACATCTTGAAAGCCTAAGTAACATTTTAGAAATCAACAATCTCCATTTGCATGCATTCCCATGTGTTAAGCACTTTACTTCAAAAACCAAAAAAAAAAAAGTTAAAGGTGCTGATGAAAGTTATTCCAAGTTTACATTTGGACATCATTGAGAAGGTTTTCAAAGCGTCAAAGACTCCAATAAATGTGCTAATCAATAAAGGAGAATTCACGACAACTTGAGCAAGAAAAGCTTGATCACATCAGGTTTTCAAACAACAATGGAAAATTCACCAAAGAGAGTCAAAGGCTATTAAAAGACATAACACCATGATTATCAAGGTGAATGTAGTGGCACAAAATACATAAACTCTCAATCCTATTATCATCCAGGATAACACCACCAAATACAAGGCCTTTCAGGATAATCCCTAGGATTATTTCAATTCTCTTCTATCTTTCTTCTTCTTTTTCTTTCATGTTTGTAATTGAAGAGGATGTATTACATGAAAATGTGAAATTACATGTAATGCAAGTTACATGTACATAAAAATGTGTAATGTGAGTTACACATGCAATTGCATGTAACCCAATTATTTCTCTTTTAGTTAGACCATGTCAAATTTGGTTGAGTTGTTCCCACTTTTTCCTCCACCTTTTTGTCAAGTCCTATATAAAGGAGTTCCTCCTGATTGTAAAAAATCACCTTTATTAATATGCAAGAGGGCTCTAGAAAAATTGTGCGAGCAGAACTTTGTTTGTGTAGCACTATTTTGAGAGAAAGTGAATACAAAGGAGCATTTGAGACTTAACTTTGATTAATTGAGATTGTTACTTGTGTGAGTTATAAGTTTTTTCTATAATTCATCTAATTTATCTTTGATTCATATTATCTTATGTTTTTGGTAATTGTATCTTGTGAATTGAATAAAAAATAGTTAAAAACAATTGAAGCCAAATCATTGACTAGGAGCAATTGTAGAATTATATAGCTAGAAGCTTTATCTGGAGCTTAAACGTACTTCTTAGTTCACAAAATAGATAAGTTATTCTTAATTTTAGGAGTCTTTATGCCCTAATTGTAAAGTTTTTCTATATAGAAGTATGACTAGGCTTAGAGCCAAATTGGTATGCTTTTAGCTAGCCTTTGAGTTAGTGTTGGTTTATTAGTATCATCATTTAAAACTTTAAGATAGAAATATAGTTTGAGGTTTCATCTTGCCCATTACTTGCTCCACGGGTAAGTGGATTCTTTTTTGAAAGCTAAGAGGAAAGAATATTGGTAACACCCCTGACAAAATCTCTCAACCTCTTGCTTACCTTGAGTTAATCTAAGGAATAGTGAGAAGGGAGAGCCTTCCCTTTAATGTAGGAGAGACTTTGTCTCACATGCTATGGCTGGTCATCCTATTTTGCTACTGGATTTTTACCCAAAACTATTAGTTACAAAATATTCACGCAACAAGACCATGATCCAAAATCAAAGTCATAGTAAAGTATATGATCAAAAGTAAAAGATAATCTTATCAAGAATAAGAATAGAAAAAAATAATTAAGCTCCAAAAAAATTTGAGTTCTTGATGAGTTAAAAAAAAAAAAAAAGAGACATCATTGAAAAAACCCAAAAATCAAAAAGTTTGTTATCAACTCACCCAGTAAGATTTCTATCTCTTACTATGAACCACACAACAAGGCATGTGAAAAAAGGTAAAATTGATAGTGTAGCAAGTGTGAGTGGAATATAGTCAACCCATCAAGGACATACCTTCATATACTTATGGCTCCAAAAGGTAAATTCAAAAAGATAATCTAAGAATAAGGATGTGTGTCTCCTTAAGGGATAAAAAAAAATATAAATGTAAGGATCAGGCCCATTGTTAGTAATCTAAAGAGGGATCCAAAAGTGTAGGGATCATGCCTTGAGGACTAGTAGTATTTTAATAAGGGATCCAAATATGTAGGGATTATGCCTTATGTACTATTAGCAATCCAATAATTGATTGAAATACACAAAAGACTATATAGAATATGTACAAAATATGAGTAGAGTATATGCCCCCATGTTAAAGTAATTTTTGACACCTTAATAGGAGTAATGTCTTTAACAAAGTATACATGCATGCAGTAGATGTTTCCAGTATGAAATTCCCCAAAACAAGGATATGCCAAGGGAAATAAGTGCACAACAAAAAGGGAAACATAAGGGATTTACCACATATGAAGGTCAATATAATCATATGATAATACATTAAATATTAGGTCAAATATAAAATCTCATCATTCCTGTAAGGAAGTATGGTTACAACACAATGGAGAAAAAATGCATAAGAGTTACAAAGAAGAGTTTTTTTTCTACCAACATCACAAAGATCAAAAATAATTTAATGATACCATGCCAAAACATCCAAAGTGGACTATGCAAAGAAAAATCTATGAATAATGAAAAATGTACATTTGATGCAAGACCATCCTAGGGAAGTTAGCAATCTTCTATGCAAGAGCATTGAGTTCAGATTTGTGGACTTATGGTTTGCATAGTTAGGGATATGTTTGATGCATATTGGGAAACTATTGCATGAGACCATCATCAAATAAGGTTTCTTGATACACTTTAAGGAATTATTTAATGTCCTAGGAACTATAGGATAGGTTATAAATGAAGGTGATTCATTTTGACCCAATTGTAAGACTTAGTTCCAAGATTGGCACATTATAAACCCTTGGTTAACTATTGGTCAAAAACATCAAATAATCTTATTTTTTATCATATTTATTATTTTCATGTTTTGGATTTTTTTAGATCCATGTTGGATCATTTAGGTGAGTTTTGATCATGATTTGATCAAATATTGCAAAAGTTGCACAATTCTTGCAAAGTTGCTAAAAAGTTGTCAAGCAACTTTTAGCAAAAAGTTGCAAAATTTGTATTTTCACTCTCCAATGGCCGAATTTGGTTTGACAGGTTTTTATGACTATTGGGGATTCCTACATAAGCCCTTTCAAGTGGGTGGTAAGAAACACTATGTACTTTTTCTCTTGAATCAATAAAAATAACACATATTTCCTGTAATTTCAATATTGTAACAAATTGTATGGATGTGTACAAATATACCAGAAGGGTTGATTCACATTTTTGGATTCTTGGATGATTAAAATTTCAATTAATTTATTTTGAAGCCTTTAATCATTTCCTAACTCTAGATATTTGTGTTTTTACAAAAATGTCATCATTTGTTGCTAGACCTAGGGTTTCAAGCAAAATTAACCATATCTTGGGATTTCACCATGGGAATCTAATGGAATATGGTGAACTCCAAGTACTGAAATTTTAATTTAGGATGGTTTTTGTTTCAAAAGATAATATGTGGGAGGCAAGGAGAAATTTGATGTCTTAGGCATGCAAGCCCCATTTGCATGCCCTTAGCATTGGACAACAACTTCCATAACTCACTCTAGAGGATTCATCAAGAATTGGAATTAGGTTTTTTAATTTCATTTATGTGCCTCATCATGTTCCAAATTTTAGATTGGGGTTTTGGCAAGGAAGAAGTATACTTCATTTGTTGTTGGAAGCTTAATAGGGCTATTTATCAAAGAGAAGAAGTAATCAAAACTTGATTTATTTATATTATCAAGTCCTGTTGCTTTGGAATGTTTTGTAAGCCCCAAAAGGGTATCTAAATATGTGATTATATTTTAAGGTTATATGGATTTTGTCAAATATGTGTCTATTTTTCAAAATTAAGGGCTATAAGCCTAAAGGTGTGGAGTTGTGAAGCAACTATTGGTTAATTGTTGCATAATATGCCTTTAGACATCAATCCACATTATAAAAGAACCTAAATTTACCAAAAGTTCAACCTTGAGTCACCCCTAGTCCCGTTGAGTGGTTTTGGGGAGTTGGCATCAAAAGTTGTCTTTGTGCTTGTACGACAATTAGGGATTAGTTTTCTTGTAGAGAGGGGTCTTCGTTGTGATTGGATTTTCCTTATTTAGGTTAGGTTGTGATAAATTTAACTTTCTATTTTGAACACTTGTGATTAGTGTTTGAGCACATTGGCAAGAGTGAAGACACTTTTATTAGTCATTCCTTGAGTGAAGAGGATCTTGAGGGCTAGTTTGTCACTTAAGACTTATATGGTTGACTCCATTACATCAAAAACCTTTTCCTATATGTGTATAAATTTTGGAGTTATTGTCTTGAAGTTAGAGTCTTTTTGGTGGTTGTTGGTAGCATGTTTCTGATTTATTGGTAGGCTTTGGAGATTGTATTTGCAAGTTTTGATCCAAGGGAGTTGGAATGTGCACTCATGGATTTGGATAGCTGGATGGCACATGTACCTATACCTAAGGGTGCATGCTCTTATTTTTTCATATGAGTCAGTTATGCATTGTAAACTTGGGGCTTGTCCCAAGTATTTAGTTATTTCATGTATTTAATGTTTGTTACCAAGCCAACTTGTGGCTTGAGGCTGTATTTAATGGGAGTTCTTATTTAATGTAACTTGCTAGGCTTACCTGTGGCTTATTTTAGTATAATTAGAGGGTCTTGTGATGTCTTGAGTGGGAATTAGAGTATACATTCAACATGGAGAAGCTATGAATAGTGAAGTTCAATAGAGCTAGTAGCTAAGTGAGGGCTTTGAGAACAAGAAGGTTGCTTAGTGGCTTGAGAGTATGAATTTAGATTCTTGTTGGGATTTTATACTAGGTTATGGGTTTGGGCTAGCTAGTAGTTGGATCTTGTAAGGTATTGATAGGACTATAATTCTAATTGCTGACATATTTGGCCAAAACCAAAAAGGCCTTACAACTGAACATGTTGGATGAAAATCTTATGATTCTATTATAAGAATTGGAATTGTTGTTGATCTAGATATTTGTGTTATTGTTTATATTAATTTTTATTATTAATTTTTGGGGGATAGGATATCTCCTGTGGAGATTCTCTTGCCTTGCATTACATCAAGTGGTATCAAAGCTTGGTTATCTTGTGGTGATACATTGAACATTGTGGTGCTAGTTGATCTTGTGGATTTGTTGCTTTGGGTTTATGAAGATCTTGGAAGATGCCTCTAAGAAAATTGGACCCTAGGGTGATTGCAAATCTCTATGATGCTATAGAGACTAATATTTTAGAGAAGGTTAAGGCATATTTCAGATTTGAGATGGAGCTGATGAAGAATGATATGATTGCTAAGAACATGAGAGTTATAGAAGGTGTACCTAGGAATGTGGGTATTGAAGATGGTTATGAGGAAGCTACTAAAGAGTTTGAGGCTACTGGATCTTGTAGTGAAGAGAGAGCTAATAGGATGTAGATACCTATGGAAGATAGGTCTAGTTAGTTGGATAGATCTAGCGCTCACTTGAAATTAAAGCATAAGATGGCTATTTCTAATTTCTCAAGTACTTTAAATCCTGAAGACCTGATTGATTGGATTGGTGAGTTGGAAGACTACTTGAGTTAGAGGATATTGGAGATCCACTCAAGGTGAGGTTGGCACAAACTAAGTTGAAAGGACATACTACTTTATGGTGGAAAGAATTACAAAGAGCTAAAGAAGAATGTGAAATGAAGATCAATAGATAGTTACAAAATTGAAGACTAAGTTTATTCATACTAATTATGAACTTGAGTTGTTTAAAATATTGCCAAATTTTAATCATAAAGATATGGTTGTGAAGGATTACATTGAGGAGTTTTACAAGTTAGCTATTTGATCTAGGCATAAAGAAAATTTTAAGGAAAAGGTGGCTAGATATATAAATGGCCTAAGATTCAATATCTAGAATGAGATTAGTATGCTAAATATTTCTTCAATTGAGGATGCTTATTAGCATACTTTGTAGGTAGAGGAGAAGTTGAAGAGAAGAAATCAAGGTAGTTCTTTTGGGAAGGAAAAGAAGGAGCACTCTGAGTAGGATAAGAAGATTACTAAAGAAAAATCAAAACCTACTAAGAAGAAGAGAAGAATGGGTAAGGTTGCATTTAAGGATACCTGCTATAAATGTGGTGAAGAAGGACATAGATATTTTGAATGTCCCAGAAGAATTGTTTTGGTACATGAGAATTTGGATTTAGTGAATGATCTTGAGTTCAAGGAGGAGAAATTATTGGTTCAACGAGTACTACTTGGTAAGAAGGCATTGGAACCTTGGCAACAGAGGAATTTATTCACGACTCATTGCAAGTCTAGAAATAAATACTAGAATGTGATTATGGATGGTGGTAGTAATGATAATCTAGTGGTTAAGGAGATGGTTCATTAACTTGGTTTGAAGAAAGTGAGACATCATTATCCTTATAAGATTGGGTGATTACAAGATGAACATGCTTTGGAAGTAAGGGAGTAATGTCTTGTTAATTTTGAGATTAGACAATATGTTGATCAAGTATTATGTGATATTGTTGATATAAGTAGTTGTCACATATAGCTTGGTAGACTTTGGTAGTATGATTGTTGGGAAGTGCATGATTGTGTAAAGAATGTGATTATTGTTGGGAATGGTGTCATAAAGCATTCCATGATTCCTTTATATAATATAGAGCTTGGTAGAAGGAACTTGAGTTTTGGTAGCTAAGTTGAGTTGAAAGATTTTGAAAGGGTTTGAGATCAGCATGGAAGAAAAACCTATTACATAGAAAAGATAGTTGTGAAGGTGATAGTTGTAGGAAAAGATTTGCAAACATGGAACAAGGGAAAGAGTGTATAAGTTAATGTGGTGGAGGACATATATGTGAAGAACTAGTTTAGGGTTTATGTGTTGAGTCCTAAAAGATGTTCTTATAGCCATTTATAACATCTTTTCTTTGCACTTGGGGTGTTTGATGTAGGAACATCTTGGGGAAATCAACAATCCTATATGCAGGAGCATCTAGTTTGGATTTGTGGACTTATGCTTCACACAGTTGTGGATATGTTTAAGGAATATTAGGAAACCTTTACCTATCCTAAGTGTGCATAAAGTTTGGAGTTATCATCTTGAAGTTAGAGATATTTTGGTGGTTATTGGTAGTGTATTCTTGATTTTTTGAAAGGGTTTGGAGGTTGTATTCATGAGATTTAATCCAAGGGAGTTAGTATGTGCAATCTTCTATTTGGATATTTTGATGGAACATGGACCTATTCCTAAGGGTGCATGCTCTTATGTTTTCATATGAGCTATTTATGCATTGTAGACTTTGAGCATTGTAGACTTTGAGCTTGTGCTAAGTATTTATTTATTTCATGCATTTAATGTTTTTGTCAAGTTGAATTGTGGCTTCAGGGTGTATTTAATATAACTTTCTAGGATAACCTGTGGATTGGTTTAGTATAAGTAGAGGGTCTTATGCTGTCTTGAGTTGGAATTGGAGTATGCATTCAACATGGAATTCATCATGGTGTAGCTAAGAAGAGTGAAGTTCAATAGAGCTAGTATCTAAGTGTGGTCTTGGAGAACAAGTAGGTTGCTTGGTGGCTTGCAAGGATGAGTTTAGATTCTTCTTGGGGATTTCTACTAGATTGTGGGTCTAGGCTAGCTAGTGGTTGGATCTTGTGAGGTCTTGTAGAATTATTATTGTAATTGCTAATGTATTTTCTTGAAACCTAGAAGGCCTTACAATTGGGCATGTTGGATAAAAATATTATGATTCTATTATAAGAATTGACATTTTTGTGGAATTAGATCTCTATGTTACTATTTATTTTTGTTGTGTGGTTAATTACTAGGGGCTAGGACATCTCCTTTGGGGATCCTCCCACCTTGTATTGCATCAACAATGAAACATGTAACAACATATAAAAGAAACGAGGTACAAATAGAAAAATGAGTACAACATATTTGATTCCTTTATCACCTTGTGCCAATGAAGAACAAGGTCCATATAAACTAATCTAGACAAAACATATAACAAGATTCACATCATGGGGAGAGAATATTATAGCATACAAACACATAATGATAACCATGCAAGAGGGGCTAATCAAGCATATAAGCTACCCCTCTTCCCCCTTCCCCCTCCCCCCCCATCCCATCTTAGTATATAATATATAGTAAAGGTGGTAAAATTTTAAGAGGAGAAATATCCAACATAATAAAAGGAACAATAGCTATTTTAAAAGAAGGATCATGCAGAGAAGCTAGGTCATTATGTTTGGTATAAGGAGTGATTATTTATTATTGAGGAATCATTTATGGTAAATCATGATCAAAATCCATAGTCTCATACAAATCATGAAAATAGGTAGCATGGATATCATTATTATAATTAATAACATCATCAAGAGTATCTTCTTCATCTCAATTAATCATAATTAAATTCAACACATAAATTTTATCATCATCATCATTATCCATAATTTTAGTCATAGGATTATCAAACATATATAAAAGCAAGAGGTGTATGAGATGATGAAGCATTTTGGGAAATAAGAATGCTATTTTTAGTTTTAGTCTCATTTTTTCTATGAAAATCATGGGCACATAAGTTATGATTGGTTTTTAAAGATAATTAAGGTGGGTTATAATCACTTTACATGGGGTTCCTATCTTCTTGTGATGGAAGAATGGAAGGACCACATTAAGTTGAGGGACAACTATAGGAGATAGAGGTGGGGAGGCGAATAAAGGAGGAACTAGTGATAATATAAGAAGAATGCTATTGGGATCAAGATTAGGTAAACTAAAATAACAAATATTATGTACCTTAAAAGGGTTATAAAAGAAAAATAGATAATCAAGATGTGATCGTATGAAATGTGATGTAGTATAAGTAAGGTGTGTTGACCTTATGGTCAAATCATTTGTCAATTAGTGAGTAAACAATTAATCATTTGGTTAGCTACATTGCTACCAAGCTTTGTAGAGTCTACTAAGTTCCACAAGTAGAAATAAGTGTAAGCCAAGCTTGATAGAGTCTACTAAGCTTCACAAGTAGAAAGTAGTGTAAGACAAGATTCAAAAAGTCTACCAAGCTCAATAGTGTAAACCATGCTAGAAGTAGCATTAACTGAGCTTATTAGTGTCTTCCAAACTTGCCATGTTAACCAAGCTAAAGAATGATAGTGTTGATCGAGTTGTAGTGTCAATCAAGCCCTTTAGTGTCTACCAAGTTCTCCAGTGTTTGCCGAGTCACCAAGTGCTAATTGAGTTCATGTCTACTCCCGAGTGATCAATTATGGATTGAGCACTAGTGTCAACTGAGTGCCAGAGTTTTCCAAGTTTACAGTGTTTCCAAGTGTTAGAATATCACTTGAGTTGTCTTCAAAACCTAAGTAACAACAATAAGCTAACTTGAAGAATATTGTTTGAATTTGGTGTTGTAGTTGACTCTAGAAGGTAACTAATTTGATTGGTATATATGTAATACATCTTATCATATCCAAATGTGTAAGTGTAACAAGTAAGAAGTAGAATGAGTGCGAATTAGAAGACAAGCCTACAAGCAATATAAATGAAAGTAGAGTCTCATCCATCACATAAAGGTGGTCATTTTACATCAAAGGAATCTCATAAAACAAACCAAGTTGTTAAAAAAAGATCAACTATTGATTCATCCTAATAGGTGCATTAGTCAAATCTTCTAGCAAGGTGGACTTAATAATCTTATGCTAAATATCCTAATGAAGTGCATACTTCATTGTATTGTATAAATCCTTTCACAAGGTGGACTTAACAATCCTTATTGCTCCTAATAGGGAAGATCACCAGAAGTGATCAATTATAAGCCTTAACAAGCCAACTTTATACTGCAGTCATAAAGTTTGTGGGTATCATACCCACCCTAGTTTTACTTTATATATGAAAGGTTTCTAGGTTACCAAATATTATGTCAAGTGTTATAAATGTTTAATTGCTTTCAGTCTTTCATTCATGCAATTAGATCTGAATAGTCTATGAAAGATTAATTGGTAAATTATGTTAAAAGTTTTGTTGGTTCCTGATTCACCCCTCCCCTCTTAGTCACCTAGCCTACCTTATATTTTCAATAAGGTGTACCTCTAAAGGAGATGATCAAGCCCCAAAAAATAACAAAACAATAGAATTATAACAATATACAATTGAAAACAAGTCACTTTATTAACAAAATATCTTCAATTACATAATTGAATATTGATTGATAAGATAATTTGTATACACCATATCAAGTTGTAAGGCCTTCCTAGTTACAACCAATGTATTTCAGATTATAGACCAAAACTCACTACTATTTAACTATCCTCTTGTTCTACCAATCATACTACTAAATGTCCCCTTTCTAAGTCTCAATGACATTACATATATAGCCATCAAGATACACGATTAGCTTTGAGTTCATAATCTCCAATAATAGGAAACCTATTATACAATATAGGACTAACCATTAATGAATTAATGAAAAAGTACATAATACATTATAAAACCATATGAGACCTTAGGTATAGGTCCACACATTAGCAACCTTCCTAGATAAAGAGTCCATAAGCTAACTTTGAAATATAGAACCTTTCTAAATTGAATACTAGGAAAGATATGCAAAAGAACATAGGAAATCAACACCCAAGAAGATGGAGCATAACTTTCATTAATTGAAATATTGTATTTTGTGCACTTAGGATAATGATCCATCATAGGTCCACAATATGAACCCAATATCATGGAGTATAGAAAGGATAAACAAGTGAATCAAATTATTAGATAAATAACTAGAAAAGAGAAAACAAACATATATCTTTTAGGAGATGCAAGATTACCGACAACCCAAGTATTCTCTTCCATTAGATGCCCAAGGTGAAAAAATATGTTCCATAAGGACTTATGAACATATGAGATAATTCAAAACATAAATCCCATTCTCATTCTTTATCCATAAATCCTCTTCATCCTTTATTATAGAATACTGCCTAAACTATTGTTGTAATCAACTATTCCATTAAATATCTTAGATTTGTTGTTGCTATTGCTTCTAGGATCAAATTAATCACACCTATTACATGCCTTCATTTGATTAGAATATTTATTTCATTTACCTTTGTTCTTAATCATAGGATCAAATAACTTCTTCAATTTAGGCTATCCTTCATCAATACCAACCTTAACCATAGGTTCTATTGTCTTCAAACTAAAAGTCTTGAAAACATTCAAGTTGTTTTCTTTTCCTCCTTCCTAACCTTCAAAGGAATCAATTTTTTTTTTCTTCCATTATTTTCAGCTGTAACAATATTCTTTCTATAATTATGTATAAATCTCTCAAATTTCTAAGTTCTTTCAAGAAAAACATGAAAATCACTCATGTCTACTACATCACATAATACTCCATCTTTAAAAGGTCTAATAATGAAATTAACCAAGAATTATTCTCTATGTTAGAGTAATAAGATATTGTCTTATTAATTAAATCATTTTGATCTAATTATTATGTCATTTAATATCTCTACTTTACTTAAGATAAAACTTAGGCATATAATAATTAATCATTTTATTAATTATTATCACACAACTTAAGATATTTCACTTTAGGTTTCCCACCATTAAGGTTTTACCTTTCTCATTGTATAAGGAAGGTAATTGTAAATCTATTTATTCATTCACTACAGTTTGAAATTCTATTTTGCACATCAAGAATGTTTCATCTTTTGTGAATAGTGAATTCTAGCCTCCATAGCTTTTGCTTCTCTCTTTCTATGATAAGTGTTTGCATGTAGGTGATTCTTGGGAGATGTGGGGTTGATCTTTCATCAACTTCAAAATAGTATTAAAGCTTCATAATTTTATGCCACTTTTCTCTTCATAAGAATTTTGGCTTTAGTTTTCAAATCTATTATTTTTTCAGAGTTTTTTGTATTGGATTTGGGGATCACTTTTTTTGGTGCACTTTGAGCCCAAACAAACTTCACTATTAGATTTGTAGTACCCAAAAATCCCATTTCCATATAAAATCTGCCCAATTTGGACACAATTTCTATCTAAGGCAAAAAAAATTGCCCCCAAATATGGTATGCTATTTGAGCTAATGATTTTTTTTTTTATAAAAAAAAATAGTGAAAAAAATCACAATGTTAAAAAACTTTGTTTTAAAAAATCTAGTCCGCCTCACAATAGGTGTGTGATAATCATGCCCAAGGCCTTATGTAGGAATAAAATATTTAATCTAAGGATTATTCTCCCTACCATGAGGTGCATTTAATTTAACAACCTAGGGACATATACTTGAAATAGTTGGCACAGTATATGCACTAGGTTTCTTAAACAGTCATTATGCTTATGATGCAAGAAAGTAAAATGCAAGGAAAGAACCTAAACTAGTGCTGCAAGAAACTAAAACATTTAACTCCATTGAAATGAATGCTAGAAATGAAATTAAATGCTAACCTATATTCCAACTCAGTCCATCCACTATAATTGTTCTCACAGATGCTGCAGGAACACTCACAAAGTATGATGCTGTAGGAGGAAACTTACAACTTCTACTTGAAATACTAGAGATGCTGGAAGTAAATCTGCACTACTTTAGTCTAATCCACCTCCCAAGTGGGCTCCCTTGGTTAGATTCTACTAATCTACTAACAAAAAATTTAAACCAAGAATTATCTCATTATATTCCAAAATTCCTTACATAAGCACAATACATAAATCTATAAAACAATTCACTACAAGTTTAAACAATTTATTTTCATAAAATTTATTTTTCCCCTTCTTAAAACTATTGATCCAGTCCCTATAAATAGAGGATCGACACTTATTAAAAAATAGGAGAGAAAACAAACTGACTAGAAATTTTCTAGACAAAAAGAAGGAAATATAACAATTCACGTTACAATCAATAAAGTCTGGATAACTAAGTCAACACAATAGTAAACATAGAGGAAATATAACAAATTTTCATCCTTGCATTCATGAAATAATGGCTCCTCCTTTGTAGTAGCCGTGTCTCCTAATATTTTTATGGTTCTTCTATCGTGACTAGACTTTAATGTTCCTCCTTGAATGCTATCAACCATCTCCAACTTCTTCCCTATCAAGTTAGTTATGATGCAGAAATATTTGCAAACAAACATACTTAAATTAAATCCAAATGTTAGAACACACATTCTAATGGTTATATGACATAATGCATTATATGTATAATATTGCCAAAATATGACATACTATCTACCCATGGTTAATGATTCTATCTAGACTTAATCATAGGTTCAACTAAACATAAGTTCACAAATGTCTTTGCAATGTTAAAACATAGTATTTTATTATTATCATTAAATAGAGGCAATAATTAGTCTCATCATCTGCCTCCTGATAATTTTGATGTTTTTCCTCAAGCATTGAACCTTCCAGTCATTGATCGAAAATCCCCAAATTTAGTCCTCCCTATCTTGCTACTTTTGAAGGTGTAGTAGAATCCTCATGTTCTCTCCCAGACTTCCCTTCTATGGTCCTCTTGCAACCTATCAAGTCATTCATAATTGATATCATATAGGGGCCACATGAGCATTGGTGGCTACATTGTTAGTGGACACCATAGTTCTAGGCTAGCCTACCTTCCCAATTGTATGTATTCCAGAGCTCAGTGAATGGCGACCTCTAAGTTAATAAGATTGTGTGGATCTAATCTTTTGAGTCCTTCAGGTAGTCTACCCCATATGCTTTTAATACCAACCATGACTCTCTAAAAGGTAAAGTAAGGTAGGTTATCATATTCTGCATATACCTTTGTTCTAGCTTCAAAGATATCTTTTCTTATCTCCTTTTGTTTATCCCTATAAGTCAATCTGAACCAATCCCTAAGGATTCTTTTTGGTTTATCACTCTCGTCTCTTAATGGTAGGAGTTTTGTTCTTTCCTCATCTCCATAATTGTTTAATTGTCTATTATAATTAGCTTCATTGTGCATCCAAGACATTAGGGCCCTCAGATGTATATCTCCTATGCAAGGTAAAGGATTCCATTGAGTTTTTGCAGGGATAATGAAATTGCGCACATATAATTCATAGAATAAATTTTTCTCCTAGGATGGAAAAGTTTGGTATAAACCATAAAATTCTTGGGCTATCTTGAATTCTAAATTTATGTCTTTGACAGTTAGCATAAGCTTGAATTAAAGAAATTATTCTTTTAAACAAATAGCATAGATCCTAGGTGGTGGTTTGCAAGTAATTATTTGATCATCCAATTTGAGGGCATGATCCATCTTTTGGTTCTATTTTTCCAATTGCTCTCTTAATTCTGCAATTTCTTCACCTTGATATGCTATAACCTTCTTCATCTGCCTTTTCTCCTCTTTCCATAGGGCTATTGTCATCACATGTTTATTATACAATTGGTAAAGAAGAATTTGTAGGGTAATTAGGCCACTTTCTTCCTCATAATTATTTTTCCTCTATTCCCTCGATAATTGTTGTAAGAAAATTGAAAACTATGTTCGCTTGTAGGAACTAGGCCATTTTTTAAACAAGTTAATTGATGCATTATTGAGGCTTTTTCATCCTTATAGCCTGAAGTATCTTGTTGGCCTATTAGGGATTTATTTTGGCTTCCATTCACCTCAACCCTACATTCCTCTTCAAGGTTTTGAGGAATGTTTGGAATTTTAGGTTGATTGGGGAATCATCCAGGACAACTTGTACTAGGGATTCTTCATTAGATGGTTTGGGTGAAGTAGACTAAGTTTCTACTGATACTTTAGAAGTTTTTACTTTCATTCTAGATATTCTTCTCATAAGGGTCTCCTTAAGTACCACAACCTTCTTCCTACTACCTCTTTTAGGTGTCTCTGCTATAGGAGTGACTACTGTAGGACCTGACTTTGTTTTCTTTTGCTTTGAGATTGTGGAGTTTTATTTTTCTACTACCAGAGCTAAGGTTTCTTCTTGCACTTTTTGTTTCCTCTTTTCTTGGATAGAGGTAGGTACATTTGTATTTTGAGTGGGTAAAGACACATTTTCTTACACACTTCTAGTTTCAACATCTTAGGTACTTTGCTTAGTAGTTGCATCAATGGGGACTACATTTTCTTTGCTGGGCTATTCATTAGGGATAGCCTGAGGTTGCAGGGTTTTACACTAGACAAATTTAGCCCATGAAATGGGAGGGGCATCCCTAAGAGTTCTCTATATAATAAATTTGATTAGGGCATTATGAGTAACTGAGTTGTCCTTCCCTTTTTGGGTTTCCTTAGCACTGATACATAACATATTTTACAAGAATTTGGGAACATTCACAAGAGAATTATGCCTTATATAACCAAGAAACTTAAAATGATGTGCATGTAAATATGAAAATCTTCCTTCATAGGTAAAATACTTGATGATGTGTATGGCTAACTCATTGTATGGTGGCACCATTGGAACAGTATTTGAAATCCAATTCTTTGTAACAAATAGTTGGCACTCTAAGTGTTTTTGAATTGGCTTGTTCCCTACTAGGTGGGAAATTGGTAGGGGAGAATCTGGAAGGAGTTACTGATCCTAGAGGGACAAAAGGTTGAATAGAGGAAAATTTGGCAAAAAATGATGGGATAGAAGGTAGAATTATGGATAATGTGGATTATTTAAAAAAAACTATGGATGTGGGTACCACTAGTTGTGGGGTCTGGGACATTTCTTTGGATTCTTCTTTTGCATTTCATGTGTCTAGTTAGGTATTCAAGAATGAAAAGAACCCTTTTGAGAATGTGGAGGGAAATATTGAGAGGAAATTAGAAGGGTCAAAGATAGGGTTTATTAATCAAAGGACATGGTCTTCCCTATTTGGTAGGAAGCTTGGTGGTAAATCATCCTTCCCATCGGTCACTTCAAAATCTTGCTAGGAGAAAGGTGAGTTCCAAATTTTTATTCCAGACCCAATTGTTGATTTTTCTATATCTTCAATGGATTTTACTCTTGTGGGAAAATTTATGGGGGCTATACTAGGTACATTGAAAAAAATGATTAAATGGAAATGAGTTATCCATCGTGAAGTAGATATAGTCCCAATGTTGAATGGATTCTTCTCATTACTTTTTAATTGTAAAGAAGATATGAATATGGTTCTCTATGGGGGTCCATGGTCATTTGGAAAAAGTACTCTCACTATTAAAAAATTGGAGCAAAATATAGATTTATCGAATGCTTTCTTCTTAACCACACTGATTTGGGCTAGACTCCCTAGCCTTCCTTTAGAATTTTGGCATGAAGATATCTTTAAAGGAATTGCTAGCACCTTTAACGGCATTGAGATCTAAACTCTAGAGTGCCAGATTATATGTGAAAGCGATAAACTTGAATCATCTCCCAAAAAAAGTGGAACTAATTTCAAAACTGGGTAAAAGAATAGACGAAATTATATATGAAGATCTTCCAAATACCTGCTTTGCCTATAAAAGATAGGGCCATTGGGTGGAAAGCTATCCTAATAAAGGAAAGAATATTCCTAAGACTGAGAAGGAAGATAAAAAGAAAGAGGTAAAAGTTTAAAAGAAAGTTTGGAAACCTAAAGAACCTCAAGATATTGGAAAAATGTCAAATTTGGTCTTGAAAGAAAACTTGAACATTGAAAATCAAGGGAATGGGATGATGCTGGAATCTATGTTACCTGAGAAAAATAAATAAAATATGGTGTATTTGATGAAACAACTAGTAATTTATCAGAAGATCAATGATAATTGGGAAGATCCAGTTGAGATGGATGAATTAGAGGGGGGAAATTTTGTCTACCTCTAATAAACTGATGGTACCAGGAGATTCCCAAAATCTCCAGCTGACTAAAAATTAGAATGTTACCCAAAGTCTCTTGAGATACCTGTATTCAAAGAAATTGTTCCCTTTAGGCATGAATTTGAGCTTGAGGAGATAGAGGAGGAAGGGAAGGATCTTAAACATAAAATGAGTCAAAGGTAAAAGATAGAAAAAAAGAGTAATACAGTTGCCAAAAGAGTGGAGACTAGAAGTAGTAAGTTGGACCAACAAGTCAAGGTGAAACCAAATGTTGGTACTCTAGAGAAACCTGGAAGGATATCTTCTAGGAGAACTAGAGAAATGAAAAGTATGTAGAATATTGCTGATGGAAGACAAGCGACTATTCTATATTTTACCCCTAAAAAATAGATATGAAAATGATCACTTGGAATATTAGGGGTTTGAATAGTATCCATAAACTTGATGTTGTTAGTAATTTTGTTAGAGAGCATAAACTAGATTTTCTATTACTACACGAAATAAATATGGAAAAGGAGAAATCTAAACAAGTTAAATCTTTTAAAGATTATTGTTTAAAAGAAAGTAGTTCAGAAGGAGCTTCAGGGGGAACTTTGATGTTATCAAAGATATCTTATTACTCAGGAACTATTTTGAATGCTAGAAAACATTTCATGGCAGTTAAATTTAGTAGCATTGATCAGAATAAGATTGGTATATTGTATATATGTATGCTCCAAATATCAAGAATCTTAGGAAAAATGTATGGGACACTCTTTCTCATATAAAGAGTAAAGATTACTTTGGTCGATGGATTATCATGGGAGACTTTAATGTTCCTCTTTATGACCATGAAAAAAAGGGAGGTAATGTGAGTTAGTTGGAAGGGAGACTGGATCTTATGGATTTCATTAATAAGGAGGGTTTAATGGATATGGATCGTCATGGAATTCAGTTTACCTCGAATAATAAGAGGCTAGGTAATGATTACATTTAGGCTCGATTAGATAGAGCTCTTATTTCACCTGATTGGACTAAAGAGTTTGTTTGCAAATTAGAGTCACTTCAAAAGATTGGGTCAGATCATTTCCCTTTTTTTTATTATCTTCTTCTACTAATAAGATAAATCTCAAGAAAAAATTTCCTTTTAGATTTGAAAAATGTGGATGCAGCACCCACAATTTGAAAGTAAATTGGCTAAATGGTGGAATATAGATGTTGAAGGTATTGCTCTATTTAGAGTGGCCTCAAAGTTAAGAAATGTTAAAAAGGAGGTTAAAATATGGAATAAAAGATGTTTTGGTAATATTTTTGAGAGTAAAGTAAGTATTAAAAATGACATCCAAAATATCCAGGACAAGATACAAAAGGAAGGCTATATTCCTAACCTTATTAGAGAAGAGAATGAAAAGTTGGTTCAATATCATGACATTGTTACTACAGAAGAAATCTATTGAAGGAAAATATCCAGATCGATCTGGCTGAATGAAGGAGATAAGAATACTAGGTTTTTCCATCTTTCTACCCTAAAGCATAGAGCCAAAACTAATATCACATATCTTTAAAAGGGATATTTGAAGATTATTGAGGAAAATGATATTCTGGAAGAGATGGTCCCCTTCTTTTCTTCTTGAATGATAATTGATCCTAACATTGATCCTGCTCACTAGGCTAAAATTTTAAAGGTGACCCCTCCTTTAATTACTAAAGAATAGAATAAAGTGTTAGGTTCCATTCCTAAGGAAGAAGAAATCTTAAAAGTTATCTGCTCTTTAGGAGGGGACAAATTGCCAAGACTAGATGGTTTTCCCATGTTCTTTTTCTAGAAGACATGGAAGCTGGTTGGAAGAGATGTTTGTGATGTTGTTATGGAATTTTTTGGGGGTAAAAGAATGCTTAAGGAAATTAATTCTACCTTCCTATGTCTGATTCCCAAAAAGATTGGTTCTAATTCTCTAGACCAGTTTAGATCTATTAGTCTCTATAACTCCTTTTACAAGATTATTTCAAAAGTCCTAACATCTAGATTGATGCTCATGCTTCCTTCTCTTATTTCTATGCAAAAAAATGGTTTTATCCTAGGTAGGAAAATTCTTAACTCTATCATTGCAGCTCATGAGAATATTCACTCTTTATCATGTTCTAATAATTAGGGTTTTATCATGAAAGTTGATATTGCGAAAGCCTATGAAAGAGTTGAATGGGTTTTTCTTGTTAACATTTTACAAGCCTTTGAGTTTGATCATAAGATTGTTAGAGCTATTTATTAGTTGATCTCTACTACTTCTATTGCTATCTTGGTGAATGGTTGTTCTACTAAATCTTTTAGTCCCTCTAGAGGATTGAGATAGGAAGACCCTTTATCCCCTATTCTTTTTATTATTATGGCTGATTTCTTGGGGATATATATGAGAAAATTGGTCCAACAAGGAGACATTAAAGGTTTGTAGCCTTCTTCTCAATCTCTTACTTGCTCTCATGGTCAATTTTTTGATGATACTATTTTCATGGGTAAAGCTAAAGTTAAGAAAGCTAGAAATCTTAAGCAAGCCTTTAATTTGTACTCTTATGGCTCATGCCATTTGGTTATTTGGAACAAGAGCCCGTTGTTTTTTATTAATACCCCTATCCTAAGACAGAAAAAAATTGCTAAAATTCTAGGGTGCTCAATTGGATCCTTTCCTTGTATTTATCCTTTGGGTCCAAAAGCTCCTGATTCTTTTCTGGGAAGATCTCATAAAGAAATTTAATAAGAAATTGGTGGGCTGGAAGGGTAACTATTGTGGTGTCCACAACACATGCCCCATTCCTTTCTAGGAATGGGGACCCCCTACTTTTTTTGACTCCCAGACTCACAGTTCAAGAGTTGGGAGAAGAAAATTTGGTTAGAAGTTAGAATTTTAGAGTTAAAAAATTAAAAATAAATAATAAAAACAAAAAAATTTTTTTTTAAAAAAAAAAAAAAAAAAAAAAATAATAATAATAATATATATATAATAATGAATAAGTCTCGATAGGGGTTTTTTTTTTTCCCTACCTGTGTTTTTACTATCTAGTGATTGATCTTTTTAAATTTTTTTTTTTTTTCTCTCGTGATCCGTAGGTAACACAATCAAATGGCATCTACATCTAGATCAGTTGCAAAACTAGTTGTTTACAAATTTCAAGGTGTGACCCCAAAATCAAGATTACATAATGACTACACTGAGATCAAAGACATGGACCTTAGACACACAGACTTGGGAGAATTCCTGAGAGTTTACAATAGTCCAACAGAGAGGTCATCCCTAAGGTTCACATTAATCTAATCTGGATTAGTGAATGCAACATCACATCAAAGGACAATGCAGTCAGTTGAGTTGATCATGACCCTTTCCCAACACTTTGTTCCTGATGAAAGGGTAGTCAAGAGCGTTACCAAAGAACTAGTTTTAGATTTGTGACCTGATAACATCGAGCAAGTCTTCCATCTTTCTAGAGCCGATTAGTTCATCTGACTCTCCTATGAAGCAACTGAGAGATGGTATAAAGATTACCACCAGGAGGCCATCGACATCATAAATTCCTTATACTTCATTAAGAAGCCACCTCTGGGAAAGAAAATTAGCAAAGTGGATATGACATGGGGATACATGAAGGATGAAATCAGATACTCGATCATTCTCCTGAGTAGAGTCATGGGCTTACCTATAGTGGCTCGCTCCATTTATGGTCAACTTTATTGAGACTATTAGGCATGCAAAGATACCATT
The DNA here is from genome assembly GCA_028749045.1 of Cupressus sempervirens. Classification (NCBI taxonomy): domain Eukaryota; kingdom Viridiplantae; phylum Streptophyta; class Pinopsida; order Cupressales; family Cupressaceae; genus Cupressus; species Cupressus sempervirens. Next base: position 448,669,349 of record CM053789.1, read on the forward strand.
GGATTGGGCCACCATGCTAAACAAGAACTTGTGTGATTAGTTGAGGATAGTAAAGAATAATAAGAAGTTCTATATGACTTCTTATGTGGTCTACCTACTGGTAGCAAGGGCGACGAGCTATCCTGGGTTATACAAGAAAGGTAGTATGCAAGACCCTAATGCATGGCCATATGTAGTCTATCCTTGGTTGGTAAAGAAGAAGCTCTCGCCATAGAGCAAAGAATATAGGATTGTAAATGATGCCTTCATCTTTGCCATTATTCGATTCATAGAAGGAGACTATGGGAAGAGATTGTCTGAGGAAGCTAAGGCACAGATCATAGCTCTTGGAGCATATTTCATCTAGTTTTGGACATTTACATATATTCGGGTAGGTGATACATCTATTAATCTAAAGAAATTCTCAAGGTGCCCAAGTGACAAGTTGGTCCTAATGGAAATATCCTAATAGATTAAGTCAGCTTGTGAGAGGATCAAAAGATAATCGAGGCCTTGTTGGGATTGGCCTTTTGTAATAGGAGCATATCAGGTGAAGAGAAAGTAGGATATCCCAACTTTTGAGTGGGAATGGGAGAATTACCCTCTTGAAGAGTATAACTCTCCTTGGCCATTCTTCAACAATGTTTTTAAAGTGGAAAACTTGGTAGAAAAGGAGTTCTATCATGAGGATGCATTTGAAGATCACTGGATGAATACCACAAATGACTACAATGTCTGCATCAATGACTATTGTAGGATGACTTTGTATCTAGCAAAGAAGGCTCTCCATTTGGCCATCCCTAATGAGATAAGACTACAGGACTCAAAAGAACTACTGGATCCTCTATTCAATACAGATAAAGTTGGTGAGAGACCCATTCTGAATGTAGAAGTTGATAGAGAGGAGGGAGCTGATATTAATCATCAAGCAAGACATTTCATTTGAATGATAAAGAGTTGGATCAAGAAACCATTTCCACTTGATCCAATTCTAGATACAATGATCTTCCATGCACATGCTCACCCAAAAAGGGGTAAGGGAAGGAAATTCATAGTTCCTATCTTTGCACTCTAGTCACTTATCAGGCTTGAAATAGTCTACTAGCTTGATCATCCAGTGGGATACTATCACCCTTCAGAGAGGAAGGGAAAGAGGAAAAGAGCCTCTCCTTAGAGGTTTCAGATGGAGCATGTAGAAGAACAAGTCCCTTCCCAACAACATGAATCAAGTCCCTAAGAGCCCCAAGATGGTGGAGCTTCTCATATCCAGGTTGCATTTCCATTGCCTCCTATTTTGTCAAGTCAACAAGAGGAGGGAGAAATTCTAGAGACCTCCATTCCTCCAGTGCATGAAGAGAAAACTTCTCCTATGGTTCCATAGAAACAAAAGAGGATCAAGGTTACAATGAACAAGAGGAAAAGAGTGTAAAAGATTAGTGCCTAACCCATGTATTCCTAAGACCATTCTAGAGGAAGAATTAGATAAAAGGGAAATAGAATCAGATGAGGAGGAGGAACAAGTGCCTCTACAAAGGAGAAGTCAACTAGAAAAAGCCACAGAATTGGAAAGAAGGAAGAGTGCCACAAATACCCCACCACCCACCCAAGCTAAAATGGTAGAACTCTCTTCTTCGAAAGACAAAGTACATCAATGGGTGTATGAGAAAAGGGAGCAAGGTGATGATGTTCTCTACATCTTGGATTTTGATTTCATGCTTGTGGGGATAGAGTTAGTTGGAGATAAGATCAGAGATACCCCTATAGGTGAACTTCAATAGCAAGATTGGACATAGATGCCACCTGAGACACAAGGTCCTCATCTTGCTTCTCTATCTCCACCTCTGGTCATGATGGTAGATAAGGGTTCAGTAACTCCTCCATGTTCAAGTTTAGAAGAAGAACATGTTCAAAAGAAACCATCATTACAAAGGCAACCAGAACCAAGGGTTACTGATGAGCCATCAAAAGAGGCACATATAGTAGAATCTGTACAACAACCTTCTTAGGAAGTTGAGGATCAAACTACAAGATCTATAGAAACTAAGACTACAAAAGAAGAGTCCTCACAATAGAAGACTCCAAGCAAGAGTGATAAAGGGAAGGAGGTAGTTGAACACATCCCTTCATATCTAGAGCCAAGGCTATAAAAAGACATATCCCAAGATGGTTTTAGAAGGAAATAATGAGAAGTGCACACATCAATTCTATACTTCAGAGGATGATATTTGTGACATTGTAGAGATTTTGAACAAGCCTGAGTCTCCATTACATGATGCAACACCATTTGTGTTCATCACTACTACACAGAACGATGACTTATTTGCACAAGTGGCTCACCCTCTTGAAGGTATAGATGTAGAAGCTGTTAGTCTTGAAGACTATGAAGTGAAAAATATTATGTTAGGAAAGCCTACACAGGATACATCTCCATAGATGATGACTACGGGAGTCAAGTAGGTTCTCAACCACATGGAACAGGATGAGATTGAAATCAGAACACTTCGAAGGCAAGTTGAGATCCTAAAGGGATATCTAGCTGAAGTTATTGGTCCTCTTGATTCTAAACACCCTAAGGAGACTTTGAATACCATTCTTAGAGAAGGGGAAGGTGTACAACTTAGTCCATTTTTTAAAGCTTGTCAGGATTAGCGAGACAACGTTGAGGATAAGGGTGTCACTATTATCATAGGAAGTTTGAAGTTGTTGCATGCTACATACGAGAATGTTGATAAGATCATGGCAATTTTGAGGTAGGACTTCAACATCATGGATGAGGTATAGGCATGGAGCAAGGATTTACAAACTCTACAAGCCATAAAAGAGTAAAGATACCACATTCTAATTAGTGTGTATACCAGAGAAGAGTTAGACATGATAGATGATTGGATAGAAAAAATTGTAGATGGAAATAAAGTGATGGAAACATTACATGATGAGATACATAGGCCCAAGAGTGAATTTTGGAAGCAGAAAAGTTGTACAATGATGCATGCTTGGACATTTTTAAAGATGAAGAATGAGAGAAGCTGTTGCTAGTTGAGGTAGTGATGGAAAATTTTAGGAAGACTTTGGAGGAAGCATCCAGTGATGAAGACATCAGAAAAGACTTCAAGATGGAGGAAGCACTGCTAGAGTTGGACACCAAACTTGAAGATTTTGTAGAGACTCGAATTGAGGTGGACAGCTACAGACAGAAGGTCAAGGACAGGTATGAGGCTTTGGATCTTCTAGATGCTACTAAGATTACTAATATGATAGAGAAATTCAAGGGCAAACATCCAAACATAGTTTTTGGATGAAGATGAACAAAACCCAAATGCCAGAATTTGAATTTTGACACTTAGTAAAATTTTGAGATTTTGACCTAGTCGAGCTCCGTAGCTCTGCAGGTCCATAGCTCCATAGGTCTGTAGGTCTGCAATTCAGAGGTGTACTAATAGTTGACTACTAGTTCCAAAAATAACACTTTCCATGCATTGGGGACATGTTTTGATGGCAAGTTAACTTCGACACATGCTGAGTGAAGGGCTAGCTTCTATTTTTGGCACCTCCATGCAGTTCCACTTCGACTGATGGCTTCCTCCTACTTTCTCTCTCATGCTTTTATTAGTTTTGACATGTAAAGGGCTCATGCATCCAATTAATGAATAAAATATGGATGGAATCCCTCTAAGCACCAGTTAGATTGTCAGTTTGTATATATTTAGTTTGTTTTAATGTTTTAAAAGCATTTTATTACATCAAGATATCTCTCACTCTCAACACAAATTGAGGAGATGATTTCTTATAAATACCCCATTGTAAAATGTAACAAAGGCTACCATTATTATGCATTAATATTATGCTTTTGGTGCTAGCATTTAGAGTGTAGTTATTCTTGCCTGAATGTGTAATTTTTTTGTGGATTTTATTCATGAGATTGTGATTGAGCCAAAGGTTTATTGTGTTGTTTCTGTTAGTGCGATCTTTTAGTTCTGGTGTTTGCTACAGATATATGAATTCTGCTGATGTAACAAGCTTGAGAAGAGATCACTTGATTGTGTCTACATAGCATTTTGTCTTGCATGAGCACACTCTTTGTGGCCTTGCAATTTGATGAAGAGTGAAACATCATTTGACTTGTTAAAGATTCTCATCGACAATTGCATTAGTGGATTCTAGGAAGCGTTGCTCCTGTTTTCATTGGTTTTCTACCCATTTTTTTGAAGGTTTAACTTGCAATGTGTTGTGTTTTGTAGCTTATGTCCATTTAGGAATTTCAATTTCAAGTCATTTGATTTCATGTTATTTTCTTTTAGTTTTTTAATTTTCTTTGCTAACCCCTTGTTAGAATAGGAACACATTTTAGTTACATTGGTAGTTGCATGCATTGAAAAATAGAAAATACAAAAATATTGTTCTATTGGTGTGATATTTTGAGATAATCAATAGATTTACTTCAATTATGAGATAAAAGAGTTTTAGAACCAGCAAAGGCCTCCTTGTGAACACCCACATTTATCTTCTACTGAGAAGATTTTGGTATATTGCAAGACAAATACTGAACCTTGGAGTGGATCCAAAAGATTTGCTTTTCAAGAGATGAATTACGCAATGGATTCCTGCCGTTGACCTCATCCAAAATGAATGGCTCTGATTACATGGGATCAAATTTGTAATCCCATCAGGGATGGTGGATTGGGAATTAGGTCTATACAAAGTATGAATAGAGCTCTTTTGGTGAAACATGGATGGAGAGTTTATCATGATGATAAGGAATGGAGTACTATATGGAAACATAAGTATCTCTTAAATGTCAACTCTTTATTTGACTTCCTATCATCTTCTGATGTTCTTTCCCCTTCTACAATTTGGCGAGCTATTTAGGGAACTAAGAATACCTTAGCCAAAGGTTGTTCATGGAAAATTGGAAATGGGTAGAAGGTTAAATTTTGGGAAGATTCTTGGTTAATGGATCATCCTTTGATCAAGGACATTGAGGATAGAACTCAAGTTGATAGATGCAAGCAATTGTATGGGACTTTTGTGGGACATTATTGGCATAACAAATTTTGGGTTAACCTACTTGATGTTGGACAAGGTTTTTATAACATCTAGATAATGTTGAATGCTTTCTCTTTGTATCCCCATTAGGAGGATAAGATGACATGGAATGCTGATCCTAGTGGTCAGTTCAAAGTTTCTTCTATTTTTAAATCTAAAGAGAAAGGTAATCAACCTTTATGGTCTCAAGTTTGGATAAAGGGTATTATACCAAAAATAAATATCTTCTATTGGATTTTCCTTTAAAACAAAATTCTCACTTAGGATAACTTGCAAAAAAGAGATATTAATGTGGTTAATAGGTGTAGTCTATGTAAAGGAGGTTTGAAAGATAGAGATCATTTGTTTTTAAACTGTTCTTATAGTCAACAAGTATGGAGCTCTATTCTCAATTATTGGAACATAACTTGGGTTCATCAAAATATCATTGAACTTTTTTTTAAGAGTTAGAGATGTCCCTCTAAGGATACTGATGCTGATTTTCTATGGAAAATTACTCTTCGTCATCTCTGGTGGGGTATCTAGAAAGAAAGAAATAATAGAATCTTTAGAGATAAAGAAATAATAGGGTGGGTTTTTGGACAAAATATTGTCAAGGGAATAAAGGAAAATTTTAAGTCTTAGAGAAAATGTGATCAAAACATTCAAATTGACTCTCCAATGTTATCCAAAGGTTCTAATACTAAAAAAGATGACCCAAGATTAATGACTAGATGGAAGGCTCCCCCTATTGAATGGCTAAAATGGAACTTTGATGGTGCTACTAAGGGTAATCTGGGAAAAGTAGGTTGTGGAGGAGTTTTGAGAGATCATACAGGTAATATAATAGATGCCATTGCAATACCTATTGGTATCTCTAACGATCATAAATGTGAGGCTACTGCTGCTTTATACAAAATGAGGCTAGCAATGGAAACTAGTTTTCCAAACTTTTTCATGGAAGGAAATTCCTTAAACATTGTTAATATGCTTAATGATAAAAATTCAATCACTTGGTTGATTGAGGCTAGTGTTATGGAAATTAAATCTTTAATGAATAAATTTGAAAAAGTGATTATTTCTCACTCTTTCTACGAAGGTAATGTGATGGTAGATTGGAATGCCAACCATGTTGTCCAAATGGGATACAAGATGACATGGAATGGTGACTTAAGTAGAAATGTGGATTTAAAAGCCCTTATTGATTATGATACAACTCATGTGATGGTGGGAAAGATTTTCTAAGATTAGCAATTTAATGATATTTGGGAGTGGGATTACGGATGTTCATGTTCTCTCCCTAAGGAAGTACATTAATATGATTTTAGTCTTGGCACCACATGTATCTATTTTAATACGTGCCTTAGTTGTATCAATGAATGTATTATCTTTGATTAATTCATCTATTCTTCAACTCCATTTGATTTTGGCTTATTGCAGTAATTCAAAGTCTTTGGAAATGGGCAAAGAACCACGAAAACAAGAGCCAAAAAATTGCAAGGCATGGAAGGCCAAAGCTTTTGTATGGCATATTTTGTAGAAGGGTAATGTCACCATTTATTTGGAGTGTCTTCATGGGTATAAACCTCATGTAACTAAGGCATTCTTCAAAAAATGGATTGAAGATAGGGTTTCTCTACATGGAGTGACAATGCATTTGGCTGAAGAGTTGATTGCTGAGGTGATGGATTTACCTAAGGAAGGCATAAAGTTTAGTAAAGAAATGAGTATCTAAAATGTTGCATTTAAGAAATTCCCCAAACTAGATGAAGAGGAAAAAAACTTGGAGAAGAATGGTGATTTCTATGAACTAGGTTAGATTAAGGTTATTTGATAGGATGCGCTCTCATGTATTTGTGAGTATTTTATTTTAGATGGTAGAGCTAAGCATGTTCATAAATTTCATTTTTTATTCCTCAATCACTTTAGGCACAAGGATAGGCTCTCTTTTCCTTTTTATCTAAGATTTTCTTTACTCCAAAGTTTGCAAGCTCATAGTAAAAAAGAGTCTTGTCCAATTTTGCATGAAGGGTTAATTTTACCTATTGAGGGTTATTGTAAAAGCAAGGCCATTATGTCTTGTCCTTCTAAAAAAAGATGGGCTTTGTTAGTGAAACTTACTCTAGGGAGAGTAAGGGTGATGAAGCTATTAAGAGAAAAAGGAGGAGTCTAACGCAAGAAACACAACAAACCCCTCAACAAAATGTGGAAGAGATTACTAAGTCTGATAACTCAAAAAAAAGGAGGAGAAAAATTTGGAGGAGGAGAACATGGATGTGGGAGAATTCAACTCCAATTTGGAAGGCTACCCAGGAAGCAAGGGGGAGATAGGTAAGGATGAGGAGGAAGAAAGTAGTGAGAAAAATATAGGGTCGAGTAATGTTGGTGAAGAGGAAAATCAAAGTAAGCATTCCAAGGGAATGAGGGATGGAAAAAAGAAATGGAAAAGGAAAAGGAGGACCCTTTTGATGTGAATGGGAGGGAAGAGGTAAGGATAGACAAGGATAAGTCTTCTGGTAGAGAAGAAATGAGGAAAGAGAAGAATGAGTCTATTCAAAGGGAGACTATGCTTTCTTTCCTGCATATGGCAAAGCTTAAAGATAATACCTTTCTACAAGCTGACTCATGGATGTATAATGAATTAATGAGTCTAAAAATAAAAATGGAAAAGGTGCAACAAGACCAAGAAATTGACCGTACAAAGATTAGTCAAATGGAAGTGTAGGTCGGTAATATACCAAATAAACTAAAGGAGTATGAACAAAAACTTTGTTTGCTGATAAAAGAAAGTGGCATAAGATGAAGCATGTTACTTCTAGTATTTGTGCTACTGCTGCAAGTTTAGGGAAGTAAACCAATGAAGAAATTATGTCTCCAAGTGGATCAAGTAAAAGAACCAGATAGAGCTCTAAGAAAAGGGTAGCTAGGGCTATTCGTGGGTCGATTTTTGATACCATCTAAGGCATTATGGAGATTGGTAAAGAGGTGGTTAAAATGATTAAAGAGCTGCAATAGTAGCTAGTAGTGTCTTTGGTTTTTGGTCTCTATTTTTTGTAGTGGTCCTGGTATTTGGTCATTATTATTGACTAGTTTGTTTGGTTTTTGTCTTTTCTAAAAACTAGGTTCTAGGTCCTTGTAAAACTTGGTCTCATTTTATGTTCCTTTAATGTGCTTTCAGGTCCCTATAAAACCTAATTTTTCTACCTTTAAACTATAGGTTTTAGGTCCTCATGAAAAATGGTAGTGCTTCATGGTTTATCTTTCTCTTTTCTCTGAAGGGTTTTGGGGCCCCTTCAAAACCTACTTTTACCTTAATTTAAAACTCATTGTATGGTGGCAATAGAGATATTATTTTGCAACCTTGCTTGGTTAATCCAATGGAGGGTCAGTTGGTACAAAAAATTGGGCCCTAGCTAACCTTGCATCATGTGCATTAGGATAGTGTTCTCCCATTGCTGGTAACCTAGTTACTTTTGCTATCCCCTCTTCTATGGAAACAACTGTCAATCCCTATATTGTTGCTTCTCCCTCCTCAAATATACATATAAATTTAGTGGTTGCTTCATCATCAAACTTTGTTAGTTTTAAAAAATACCCTAACTAGCCACATGCATTAAATCTTCTCACTACCTCCACGTCTAAAAGTAAAATGCTATACTCCACTAGTTCTCATTGCTACAATTGTCCTCCCATTTGTGCTTGTTAATTTCAAATTCTTCTCTACTTGCCCCTTCTATAAATTTAGGCTTTCTTTTATTATTGAAAATCATAGGCCTTTTCACATTTTACATTCTTTTCTACTAATTTCCATCATGAACAATACATCATGAGTAATAATAATGTGGGTTTAATGAAAACAAATCATAGATATGTGAGAATCTTCCCAAATTGAATTTAGGTCACATCAAAATTGAATTTGGGTCATTTCATAGCCTGATAGTGAGGAATTATTCAAGAATAAGAGTATGACACATGACACGTGTACTATGGCAACTAGGTTTTAAAAAGAATGTACAAATTTGAAGATCTTTAATAAATAAATAAATATGTCATTGGGAATTAGTAACCTTCCCTACCCCCTATGAAACATGGACAAGTGTCCTCATTTGTCATTATTGGCATGAAATTTGTAACTGGCATAACACCATAATAATATATATAAGGCAGTAATAGATATAACCAACAAAATCTATGTTATATAAATGAATACAAATTTTTAAAGCTTATACCTACTGATTAATCATTGCATGTGCCAAAAGGTGGCATGAGTTGAAGGTTAGTAGTGACAACATATGCCAATGAACTCATTGTGTTATTGGAAGCATTGCAAATTGATGATGCAAAAGATGGGTGGATGGAAGAAAGAAATAAGATGGGTTGAAAAAGAAGAAATTAGAAGGTGAATGAAGAATTTGAACTTTCTGTGGTCATAAAGTGTTTATTATGGGCATGCTTGAAGGAGTTGTTATTGAAGAGCTATAGGCTAGAGGTTGGCACCTTTTGCTACAAGAAGTGTGTTAGTTGGAAAATTTTATAGTTGGAATCGCTAGAGAAACTCATCTTTGGTTTGTGGTTTGTGATAGAGGTGCAACCTATGGCCATTTACAAGCAATTTGAAGTAGAAAAGATCAATAGTTGTTAGCTATATGACTCCATTGTCAAAGACATACTAAATTTCATAAGACCCTAGCCATCAAGTCTGCAACTTCCCTAGATTCTCTTTGAAATGAGAATCGTATAGAAGGGCCCGATCTCCCACTTGGAATTGTTTATTATTAACATGTGCATCATGCCACTTCTTTCACTACTACTGAATGATCTTTTTTCTTTCTAATGCTATCTTTTGCATTTCATCCAATGAGTTCAAGTGAAGAAGTCTCTCTTGTTGTGCTATAGGAAGATTGATGTTCAATTCTAAAGCAGTGCACAGGGATTTATATTCAAATTCAATAGGCAACATTGCTGCTTTTCCATACACAAGTTAAAATGGAGTAAAGCTAGTGGTTGTGTTCCATGTAGTTTAGTATGCCCATACAACTTTAGTTAATCTACTGTTCCAATCCTTCTTGTGTATGTGCACTGTCTTAGTCAAAATGGCTTGAATTTCTATATTGGTGACCTCTACTTGCCCATTTTATTGAGGGTGATAGGGATTGGATTTGTGGTGCCTTATGATGTATTCTATCATAACTTCAGTGATCAAGTTTGATGTACACTAGGCTCCTTGATCTGTGAAAAGTTCTTTGGGAACTCCATAGCAGGTGAATATTTCTTCATATAAGAATTTAGCTACTTTCTCATGTCTTGCATTTTTCATTACCCTAACTTCCACCCATTTAGTTTCATAATCCATGCATACTAAGATGTAGGATTTTCCATTTGATGGTGGGTCAACTGGACCTATGAAGTCCATACCCCATTCTTCATTGAAATGTGTTACCACAATCTATGAATTGAGTGGCATCTCATCAATTTTGGTTGGATGGCCCATCCTCTGCCATTTGTTATAGTTGGTTGTATAAGTTACTACATCCTTATGTAATGTTGGCCAATAATACCTAGTAGTAAGTACCTTTTGTGTTGTTCTCTTTCCTACAAAATGGCCTTCACATGGTTCATCATGACAAGCATGTAGTATGTCATATATTTCATCCTCTCTAATCCATCTCTTCATGATCTGATCTAGTCTAGTATAGAAGAGATTGTTATCTATCCATGAATAATGAAAACTTTTCTCTACTAACTTTCTTTTATCCTTGTGAGAGAAGTATGGGAGCATTCAATTTATAGCTAGATAGTTTGCAATGTTTGCATACCATGGTGTATGAGTTTCTATGTGGAATAAGTGCTCATTTGGAAAGGTATCTTCAATGGGGGTTGGATCTTTATCAACAATGTGTAGTCTAGACAAATAATTAGTAATTATGTTGGACTTGCCTAGCTTATCAATAATAGTAATATCAAACTCTTGTAACAACAAGAGCCATCTTGTAAATCTACTAGTTACAATAGGTTTGTTCATTAAGTACCTTATAGTTGAGTGGTTAGTATGAACAAAAATAGTATATCCAATTACATAATGTTTGAATTTTTTCAATGCATAGACTACAACTATAAGTTATTTTTTAGTTACTGTGTAATTTAGTTCAGGGCCATGAAGGCTTTTACTAATATAGTAGATGATATTTTCAAGATTAGCATGCTTTTGTCCTTATATAATACCTACAACATAGACTGATGCATCAATATGAGTATGAAATGGAATTGACCAATTAGGTCCCTTTAAAACTAGTGTTTTAGTGAGGAGTTTCTTGAGCTATAGGGAGGCTTCATTACATTCAGTTGTCCAAATGAATTCAAATTCCTTAGTCAAAATTGTATACAAAGGAATAGCTATTTTACTAAAATATTTTATGAAATGCCTATAATACCCAGCATGACCTACAAAAGATCTTACATCCTTTGATTTTGTAGGTATGAGCAATGTTAGAATTACCTCTATCTTAGCTGGATCCACTTGTATTCCTACAACTGATATAAAATGACCAAGCACCACTCCTTCCTACATGAGCATGAAACATTTCTCACTATTGAGTGATAGATTATGTTCTTTGTATTAGATAAGAACCTTTTCAAGATTCACCAAGAATTATGCAAAGGTGACTCCAAACATTGTAAAATCATCCATGTATATTTCCATGCAATCATGCAATATATCAACAAAAATATTGATGACAACTATTTGAAATGTTGTAGGGGCATTACTTAGGCCAAATGGCAAGATAGGATATGAAAAATTACCCCATGGGCATGTAAATATGGTTTTATCTTGATCTTTAGGAGCTATTCTTATCCGATTATAACCACTGTACCCATCTAGGAAAGAAAAATATTTCTTACCAGCCAGAATGTCCAAAACTTGATCAATGAATGGTAAAGGAAAGTGATCCTTCTTGGCTTCCTTATTTAATTCTTTTTAATCTACACAAATCTACCATTTCTCTCCCTTTTTAGGCACTATAACCAAAGGTGAGACCCATCTACTATCAGATATAGGGTATATAAAACTAGCATCAAGCAAATTTTGTAGTTCGATTTTAACTATTTCTTTGAGGGATAGATTAATCCTTCTCTAGGGTTGACAGAGTGGAAAATACCCTTCATTGATATATATTCTATGTGTGCATAATGTAGGACTTAACCCTTTCATATCCCCATAGTCCCATGCAAAAGCCTTTTCATGTTTTTGAAGAAGCTCGGTTAACTGTTTCACCTATATAGAAGGCAATTTGGGATTTACATGGAGATTATGACCCTTTGACAACTTAATAGTAGTTGTGAGATTAACTATAGCAGTTTCAAAGATTGGACTTGTATTTAGTTCACATGGTAAAAGTTGATGGATAATGTCTAGCTCCTTGGGTAGAAAACAACTCTCATTACATTCCTCATATGTAGTTAAATATAACACATAACTGTTAGATACATTTTTTCTACCACACAAGTATTATTAAGAATACTCTAAATTACTATACCCTCTTCTTGCAGCTTCAGAAAAGACTTTCTATGTAAGATCATAAGCTATTCTATAGAGTTTAACTCGTCTTCTCCATCCCCTAAATCTAACAATATGGATGTACTTAAATCTAGTTGTGGTTGTGTTGGAGGATATAGATCAAATTTCTTTCTTGCCTATCCATTTGATATGGTCATACTCCCTAACCTAAAACTTATATTTGCATTAGCTATAGCTAACCATGGTCATCCTAAGATGACAGGGTAACCAGATAAATTGATTTTTGGGGACAAAATCATGAAATCTACAAGGCACTCTAGAGAGTCTAGGGTTACTACTATGTCTTCTATTATCCCATCAAGAGTGATAGTTGTACTATCTGCAAGTTATGAAATTGTCAGGGGTAGCTCTTAGTCCTTCTATATTTAGTTTTTCCATAGTATCTTTAGTCATAATATTTATAGCAACACCAAGATCAATCAAAACATTTTTAATAGACTGACCATTTATAATCAGATTCATAACTGGACTTCTTAGATCAAAATATTTAGGAATAACCATTTTTCCTAACATAATATCAACCAATTTTCCTACAACATGGATTGTGGTTGGGTGCTTTTTCTTTCTCCTAAGTTTTTTAAAATAGGCTTCTCTAATGGCTTTGCCATAAATAGGAACATCTTTAACAGCTTGGAATAAAGGAGTTTAGACATGCATGTTCTTTAGCTGATAAATGATATCAAAGGATTTTTTCCTTTGTTTGTGTATGTTTTTGTGGTATGAGCTTTTCTAGAAAAAGAGGTTCAACTACCATTTGGTCTTGAGCTAAGCTAGTTATATTGGTTGGGTGAACCATTTGTGGCTAAGAAGTTGCGGGTTCTAATGCTATAAGAGTATCTAATATTTTAGTTATGAGAGGTGGTTTAGGCATTGGTAGGGTTGTACTATATCTCAAATGTATATCTACAACATTTAGAGCATAAGCAGGGTATTGCTAAGCATCAAAAAAATACATGGGTTGCTGTGGTTGCTGGTTATTTGGATTTGGCTAAGGTTGAGTAGGCAACTGAGTTTGCTTTTGAGGTCCAAAACTTGTAGGTGGTGGAATTAGTGGAATTTTTTGGATTGGAAGTACTAATTGTGAATTACCAATATTTTGGTAAGGCCATTGCTAAGGTCCTCCTCTCCATTAGTTTGTAGATTGCCAATTCCCTTGGAGTGATTGCCATTAGTTCTTTTGATTCTGTTATTGATTATTTCTTTGGTTAGACCATTGATTGTTTTGCTAGTTTTTCCATGAAAGTTGAGAACTTTGAGGCCATTGAGATTGTTGTGGATTATTTTGTCAAGAATTATTCCAATTAGGTTGACTATATTGTGGATGACATTGGGTATTGTGGCTTTTCCATTGATTACCATATAGATTTAAATTTTTTAAAGGGTCCTGAGGTATAACTTGACATTGGGCCCATGGTCGGCATTGAGAAGCAAAGAATACTTGCTCATCCTTGCCATCTATCTTAATGTACTTAGTCGGAAGATGTTGGTTCTCCATGCTAGTGACCAACTTGTATTGGCAATCTCTCTTCTTCTTCTGGTAGTGTGGGTAGTATTTAGCTAGTTGCACCTTAGATTTTGCATGCTTCTTCTTTGTAGTCATTGTGTTGAGATGTGTAGAAATTTCATTTATGATGTTTTTTTTAAAATTTGAGAGTAGATTAGATATCTCAGGCTTTGAAATACCTTGATTGATTTCTTTAGTGGCCATAGTTTGGTGTCCTCTTCCTTTCTTCATAGTTGACCTTGAGTAGTTAAGATAGATTTTCTTGAGGTCATCCCAAGAAGATTGATATATAGCACCACCAACCATTAGGTCTAGTTCTTCTAAACAATTATCATTCACCTCTCTCAAGAAAACTAGCTTTTGCGAATCCTCTACTAGTACATGCTGAGGGTTCTTCTACAGTATATAGAAGAAATGTGTAACATAGTCTTTCAATGTTGCATCCTCCTTTTGTGATAGTCTAAATATATCATATCCTCTTGAATCATTTTCCTTGTAATGCTCTTTGTATTTATCTAGAAATAGAATTTTCATTTCATGCTAGGTACCTACTACATTGGCTCCTAAACCCATGAACCATCATAAAGCTGATTCATTCAATGTTGCTGGAGACAACTGAAGCTAATAGGCATCAGTGTTATAGTCAAAGCTATGATAGAGTATGTCAAACTCAAACAAGAAAGTATCAAGATTTTTAGTTGCAAGGCCATAGAAATTTGGAAGAGCAGGTGTAGGTACATTTTTGAGATTAGCATTGGTTATGAAGCTTGGGAGAGGAAATAGAAAAGTAGGTTGTGCCATTACTGGAGGTATTTGATTATGGGGTTTCAGCTAAAAAGAAACATTTTGTACTAGATTATTAACAATAGGTGGATTTGGAGTAGAACTACTAAGAAAGTTGGCCAAAGTTTTAGCAACAGGTTGAAGACCACTGGTGTCCAAGGGTTATGCTCTAGAGAAAGATTCTATAGGAAAAATAGGGATTTCATCTTGAAAAGGCAACTCAACTTCTTCTTCAATTTCTTTGTTCAAAATAATAGCCTCCCGTGAAATAAATCTACCATATTCATCTCATTATCTTCCTCTTCAATTCATGCAATTGAGTTCTTCACACTAGCAAAGAAACTACTAGGACTATAAATCTCTAACTTAAAAAAATATGACCCAAAAATGTTCTTAGCTTGACACCATCCCTGGCAACGACACCAAAAATTGTCCGCCTCACAATACGTGTGTGATAATCATGCCCAAGGCCTTACTTAGGAATAGTATATTCAATCTAAGGATTATTCTCCATACCATGAGGGGCATTTAATTTGTCAACCTAGGGACATATACTTGAAATAGTCAATACAGTATGTGCACTAGGTTTCTTAAAGAGTCATTACGCTTATATTGTAGGAAAATAAAATGCGAGGAAAGAACCTAAACTAGTGCTACAGGGAACTAATGCATTTAACTCTTTAGTAAAATGATTGTTGGAAATGAAATTAAATGCTAACCTATATTCCAACTTAGTCCATCCACTATAACTGTTCTCATAGATGTTGTAGGAACACTCACAAAGTATGATGCTATAGGAGGAAACTTACAACTTATACTTGAAATACTAGAGATGCTGGAAGTAAATCTACACTACTCTACTCTAATCCACCTCCCAAGTGGGCCCCCTTGGTCAGCTTCTACTAATCTATTAATACATAATGAAAACCAAGAATTATCTCATTATATTTTGAAATTCCTTACATGAGCACAATACCTAAAACTATAAAATAATTCTCTACTAGAGTCAACAATTTCTTTTCATAAGATTTCTTTTTCCCCTTCTTAAAACTATTTATCCAATCCCTATAAATAGTGGATCAACACTTATTCTAAAATAGGAAAGATAACAAACTAACTACAAATTTTCTAGAGAAAAAGAAGGAAATATAATAGTTCACAGACAAATAGTAAAGTCTAGATGACCAATTCAACATAATAGTAAACACAGAGGAAATATAGCAACTTTTCATCCCTACATTCATGGAATAATGGCTCCTTCTTTGTAGTAGCCATGTCTCCTTATACCATTATGGTTCTTCTATCATGACTGGACTTTAATGTTCCTCCTTGAATTCCAACGACCATCTCCAACTTCTTCCCTATTAGGTTAGTTATGATGTAGAAATATTTGCAAACAAGCATACTTAAATTAAATCCAAATATTGGAACACACATTCTAATGTTTATATGAAATACTACATTATATATATAATATTGGCAAAATATGACAAATTATCTACCTATAGGTTAATGGTTCTATCTCAACTTAATCATAAGTTTAGCTAAACATAAGTTTACAAATGTCTGGGCAATGTTAAAACAACATATTTTAAAATTATCATAAAATAGAGGCAATAATTAGCCTCATCAAAATCCATTATTTAAAAAAAAAAAAAAAAGTACATGCTTTTAAAGTTTTTTCAAAAAGTTTATTTTTAAAAAGTGCCTCCATTAGCAAAGGATGCTGCATTAGAAAAGGACATCAACATCACCTATCCATTTTCTAACATTAGTAGTATTGGGACACAAGTCAAGATGTCAGCATTATTGAGTCAAAATTTGATGGCCTTCAAACCATCATTTATTTTATTTGTTTTGTTCTAGATACTTGTTGATGGTTTTTTGGTCATATATTCATCATCCAGAGGTATTTTTTGACAAATCTTATATTTTTAGAAATCTCTTTCCAATCGCAGCATGATGGTGCAAGTTATCTAGGCTTTTGATATTGTTTGATTGCATGTTTATGCTGTCAAAGATAAAGGTTCTATATTACACTTTGGGAGACATATCTTGAGCATCCAGATGTTGTTTTTCAAAAAATATCATTGGAAAGATTTTTTTTTATTCTTTCAATTGATGCTAGTTTTTACTATAGATTTTTCTTGATGAAAATTCTATTTTTTTTTCATTTTTGTATTCTGGTGGATATCTTGGTTGTTTTAGGTCTGGGGATCAATTTTATTGCTTCAAATAATTTTTCTTGGGATATTGTATCAACCTTTTATCTATTTTGATCTTTGTTGACATCTTTTTGTAGTATTTATGTAAACATATTGAGAT
Organism: Cupressus sempervirens; assembly: GCA_028749045.1. NCBI lineage: Eukaryota > Viridiplantae > Streptophyta > Pinopsida > Cupressales > Cupressaceae > Cupressus > Cupressus sempervirens. The sequence goes on from CM053789.1 coordinate 448,686,538, forward strand.
AAAGTGCCACTTTATTACATTTTAGGATCTTACACATCTTTGTGTATTGTTGTACTCTCGCTACATTATAATGTTCCTTGGGTGGTTTAATGTTTGTCATATTTTCCATCTTCCTTTGTCAAGTGAGTGCTCCTTCCACAACATTAGCCTCATAATGTTTCAATGATACATTCCATTATAGGTGTTTGTACTTCTTTTTCACTCTCGGTGTTCCTAATTCTTCTTGTTTGTAGGAGACATTGTATTCAATTTTAGTGTTATCTTACCTTTTAGTATTATAAGGGGGTTCTATTGGTTATATTTCTCTCTTGGTTCAATAGGTTGATCTATGTTTTAGAATGTGTTCCTATGTATTAGGCAATTGTAGGGATTGGATTCCTATGCATTTTGATGAGATGGATATCATTTACCATATAGAAACTCTTTCTTTCCTAATTTTGGAGGTCACAAAGATATATTCCATCTTGGATGGATTAGATCTTTAGACTTAGTCTTCTCTACCTAGTCATGTTCTATACAATGCGGGTTCCTTAGATCAATAGTTTGATAGTGTTTAAAACTTCATGCTTCAATGGTGTTCTTAATGATCACTCTTTTTTTTCCTATCTTTTGGGATATTTTTTCCATCTCTTTTTAGAGCAGGGTTTTTCTTGTGTGGTTTTCTCTATTTCTCCTCTTTATAGAGATTTGGTTGTGCTTGGGTACTTGATCAGGTCTCTATTTCTAGGACCCATTTATTTTTTTTCTTTTTCTTTTAGTAGTATTTTCTAGGTTTTTAGTTACTCCCTAAGTTTATCTTAAGGGGGGTTGTTAGAGTAATAAGCTATTGTCTTATTAATTAAATTATTTTTATTTAATCATTAAGTCACTTATTATCTCTAGTTTATTTAAGATAAACTTTGGGCTTATAATAATAAATTATTTTATTAATTATTATCACGTAACCTAGGATATTTCCCTTTAAGGTTTTACCTTTCTCCTCTTATAAAGATGGTAATTGTAAATCTATTTATTCATTCAATATAATTTGCAATTCTTTTTTGCGCATCAAGAATGTTTGATCTTCTATGGATATGTTCATTTCAACCTCCATAGCTTTTTCTTCTCTCTTTTTGTGACAAGTTTTTGCAAGTAGGTAATTCTTGGGAGTTGTGGGGTTGATCTTTCATAAAATTAAATCCTTTAACTTACACCAAATGATCATCTTGCAACCAACTAATACCACAAGGAGTAGGATGTTTCAATATTTCCAAATTGAGTTTCTTTACCATTTATTAAGAAACAAGATAATCAGTATGACGTCCATCCATAATAAATTTGCAACATTTACCTCTAGACTTAAAAATAGGTTGGAGTAAGTTTCTTCTTTATATTAATTCCACACCATTCTTAGCCAACATGATTCTTCTCATAAAAATAGATTCTGCAATTTTAGGTGAAGCCATATTTGCCCAAGATTGGGGAGGAAGTGAGAACTTTTTGACCTTTGACTATGCAGGAAGCTTTGAAGCAAGCAAAGCTGATTGAGATGAAGTCTAGTTATCATGGGGCTTCATACAAAACCAGCATGAATCCACCTACTCCAGATGTCAGTAGGAATCAAAAGCCTCCACAAGGCAGTTCAAAATCAAGATTTTCTGGTGGGAAATTCAAGAAGAGAAAGTTTGTTAAGAACTCCAAGGGTTCAGAACAGCCTAAACCCTCTCAATCACCTCAGAGTGTGTAGAGTAATAAGCCATTTTATAATCCTTTAGGTCAGAACATGGGATTTAGGAAATCTATTGAGTGCTTTCATTGTGCTCAGTTGGGTCATTACTAGTCTCAGTGCCCTAACTGGAACAAGCCAAAGGTTGGATTTAAGCCAGCCAAGTTTGAAGTGACAGTTGGTGATTTTTCCAGGAACCACCATATCTTTGCAACCCTAGATCAGAAGCAAGCCAAACACTAGAACATGGTTATTGAAGCTCAGGGTAATACTCAAGGTATGAAAGTATCTATTTTATTTGACTCTGGAACTACAGATTCATTTATTTCTTGTGCTTTAGTTGCAAATAGAGGAATTCCTATGGTTAGGATAAGGAACAGATGGCAAGTGGAGTTAGCGTCAGATCCAAGGTGAACATTGATATTGTTGCTCCTAACTATAAGATTCATATGAAAACTTTCACTACTTCAACGAACCTTAGGGTTATACCTTTAGGATTGTATGACATAGTTTTGGGTATGGATTGGTTAGAATAGCATCAAGCCATTTTGGATTGCAAGGATAAGTCAATCAGTTGTGTAGATGATCTTAAATTAGATAGAGTTATTGTGGGAATCAAGAGACCCATCTCTTTACGGACAGTTTCTGCCAAGCAACTAGCAAGGTGTGTTCGAAAAGGCTACAGTTTGTTTGCCATATCAGTAAATGACTTAAATGATTCGATGGATAAAGGTTCTTCTCTCGATCATCCAATTTTGTAGAGTTATTAAGATGTTTTTGTTGAAGAGATTCTTGGAATACCTCCGAGGAGAGAAATTGATTTTTGAATCGATTTAGTGCCAGGAACGAAACCAATTTCCAAGATTCCTTACAGAATGATAGCTCAAGAGCTTGTCGAACTTAAATTTCAATTGGAGGAGCTTTTAGAGAAGGGTTTAATTTGTCCTAGTGTTTCACCTTGGGGTGCTCCAGTGATCTTTTTCAAGAAGAAATATGACTCCTTAAGACTTTGTATCGATTATAGACAGTTAAACAAGGTCACAATTAAGAACAGGTATCCTTTGCCTAGAATTGATGACTTGTTTGACTAGGTCAAGGGTGCCCGAATCTTTTCAAAGATTGATCTGAAGTTTGGGTATCATCAACTTAGAATCCAGGAAGCTGATATTTATAAAATAGCTTTTTGCACCAGGTACGAACACTATGATTTTACAGTGGTACCTTCTGTTTTCATGAGCTTAATGAATGGTGTGTTTAGAACTTATCTAGACAAATTCATAGTGGTTTTTCTGGATGATATTTTGGTGTATTCTAACTCTGTTGAGGAGCATGAGTAGCATTTAAAGTAGGTTTTTAATGCCTTTGTAGGAACAAACTATATGCTAATCTTGAGAAGTGCGAATTCTTCAAATCAGAGATTTTCTACTTAGGACATATCATTTCAGGTGATTGAATTTTTGTAGATCCATCCAAGATTCGGGCTATTGTTGATTGGCCAACACCTATGAATGTGTTCGAGGTTCGAAGTTTCATGGGTTTAGCAAGCTATTACCGTATATTTGTGTCAAACTTCTCCAAAATAGTGCATCCTATTACATCTCTTCATAGAAAAGGGAAGAAATTTGTATGGACAGAGGAGTGCGAGGTAACATTTCAGAAACTTAAGGAATGCTTAACCAGTGCACCAGTTTTGGCAATCCCGGATTCAACTAAGGAATTTTTGATTTGCACTGATGCATCCTTGGATGGCATTGGGGCAGTTTTGATGCAAGAGGGACATGTTATAGCTTATGAGTCTCGAAAGCTAAAGAATCATGAGGTGAATTACCCAACTCATGATCTCGAACTTGCTACGATAATGCATGCTTTGACTAAGTGGTGGCATTTTCTTTTAGGTCAATTATTTGAGTTACATTCTGATCATCGTAGCCTTCTGTATCTTTTCACACAACTAGACCTCAATGTTAGGCAATGAAGATGGATGGAGTTCCTGTGTCAATATGACTTTAAGATTAAGTATGTGTACAGGAAGGTGAATGTGGTTGCTGATGCGCTGAGTAGAAGGCAACATGAATTATCTTCTTTGATCCTAATAGTGGATCTTAAGGATAAGATTTTATAGAACCTTTTCATAGATCGTTGGTTTCAGGATGTTAAGGTGGTTATTGACAGTGGCAGTTTCTTGGAAGGAAATTTTGAGGGGTATTCAGTGAATCCTAAAGGTTTGCTGCTGTTTAGAGGGAGTGTGTACGTTCCTGAGTTGGGAGATTCGAGAGTTTTGGTTATGGTTGAGGCACACAAGGCACCATATTTGGCTCATCCGAGTGTCAAGAAAATGCATGCTGACCTTAAGAAGCATTATTATTGGCCTGGAATAAAGAGAGACAACAGATTTTGTGGCTCGATGCTTGGAATGTCAACGCATTAAGGCTGAACATCAGCACCCCGCAGGATTATTGCAGCCACATAGTATTCCAGAATGGAAATGGGACACCATTTAAATAGATTTTATTACTGGATTTCCTATTATAGCTCATAGGCATGATGCTATTATGGTGGCAGTGGACCAATTTTCAAAGGTTGCTCATTTTATTCTTGTTAGATTGTCTTATAATGCAACAACGGTTGCCAAAGTTTATATGGAACAAATAGTTAAGTTACACGAAATTCCTAAAAAGATTATTTTTGATAGGGATCTAGTGTTTACTTCATCTCTTTGGAAATCCATGCAGTGAGAGTTAAGTACTCAGCTGAATTTCAGTTCAGCTTATCACCCAGAAACAGACAGACAAACTAAATGTGTCAACCAGATTTTGGAAGACATGCTTAAGATGTACGTAATGGATAGACAGAATAAATAGGAGGAGTACTTACACTTGGTTGAGTTCACGTATAATAATGGATATCATAGTTCCATAGGTATGGCACCATTTCAACCATTGTATGGTAGACCCTATAGGATTCTGCTCAGCTGGGATGATTTGGAGGATCAGATTTGTTGCAAGATTTGGAGCTGCAAGTTAAGAGGATTAGAGAGCACCTTATTACTGCTCAATATAGACAGAAGAAATATGTTGATAAGCATAGGATTGACCATCAGTTCTTGGTTGGTGATAAAGTGTTTCTTCGGGTGAGATCGCGTAAGAGCCCAATTCGTTATGGTAAGGGGTCCAAGTTAGCACCATGATTTGTAGATCCATTTGAAATTTTGGAATGGATTGGACCTGTTGCCTAAAAACTTGCCTTGCCATCGAGTCTTTCACGCATTCATAATGTATTTCATGTTTCTATTTTGCATAAGTATATTCCTGATATTGCTCACATGCTGGATTGGAAAAATTTGCAGATTTTGGATGGTCAGATCATGCTTGAACCAGTGCAGATCATGCAAAGCAGAACTATGAGTTTAAGAGGAAGAGAAATAAGGTAGGTAAAAGTCCTATGGGACCCCAATGATGAAACTTTTGCTACCTGGGAGGACACTGAATTGATGAGGACAGCTCATCCGCACTTGTTTGCTAACTTCTAAGAGAAAGTCAATGCCTAGTGGGGGAGGATTTCATGCCTGACCTTTACTTTGTTCTTTTATTGTTTATTAGGACCTTGTGGACATAGTATCTTTCTGATGATATGTTCTTTTTATCTGTTGAATTGTGTGCAGAAATAATTTTCCTTGCTTAGGCATATTGTTATTATATAGTTCAATTTGATGCAATAAATTAAAAAGTATTATTTTCAGTTGAAATGTTATGTTACAATTGTGTTTTAATGATGATAAATATTAAAAGATTCTCTGGTTTATAAATGTGTATATATATATATATATATATATATATATATATATATATATATATATATATATATATATATATAAACTTATTCAGTTTTGACTATGGAACATTCACTCTATTGAATTGTGCAAGAGGATTATAATTCTAAGTTTATTTACTTGTGATTTATGAGAATTAGAAAAGTTAATGACCTTAACGTATCTATGTTCTCCTAAATATTTGATTACCTATTATAGAGTCTTATGTTTGTTTATTGGGGATTAAATACCTAATGGCATTAGGATTTGTATGGGATGAGTTAAAAGGGTATGATACCCACGGCTGTTATAACTGAAGTGATTTGTGGAGTTATGCGTTTTAATATGATTTGTAATTCCATGATTGTAGATTACCTAGAATATATGTATATATATTCTTTTGGTTATTTGATTAGGTTTTTGTTTAAAATATCAATGGCTTCTATATGTTTTATGTGATACTTTTGAAATAGCTTAAAACTGTGGCTATTACCTTTCATTAATGGATTAATGGCATATCAAATTTTTAATTGATATATGGAAGGAGGTTTTTATATCTTAAAGCCCTAAGGGGTTTTGCATTGCTTTCAAAGCATAGCATATAATGGGATATTTGCATTTTTCTTGCCAAACATGGCGGTGGTATTTGTGGCTGCCATATGCTCAGTCTTGTTATGAGTGATAGTACAATGAATTTTTGCAGTAGCATCTTTATTGAGATATTATGGCACTAAGGGTTTTGATGACCTTTTTGTTTTGTGAGTGGGTTCCTGTTAAGATAGGGCCAAAAATATGGCCACATTACCTTGTTCAATAAGTATCTGTAGCCTCAATGCTGAGAAGACAACATTATGAAAGGGCTTGTGGACAGAGGTTTTGTGTTTATGAGGTTGAGATATGTGAAGTTGTTTACAACCAGTCCATTTGATACATTGATATAAGGTTTTTCTTGTTGGATATCATTTCCCCTGTTTCAAATCAGCATTCGAGCTCTGCATTTTGGAAGTGTGGTTTGCAAATTTGATTTTGGTTAAGGTAGCGAGTTGTGGAGTGTTTCATTCATCCTCTACTACTTTACAAGTAGGGGAAATTTCTTACCCTACTCTCTCTTTCACTATATAGTCTACATTTGTATTTGTTAGGTATGTTTTTATACAGTTGTCTGTTTTTAATGTGGAGTGTTCATACTTAACTATGAAGTATGGTGATATACTTTGTGATTTGTTGTTTATTAGAGTTGCTAGGTCTATAAATTTGTTATGTTATGACTATCAAACTTTGTATGGACCGAGGGTCAAGTCCTTTTGTTAATGGTTATCAGTTCTTGTTTACAATTTTTAATGGGATATCATTTAGCATTATGTCAAACAGTTATTAGTATTTCTTTTGATACGAATTCACACTCAAATATGGATATGTGCAAAGCATGGCACTGTGTGCAATGCTATGTAGATACCCACCTTTGAATGTAGAATATGGAGATACCATATTGGGGGTGGTTATATGTATATGATCAAACTCTGCCCTAAGCATATTCTTTTCTTCACCATGGTTAAACCAAGTTGGGGCCTCATGCTTGCAACAGTCAGTTTGAAAGTGATTGTGGCTTTGACAGGGCCGAGTCTTGATAGAATCATATCTTGAGTTTATCATTATGTAAAGTCAACCACAGTCGTGTGTTTGTATTAGTTGTAGTCTCACAATGGTTTGAGGGCATAGTTACCTTGTTATATGAATTCACTGTCTGAAATTATATATTTATAATGGGCTTGAAATTCGATAGCTTGGTTATTTTGTGTTTCAAAACAGTGATAAAGAAATCAACATGTGTGGTTTTTTGTTTATAATGACTAAGTTAAGTTGTGATAGCATAAACTTCTTATTATAGTTATGGAAATAGAATTGTTTTGGATGCTGCAGTTCAATATCAGTATGGTCATCATGTGAACAATTGATATGCATATTTTAGCATAAGGATTACATTGCTTATTAAATTTTGGTTAAAGGCATGCTGAAAGTTACATTTCATTTTAATGAATTGTATTTTGGATAATCAATTACATTGTTAAGGTTCATTTGTTTAAGCTTTGGCTGCATTTGCATTCTATTATGTTTAAATTTTGTTGTGAAGTATCTTTATAACATCTATGGTTTGTTTTGACATAATAGGTTTGAAATAGAATTTTCTTTAATCTATCCAGATGCATCTCAGTTCATAATTGAAATAGAAAGATATTTCATGTATAAAGCAGATTTATGATATATGTTTGATGAATCGTTAAGCAAGAATGTCATATGAGCATTGTTTTACTATCTTGGTCATTACAAAGGATAAGTTTAGTTTATTATGGCAGTAGGAGTAAGTAGTATAGTATTACGACTGGTTAATATCATTAAGTGGATGTATCAGTTTAGTTATATTTACTAGAGCATAATATTATAGTATTTATTTTTGTTGTTATAATAATCTAGATTTACTTTTGAGTTTGGAAGTAAAAGATGAGTTTCTTTCTCAAAAGATGAAGAATGTAATATCATGAATTGTTATTCGTAGTTTGTACATTCTTAGAATATCTCTTTGATGTGTATTTTAAGGATAGATGTAATGAATGTATATCGAGGTGGCTGAATATCAATTTATTCTATTCAGTTAATTAATTTAGTGATAAATTTAAAATAATTGGGTGGGTTAATTACATATAAAATATAATTGGCTTTACCTATGACTTAAACCTATATGGTTAAGTACGGAGAAAAGACATAACTCTATTCTGTCATTGACAAGTATAATAGAGAATTCCGCTATGTGTTGACTATGGGCATACCATACAAGGATGCAGATTCTTAGTGCCATAACGATGACACCTCAGTATATATATGATTCATTTACGAGTTATTCTTAGTGCGAGTTTAATTTTGCAGTGATGAGTAAATGTTTACTTCTTGCATATTAATTTCAAAACTGCATAATGTTAAGTGGATCAGATATCTGCATTATGGTTTTGTATATGTTTATTCTAACATGCTTGCAGGAGGATTATGCTTTTCAACTCAGTGTGTACTAAACCCCTCTTTTGTGTTGTGTTGCATTCTGTGTGTATTTCTAGGTGCTTCGAGTTTGCAAGTAGCTAAGGATTTCTATTGAAGTTTTCTTAAATCAACATTTAGTTCTTATAGGGTCCATATGTTGGACATAGATGTTCAAGAATGAAATTGTAATTCAATATTGTACTGAACTTGATATGTATTAGTGTCTTAATGGAATCATATTAGGATGATATCATCTTTCATTATGAGATTTTCAGATTGAGATTGATTCAATCTGCGTGCTTGTACTTGTATTAAGTTGAATTTTTAAAAAAAATTGTGTTCTTTGTACTTGTTTTGAGTTTCATATTTATTTGTTTTTGCTTGTGGTAAGTGTTATAGGCTTTTAGTTTATAATCTCCAATAATAGGAAACTCTTTGTACAATACAATATTAACCTCAATGAATTAATGGCATATTACTTAATGTGTTATAAAACCTTATGCAGTCTTAGTTATAGGTCCATATTTTAGCCACCTATATAGATCCAAGAGCACATAAGATAACTCTTAAATATATAACCTTGCTGAATTAAATTTTAGGCATCATATTAAGAACAACATAAGAAATCAACACTCAAGAAGATTTCACATAACTTCCACAAATTGTAATATCAAATCATGTGCACTTAGGATAATGATCCATGATATGTGCATAATATAAAGTCAATTTCATGGAATATGGAAAGGAAAAACAATTGTTCATAGAATCACACTGCTGAAAGGATAACCAAAAAATAGAAAATAATCAAATATATTTTTGGGGATGCAAGATTGCTAACATCCAAAGGATTCTCCTCCATCAAAATTATTGATAAAAGGCTAATATATATCATGCTCAACAAAGTCTAAAGGCATAGAAGAGTGATAGAAATTCTGGCTAATTATTTTGGTTTCTTCATTATCATGAGAAACTTAAGACATTTATGCTTAGGAGAATCTATGGATTTCATGGAATAAAGCAAAGGAAGACAAAGATTAACTTGAGATTTATTAGAAATAGGATTACCAATGATAGTAGTATACACAATCTTGCCAAAACATTCCATGAAAAGAGAGATAAAACCATGAAGATGATTAACAAAACTATTAAAAGATTGAATTCACACATCAAATAAATAATTGAAATATTTATTAAATTTATTATCAAATATATTTTCTTTATTTATATTATTCACCATGGAAGAGGGGTCAATGAGGACACTATGAGAATTCAGATGAGGTACCTTAGTGGTAATGTAGAGATGACAATTAGGAGCTTTGACCATTTCAACATGATCACATGTAATTCAAGGTTTAGGTTTAGGTTTGGAACGTTCAACATGGTTCAAAAAATGATTGGATTCTTCAAGTTTATCGTCATAAATACCTTTTTTAGTGAAGGAAAGTTAGACAATAACATTAGTGGAGTGAGAAGGTAAATGGTTGGTGTAAATTTAAAAGTTCTAATTTGGAGGTTCTATATATTTGTTTCTATGATTAGTATTAGGAGCAATAAATATAACATTATTATCATGAGATCTTTAATATCATTCTTCAAAGAGTAGAAACTTTTAGTGTTAATAATAGGTTGTCAATGACAATGATAATAAGCATTAGTATAATAGGATTTAGGAAGAGGTTTTATAGTATCTAATGGTATAATTATAGGAAGTTAATTATTCTATAATTAAGTAAGTTTGTCATCACACTATGTTAAGATTTAAATAAAGGATTAAAAGCATGATTTTGTCTAAAAATAGAAGATATGAGAGGCACATCTTTTGATATCTCCACCTCATTTATTATATTTGATATTTTATTTGATCTTGATGTAATTTTTGGGGTTTTGAAACTTGTTAGGATGTGAGGTGACATCACTCTTATAAATGGTAACAAGAGCCATTGGAGTGTTTCCCACAAACTAACTCACTTGTAAGTTATAATGATATATAATTGCACATAATTATGAAAAAGAAGTAAATTAGATAAGAAGAATATTATTTCTAATATTCTTTTAAAAATTTGCAAATAAAGATATATTATATATCAACATTAGGCACAAAATAAATAATTTGAGAATGAAAATGTTTAAATCTACAAGAACGTCACTTACACTTTATTTAACTCCTTTTCAAAAATATGTTAAATTACAAATGAAATTTGAGGACCAATATATATATATATATATATATATATATATATATATATATATATATATATATATATATATATATATATATATATATATATATATATATATGTATATGTATATATATATATGTATATGTATATATATATATGTATATATATATATATATGTATATATATATATATGTATATATATATACATATATATATGTATATATAAATAAGTATATATATATACATACATATATGTATATACATCTATATATATAGATGTATATACATATATGTATGTATATATATATATATATACTTATATATATACATATATATACATATATATATATACATACATATATGTATATACATCTATATATATAGATGTATATACATATATGTATGTATATATATACTTATATATATATACATATATACATATATACATATATACATATACATATATATACATACATATATATATACATACATATATACATATACATATATATACATACATATATACATATACATACATATATACATATATATACATATGTATATATATATGTATATATATATGTATATGTATATATGTATGTATATATATGTATATGTATATATGTATGTATATATATATATGTATGTATATATATGTATGTATGTATGTATGTATTTTTAAATTATTGAATGAAAGCATTAGATTTTTTAAAAAGGAATCAATGTAATAAGTTGGAAATCTAATACCAAAAACCAAAAAGGAGGGTAAAATGTGAGGTTCAATAGTAGCATAAAAATTAAGAGGTATACAAGTTGGAACATAAATATTAAGATGTTGATTAATTTCCTTTTTATTTTTAGATATCACATTAGAGAAAGTTGTTGTGGTTCCACAACACATGCCCCATTTCTGCTAGAAATGGGGACCCCCTACTTTATTTTTTGGCTTTTTGGATCCCTATTCTAGGATTCGAGTCTTTTTTAGGGTTTTATTGGTCAAATGTGGGTCAAAACTAAAAAACCTAGATACAAAAAAATAGAATTTTAGAGGAAGAAGACCCTTTTTATTGTAACAAGAAAGGTGCACTGGCACACCTCATTAGGTGCGCTAGTGCACCAAATCAAAAAGAGGGGAATTTTCACCTTTGGTGATGCACAGATGCACAACAGTGCAACACCAAAGAAACCCAGACCTATATAATCCCTTCCAGCCCCTTCTCCTTCACATTGCTTTCACTGTCTTCATTCTCATTCTCCAAAGCTCCCAAGTCACACCTCCACACTTGAACTAATATGCCTTCCACCTCTACCTCCTGCAAAACACTAAGCAAAAACCCATATTAAACACCAAAAATAGGTGTGCACCAGCACACTTGTTTTTTCTTTGAAAAAAATCCAAAACTTAAAAACTTAAAAAATTAATAACAAAACTAAGGTGTGCATCAACACACCTTAAATTTTGTTTTACCCTTATGTGCTTAAGAAAATGAGGTGCGCATCAACACACCCCATGAGGTGCATTGATGTGTACCTCATATAATGAAATATGCCACAAATAAGGCACACTAGGTGCACCGGGTGTGCCATATATTTTTTGTATTCTAGGGGTTAAAATGCAAAGTTTTTGCTATTTTTTTGGAGCAACTTGTCTTTTTAGGGTTTTGATTCATGTTGATATAGGGTTTGAATTAATCAAGATTTCTTCAATTCCAAATGAATGGACATCATTTTGCATAGATTCGATGGCATCTTCATCATCCTCCCTTGCTAAGAAGATGGTTCTATAGCTAATGGTATTCAAGTTCTAGGTTGTGCTGACAAAATTAAGATTTTAGGATGAGTATGTGAGGCCTCGCCCCAACCCTTCATAGCCTTAGTTGTTACTTTATCATTTTGATACTCACGACTTGAGATGTCGAGACATTATCAGATACTTGAACATATCATATTATTTCATGTTGTGTGATGTTATTTTCAAATATTTGATGTCCGTCATTTAATGTTTTATGTATATGTATGTTAATGAATTAAGTAAAAGGTAGGATTAACATTTTGGTTTAAGATATTTTAAATGGTAAGAATTGAATAGGATGAGAGGAACCTTGATTTTGTTATAGATGGATGTTTTAATTTATGTGATTCCTGATATGTATATATACATATGTACATGTGATTTTTGGGACTACTGATGTGTGCAATGAGTGTGCAGATATTTTAGTCGAGAAAACCGATGGAGGAAAAGGACTGATATCTATGTGCTAATTTCAAAAATCTTTTTGTTCGTAATTCAAGTATTTTTAATTACGAGATGTATGTATGTATCTTTCTATGATCAGTAAATGTTAATGTTCGTAACTATGTTCTTTTAGTGTCACTTGACACTCGTGAATTTTTTATGTTTTTTAGCATGCTAGTTAGGGTTAGCTGTGTAACCTTTAGACGCTAGTCAGATTAAGTTAGTGTCTTTTTGCTAATTTGGTTCTTAATCGAGGTTAGTCATCCTTAATGCAATTTAGTGCTTAATCTACTTTGTTAGAGTTATTAGTTGGTCCTAATTTTCCTAGCTTTTGTTTGGTTCTAAACCTATTCCTAAGGCTTTTAAACATGAAATAATTATACCCAAGGGTATCGGTATGGGTTGGGGGTCTTTTCCAACCCCTAAGCCCCTTTTGTTGACTTTTGAGGTCACTCAAAAAGTCTATTTTTACCTTTGTGCGAAAATTGCAAGTGGTTATCATGAGTTGTTTCACCTCACCTCCACTTAGTGATTTAACCATAGTGTGGGTTGAGTTAGGAGCTTCTAGATTTGTAGGTGGGTGGGAGAAGTTATTGATCCTTTTGCTGGTTGAGTTTGAGGCTTATTTAGAGGCCCTTCTTGGACTAGTGGAGGTTGTTACCCAATCTCTACATTTAGAGAGGAGTCTTGGAAGATTGAAGCAAGGAAGGGAAAAGCTCTACTCAAACTTATTCATTTGCCATTACCTCTTTGTGCAGGTAGGAACTCTCATCTCCCTTGTCCAGATTTTCATGTTTGTTTCATGCTTATGCTACCTTGTTGTTGTTTGAATGTTTGTATGTTTGTGGGTGTGTTGGGAAGATTTAGAAACCATGTTTTTGAATGATTTCTTTTCATGTTTCTATTTTATTTTCAAAGTTTTCTTGTATAGGTGTTTTGGCATTACTCACCCTTGGAGAGGGCAGAAGTGGCCAATTTCGGGAAAGGTCCTTTTAGTTGGACTCCGACAGTGTAGAGTCTCTTCTCAGTACAAGAAGAGGGAGAGAGGGTAGGGTGTTATGGGCCCCTACTTGTTAGCACAAACCACGTATGAGTTTTGGCATGTAAGAATGGAAGAATGGAGGTTCTTGATTTATAGCCCTGATTGGGCACCTGGTTTGGTGTTGTGTCTAACGTCTCCTGTTGGAAAAATCCACCTTTCCCTAGTTTTGATTCATTTTGAATCCTATCGTGATAACCTTGTTTGAATATGCATGTTTGAATTGTTTCTTGGTCATGCTTGTTGTCACCTGATCAGATTTTGTTCCCTCCATGGTTCTAGGATGTGTTGCAGAAATTGTTATGAATCCCTTGATGAGGGTCATGAAAAAAATTCAATTAAATTGTTGTAATTTGGGATTGATATCCTATGTAATTTGTATTTCAAACTTTGTTGTAATGAAAACGAAGCTGGGTCTTCTTCCTGGTTCTTTCCCGGCTAAGCCTTTGAATTAGGTTTGCAAATAAAAAATGGAGATTGAGCATTTTTTTTATCATGAGATTTAATCGTGAAATCTTCAATTAGATGGATGCACATCAAAAAATAGGATGCTATGATGATGGTTTAATTAAGCAAAATTTTCAAGTTTTCCTTATATGTTATATGTTAAAAAAAAAAAAAAACTATAATGAGGAAAGAAAAATGGTTATGGTTGATAGCCAATTCAAGATGTTTAAAGATATCATTTAGTCTTGTATTATTGTGTCTCAATGATTAAATCTATGTTTTAAATCCATCAAAAAAAAATATATCCCTTGAAAAAAATACATTGCTTTGAAACCTATACTTAGAAAAATATGTCAAAAAAAAAAAAGTTTCAAGAGAGTAAAAACTCTCTGTCTTTTGTATTGAAAAAAGAATTGTTACCATTTTGGTAACAAAGAATCTAAAAAGATTCCCTCATTATCCTTTTTTCTTTATGGAATATTGTATTTAAAATAAATAAAGAAAACAATAATAAAATCTTAAAAAAAAAAAGAAATTATAACTTAAGTAATATCCTAAATATCTACCCTTACCAAATATTTTTTTTGTTTTTATTTCTCCCCCTTGCACGTCATTTTGGGGGATGCATGGTAAAAAGTTTTTGTGAATAGAGAGTTGCTAATGGGAGGGTGACGTCACCTATCCCCCATCCCATCACCCCATTTCCTCCTTTCCTCTTTAAGCGCTCACCCTTTTTCCTTTATGGAGGACTTAGAGCTTGGGCATGTTATGTTTTTTATTAAAACCTATGTTTCTTTTCCTTGGGGGACAAGTCTGACTCAGGTCAGCTATGTGGGACAGTGCACAGGGCTAGGAGTAGCATGGGGAAGAGGAGGGTGTAGGGGGAGTAGGGTGTTGGAGGTTAATATAGGAATGATAGCATAGGTCTTAGGTGGAGTTTAAGGGGGGGGGGGGGGGGGCTTAGTTAGTGATAGGTGTTAGTTTTTTTTTTGTAGTTAGTTTTAAATTTATTTATATTGTAAGTTATTTTAGATTTAACATGTTAGTTTTAAGTTAGTTTAATTTAATATTAAGTTTTTAATTGTGGTTTTAAGTTGTTCTAAATAGTATTATTTGTTAGTATTAATGATGTTATTTTAGTTAGTTTTTATATTGTGTTTTGATTTTGTTAATAGTATTGTTAGTGTGTAGTTTAGGTTAGTTAAATTTTTTTATATTAAATTATATGTTATTCTTGTTATTATTAGTTATCATTTGTTTGTATCATTTAAAGTTTCTTTAATTCAATATTAGTTTTTAGATAAGAAGGATTAAATGTTATAGTATTAATTTAGTTATGTTAATAATTGTTAATATAGGCTTTGATTTAACTTGTTGAGTTAGAGTAAGTTTGTATGTTTTAAATTAAGTTCTTAAATTATTTAGTTAGTCTAATTGTTTATAAAAGTTAAGAAATATGTTTTCGTCTAAATATAAGTTATGTAGTATAATTAGTTCTAGTTTAATTTTGTTATAGTTAGTTTTAATTTTAAGTAATTATTATGTCTTGTAACTTAGTTTTATTTTTAAAATATATAAATTAGCTAAGTTAAAGTTTTAGACTTAATGATAAGATTAATGAAATTTCTTCTTTAGAATTTATTAAAAGCTTGAGTTAGTATTAGTGTAGAATACTAATTAATTTTGGAATATTAATTAGTTTCAATTCAGATATATGTAAAATTGAATTTAATATTTAATTTAAGTTAAATTTTGTTTAGATTTAAGTTAAGTTTTAGATTTTAGAGATGTTAGTATTAAATAGTATCCTTTTAATTTGGTTTTAGTAAATTGTTTTATTAAATTAACTTAGTTTAAAGATAGCGAGCATTAGATGTAAACTTTTATTTTAGTAGACTTATTAATAATTTGTTTAATTAATGATCTAAAATCTAAAGTTATTCGAATAATTTATAGATATTGTATACACGTATATAAAATTACCAATGTGATAAAACTTTTAAATTAGAAATTTGATTGTTAAAATAATTAACCGAGTTAATGATGAAAGATAAATTAATGATTAATTCATGCGGGAAGATTATAAAATTAAGATGAAATGTAGAGAACCTTTACTTAAACTGTGATCACAAACATATCTACTTTATGAATTTTAATTATTGTTTTTAAAAAAATTTTGTGTCTTTTTGCCCACGTAGTTTTGGCATGACAGAGTACTTAGGGATTTGGGATATCGAGTTAGGCCATATATATTTGGGTGTATTTATGGCATTATTCAATAAACCCATGGAGAGATCTTCGATAATATCCACTCTAATCCACTCTGGACTAGTAAATGTAGCATCACATCCTATTTCATTGCAATTTTTAGAATTGATCATGACATTGGCAGAGAAACATGTTCCTAAGGAGAGGGTCATGAAGAGCATAATTGGAGAGATCATCTTGGATCTCTAACCTAACAATATAGAAAAGGTGTTCCATCTACCAAGGGTGGATCAATTTATCATATTAACCTACCACCAAGCAGATAGAGGGTATAAAGGTGAACAAAACCTAGAAGCCAAAATTTCAATTTTGACACTTAGTGGAATTTTTCATTTTTTTTGGAGCTTTCTTTTGAGGTGTACTACTATGTAGGTGTGCCAGGTGTGTAAGTACGCCAGGTGCACTAGTGTACAGGTGTGTTTTCTTAGTAGTGTTCTAGGAGATTTTGAAGAATGTAGAGGTGCATTGATAGTTTAACAATTCAAAATTTAGAGCTTTCCATGCATTGAAAATGCATTTTGATGACACTTTAACTCCTACGAACACCTAGTGAAAATGGATCTTCTATTTCTGCCACTTCCAAATCACTTCTACATCATCTGAAGGTTTTCTCTTTCTTATGCTTTCATGCTTTTTTTTATAACATGTAAAGGATTATGCATCCAATTAATGATATAATATGGATGGAGTCCTACTTAACACCAGTTAGATAGATAGTTTGCACATAAATAAATTTGTTTTATTAGTTTAGAAGCATATGATTGCATAAAGATATCTCTCACTCTTAGCAAAAATTGAGGAGAAGATTTCTTATAAATTTAGGACTATAATATGTAATCAAGGCCACCATTATTTTGCAATAATATATGCTTTTTGTTCTCCCATTTGGAGTGTAGTGATTCTTTCCTAATTGTGTTATATTTTGTGGATGTATGCTCATCGAATGTAATTGAGCCAAAAGTTTTTTGTGTTATTTCTAGTTGTACGATATTTTAATTTTGGTGTTTTATATGGGTCTACAAATTCTATTTATGTACTTAGTTTGAGAAGAGATCATCATATTGTTCCTACATAGCTTTTCATCTCGTATGAGTGCACTTTTTGTGGCCTTGCAGTTTGATGAAAAGTGAAATATCTTATAGTTACTAAATTTTGACTGATGATTGCATCAGTGGAATTAAGAAAGCATTACTGCTATTTTCATTGGTTACCCACCAATATTTTCAAAAGCTTAACTCACAGATGCATTTTTTTCCATAGCTTATGTCTATTAGGATTCACTTTCATGTTATTTGCTTAAATTTCTTGTTTTTCTACCTTCGTTATTTTCTTTACTAACCCCCTTGGTTAAATTAGGAATTCATATAGTTGCATGGTTAGATTATATTCATCATAAAATAGAAAATAGAAAAATATATTTCTTTCTTATATAAGAAGATTCTACATCTAATCTGAATCACTTTAGAACTAGCAAAGGCCTCCTCATGAACATTCACATTTATCTTCAATTGAGCAGATTCCTATAGGTCACAAGATCACCTAGAACCTTGGAGTTGATCCTTAGATTAGTTTTTTTGAAAGGATTTGTTCCATCAAGCATCATGCAAAATAATAGCTCAATAGAAGTGGCGCTAGAAGGAGGGCCCTTTAACATTCAAAATAGAAGAAAAATTGTAAAAACTTCAAAATTTTTTTTTTTTTCACAAGTTTAAATTTTTCGAGCATATGAGTTGCATAGGTGCACTAGGTGTGGCAAATTCTAAGGTGCACCTTATTTATGAGAAAGTGTACTTTTGTAGAGGTGCACTTTTTCTAGAATTGATATAAACTTTATGATTTTGATCCATCATCCTCATTTTAGTGAGCTTTAAGATCTTCACCAAGTGCACACAAGTTCCTCGAGCTTAGCCATTTCTGTAAACCTCGCAATGAAAAAGGAATCCCCCAAATTCTATGACTTCCATTTAAAATTTCATCATCTTTTTCAACTCTACCTCCACAATAGCCACTTGCCAGACCACCAAATTCTCCAATAGTTCCACCTCCACAACAACCACCCAATATTCCACCAAATCCTCCAATGGCTTTTTTTGCAAATGTTGTAGACTCACCAATCAACCTAATAGGTGTACTCAATGACCTTGTTAAGAATCCTTAGAAGTTTTGCCCAAGGTTCATCTATGGAAAGACACAAATTGTTGAAGACCACATCAAGGTATTTAAGGAAATTTACAACCAAAAGCAGATTACTAATGAGAATGTGGTTCTTTACTTATTCCCCTACTCTTTGTGGGAAGTTTCCTTTAATTGGTATGTTAATTTTCCACTTGGATATATTGGAGACTAGACTACTTTCAATTTTTTTTTCTTGGAACAATTCAAAACTTTTATCAATCTAGCTGTGATACATCAACAATTCATATCAATAAAAAAGGACCCAACTAAGATAGTTTCACATTCAACCATCGCTTTCACATGGCATAATTCAAGTTGGAAATACCATATGCTATACTGGTTGAAGCTGCTATTCAAATTTATCTAAATGCTATGGACCATCTTACCACTATTTTTCTAAGAAGACTTCTAGTAACAGATATTGACACATCGGAAAAAGTCTTCATAGAAGCAACTTCCTGCACTAAGAAAGCCAATCCTAATGGAGGAGGATTGATGCTTCCAACTCAAGCTATTACAACTATGCCAACATATCCTATTGAGGCACTTGTGATGCCTAGCTAGTTCACACCTATGAACCCAATTCCATTACAATAGACACTCACTTCACAAAACCCTACTTTAACATATCCAGGGTATGAACCTCCAAAAGTTGCTTTCTTTGACCAAAAGGAAACAACTTCCACTAAGGCAAACAATAGTTTTGCCTCCATGTTTGGTCAAATAAAGAGGACCACATCACAAATGAATAATGAACTAACTCACCTAAGATTATTGCAAGGATATAATAAAAACTTCTAAAAAAACAATGCTGGTCCTTACAACAACAACAACTACAATCAGAATTATAATAGAAATTCTACTGGGAACAACAATGTTGGAAAAAAAAATGTTGGGAACAACAATGGAGGAAATAATTTCAATCCTCTTGATTGTAACAATGACTTCCAAAGATAGAATAAACAATGGAACACTCGTCCAAATAATGGGAGTATTCTTGTAGATGAAAATAATAATAATGTTCATTTTTCTGGTATCAATCATTATGATGATGGTCAAAACTCACCCAACAATGATGGTTTGTACTATAATGGAAATCAAGACATGTCTTTTAATTCATAAGAAAATGACAATGTCCCTCCTATACAATTTAATGCTATGCTACAAGACTCTTACAATTCTACACATAACACATAGGTGGAGCAACCAACCAATGAAGAATTCTCTTTCCCATTTAGTCAAGAACTATACATTCAACTAGAAGAGATGTTTGCATTTCACAATGAAAATCAAAATATGTACAATCTGTAAAGTTGGAAAGAACCTACGATAGATGAAATTCTACCAAAATTATAGCCAACTCCTCCTAACCTAAGAGTGAGTACTAATCTAGTACTAATCAAGCCACCTTACAGAGGACAACAAAATTAAAATCAAGGGAATGTGCCAACAATCTTAAAAAATCTAGTTTGGTCTACCAAAAACTATAACATGGTGGAAGATTTGAAATGAACAAAGGTCAACATGTCCATGTTTGACATGTTGTAGAACTATACACATCAATGAGAAGTACTGATGAAGACTCTCAATCATAGAAAGGAACCCCATAATATGAATACTATTCCTGAAAAGATAGTATCTCAACAAGTCAATGCTTTAGAGGCAATGCCAACTATGTTTAAAGAGAAGGTTAAGGTGCCACTATTTCTGCTTAGCATTAGGATATATGGGAAGAATTTTAATAATTGCCTAATTGATTTAGGAGCCTCTTGTAATGTTATGCCACTATCAATAGCACAAAGGTTAGGAGTCAATCCTCAACCCTTCAACCAAATAGTGGTACAATTGGATAAGACATAGGTGAAAGTCATTGGTGTGTTGAAAGATGTCTAGGTACAGTTGATGGTAGATCCCCAAATTCAAGACATCATCAATATACATGTGGTGGATATCCTAGAAACATACAAACTACTACTAAGTAAAGAATAGACTAAATGCCTGAGAGGATAGTTTTCTATAGATTTCACTCAGTTATGGTTACTGTGGAAAGGGTTGAATAATCAAATCAAGATTTATGTAGAGCCTAAATAAAAAATAATGATTATATAATATAACACTCCAAATGAGGTAGCCTTCGTACAAATAGATTTGGGCTCCTACAAGGTGATGGATTTTGATACAACTTCAATCAAAATTTTAGAAAATCGAGATGTAGAATCCAGGATTTTAATCCCAAAGGATGAGATCATAAGGAAATTCATGACAACATGATAGCTAGCTTACAATGTTTAGGAGAAGAAGTTGAACCTAGTATCCTCCTCCTTCTAGGACTTTTCTAATTGCATAAAGTTAGTCATTCAGATTTTGAATGTTCCTCTTGCCAAGAGGTAGTCACCAAGGTATTGACACAGACAATGAGATTAGAGAATTGTAACAGTCCAAAATATGAACCTATAGAGAATTGGAATCTTATAAACACATTTGAATCTATGGAGAAGATTGTAGAGGAAATTGATGATCTAAATGCATCATATAGTGATAGCTCTTTAGATGGTTGAGGTTTGTCTTCTCCTCCACCAGGAATGATTAAAGTTCAAAGAAGAAGATGTTATGTGAAAGATCAAGGGTGGAATTCAGTAGTCATACATCCTAAAATAGATGGAATTAAAAAATTGATAGGGGAAATTTAGGATAAACAAGAAAAACATACACTTCCTATGTCAAGGAGCAATAGTGGAGAATCATCAAGTCCAACCAATAAAAGACTATAGTGGGTCCCTAAGAATTAATCCTTCCAGGCCCAAGTGAAAGAAAAGCTAAGGATGAATAAGAATAAGGTTAGGAAATTGAAAGAGGAACCAATTTTGAAACTTCACTTTTATAGTTCCAAATGAAAATTAGGAGCCAACATAGGCATTGAGTTAGTCAACCCAAAAGGTAAGTCTTTCTACACTGCATACCATTATAGTTTAGATGTACTAATAATGTTGCAGAGTATGAAGAATTGGTCTGAGGACTTCTTTTTGCATGGGAGAAAGGAATCACAACCCTCATAGTCGAGGGAGATTCTCAGTTGGTTATAAGACAAGTGAAGTCAGTATGTTCTTGCAATGATAAGAGGTTGCTTGCATACAGAGAAAGTATGGGATTTAATGAATGATTTTGAAGCCTTGAATATAAAATCTATTCCAAGGAAGAAAAACATGGTAGTATATGCCCTCGCTATTTTAGATAGCACATTAAAACCTTTGAAAATAACAAAATTGAAAAGGTTTTTAGTTGAATTGGTTACTACTCCATCTATCCTTGATAACATTGCAAACTTCCAAGTTTTTCAGGATGATCAACATATGCTTGAATTTATCATGTGCAATGGCCACTTTAAAGGGAAAGAAATTGATGACGCTACTGACAACAAATTTTAAGATGATGAACTCAAAAATGAACATAGGATCTTGAATTTGAAAACCAACACCATTCCCAAGGGAATGATTGAGTTGAAACACATTTTTGATCATTACAAATTAGTAGTTAACACAAGAATGACCCAAGAAATGGGGATTGAAGAATGCAATTCATACAATTTGGGTATTGATGAAGATCCCAAAATGGTAAGGATTGGAAAGGTGTGCATGCACAAGAAAGGGAGGATATGCTCAAACTAATCATAGAGTATAAGGATATCATTTCTTGGAGTTACAAAGAGATAAAAACATATGATCTTGAGAGTATTACACATGACGTTTCATTAAAACTTGATGCAAAGCCTTTGTGACAAAGGCAAAGGCCTGTTAATCCTATCATTGAACCACTAATAATGAAGGAAGTTAAGAAGTTTCTCAATGCCAAGATTATCTTCCCCATTTGCAACTCTACATGGGTGGCTAATTTGGTTCCTATATGGAAAAACACTGGAGAGATTCATCTTTGCATGGATTTTCATAACTTGAACCTCACATCTTAAAAGTACAATTACCTTTTGTCTTCACTAGATGAAGTTTTACAAATTGTTAATGGTTAAAAGATGATGTCTTTCTTGGAAAGATATTCAGGATATAATTATATCATGGTCATGTTGGAAATACAAATGGAAAAATGTATAATTTTGGTGGGGGGGGGGGGGGGGGGGTTGGTCAATCAGAAGTACTAATCTCTAACCAATAAAATTTTTAACTTTAAAATAATGCATGTATAAATATATTGAAATAACATGTAAAGTAAAGGCAACACTTGACACTAGATATAATTACCTAGAAACCCTCCAATGAGAAGGTAAAACTAGGGTGGGGATGACACCCTTAATTCTTCACTACTGTAGCAATAAAGTTCACTTGTTAAGGTTACATATTTTGACCATACTCATGATTTGCCCTATGAAAGGCCTACCCTGTTAAAGGCTTTCAAAGGATTGTTAGATCCTACACTATTAAAGGATTTTAACACCCTATTAGAAGTGTACCTAGCTAAAGAGCTTTAAAACAGTCACTTGGAATGTCACCCTATTAAAGGATTTCTCTATGATTGTTAAATCAACCTTGATACAAGGATTTCATCCTGCTGATATAGTTGTTAGAAAGTACAGTACAATGTTTGGTTTGATACTTACACAACCTAATATTGCTGATTTCAAATCTCAATTTAGTTCATCTTGATCCTCTCTGATTTGATATGAAATTGTTGTAACCTTGATCCTCTTTTCTACTAACTAATTCTACAATTCTGTCCTTCTTCTAAGTCACCTTGAATGTATGCCAATAAATTCACCTCTTTCACTCCTATCATCACCTTCTTGCATGCATTCTCTAATGCTCTCTCTCATACATTCTATGTATTATGGGTCTTCATCTCCCTCTAAAAAGACTTTGGTGGTGTAGGGTTAGGTATGAATCTACAATTAAGATTCATCCAACTTTCTTGCTCAATTCCCTCCATTTTTCTAATTGGTTGCATCTTGATTGCACAGGGAATCCAAATAGATTTGATCTTATCTTCAAAGCTTCAAGATCTATCCATATGTTGGCGTAAAAATGGTTTACATAGTTGTTTATGCCATCACAAAAAACTAGGTCATTTCTGTATTACTCAACACTTATTGATACTGATGCTCAACTCATACTATAATTCTGTCTGGCTCGACACTTGAACTTACTTAGCATATATTGTTCAGTTGACACTTGAGCTTGCTCAAAATCTATTTTTCACTTGGCACTTGAACTTGCTCGACTCAGTCTATTTGCTCAGCATGAACTTAGTAAATTCCTTAAGTGTGTTGACACTCAATTGTCAAAACCAATTTTGAGATCAACAATCTCCCCCTTTGACATGAGTGAAAAAAACACTTAACTATATGTTATTAATCTAAATTCCTTGAGTATAATGTATATCCAATTCAGCATATATACAAAACTTCAAAAAGTGTTCAATTTTTTTGTAAAGAACTATATACCTCAAAATATTATAACTGCCCTTGAGTTAATGTGTCTTTTGTTTTTTGTATCCAAAATCTCTCTGAGTAGATTGATTTGTCTCTATTAATACTCTTTCTCTTTATTCTTATACTCTTTATCTGATCTATTCTATTTTTCCTTATTTCTACTTTTTGCTCCCCCTTTCTTTTCTCTATTCATCGTGTAACTCCCCCTTTTACATGTCTCCTCCTTGCATAGATAATTCTCCCCCTCTTTGACACTGATATCAAAGGGTTTATACAGTAAGTGTGTATATATCCAAGAAGTTCCTGTTGATTTCCATTACAATTTTGAGAGCATCATCCTAGTTGTCTATTGAAACATCTAGGGACTTGATTTGGATGGCTGTCTCAACTAGAAGGTGAACTAAGCCATCAAGTGTTGAAATATTAGAATCTTTCTTGAGTACTATCTCAACATACACTAGCTCTTTTTTGTAGAATCTCCATGTCTAGGGTTAGGGAGGCTTGAATTTGAACTAACTTGGCTCTAGTATCAGCCTCTTCTGCTATGAGTATAGCTAGTTCCTTCTATGTGTGAAGCATGGAATAGAAATGCTTCTCACTTTGTGCTAGATTCTATGGTAACTAAATACCAGATATTTTTAGGTTTCTCTCCAAACTCATAATCCTTTGGCATGTTTCTTGTGTGAAGAGTGTGGGGTCACACAATTTAGTGTATAGTTTGAATATATTCTCAAGTACCTTCTTCACCTTTTTTATCTTTGCAGCCAATTCTACCTTTGATGGTGCTATTCCACTTGATATTTTCTCATTTACTTTTCCTTGAAATTTCTTCTCAGGCCATTCCATGAGTTTTACATTGGTCTCTTGGTCTTCACTTGTCACATGTTCAACAATATCAAACAATTGTTCCAATATTGTCTTGGTTGCATTAGGTGTTTGCAAGAAAAATGCATCTAGAAAGATGTCTTTGATTTTATGTAGTGCTTGCCTTTGTTTATATTCTTTCCTAAGTATCTCTTGGTTCTTTTCCCTTTGTAATGCCTCTTGTATTTCATTTATCTGTTCAAGGTTCATGGTTGCATAAATATACTTTGGTATAAAAATTTCTTCATCCAATGTAAGGTCTCCATAGTGAAGTACCCTTGCAACCTTTGTGGAGCTCAAGCCAGGTGCTAAAATTTGGAGTGACATTGCTTTAGTGCTTGGCTTCTAAAGAAATTTTGTAGGAGTTCCAATAGTTGGTAGATTAACCAAAATTTGAATTGCTTCCCACTCATTTTCCTTTGGAATATCCTTATCCTCTTGTGATCTTCCTTGATCAATCACTATTATCTGTGGTGTACCTTGAGTTTGTGCAGTAGGATCAAATACTTCTGCCTATCCTGTTTGTTCCTTTGTTGGCTCCTCATTAGTTATAGCAACTTTAACTATGGTATCGACCTTAGGTGATGTATTTACTGATGCTTGCTCTTGAGGTTTCCCACTAGTAGCTATAGGGATGGTAGAGGATGTTTCTTGTATAGCCACCTTGTTCCTAGTTAGGTTGGCTACTACTTTCTGCAACTCATCTACACTGACCAATATTGGATTGTCACACAATTTTTCTTGTAAAGTTGATTGGCCAAGGATCTTATTTAGATCCTCTATAGTGTGTGGGTTGATGTTCTGAACTAAGTTTTTAGGAACATCATTCACTTTGATTTTCTTTGCAGGTGTGTTGCTACCATGTAGAGGGCTTCGTGGTGGAAATTGTGTCTGGCACACTTTGATCTATTTACTGCTCCTTAGTAGTTGCCATTTCATCTTCTTTTTGTTGTGCCTCCTCCATTGTGTTGTCTTCCTTTTCTTTCTCAACTTCTCCTTCTTTTTCATTCTCTTCCTCTGCCTCATTGTTCCTTCCCTCAAAGGGATCCTCCTCTCCTCCCTTGATAATTGTTAGTGTTGGATACAATTGTCTAATTGTGTGTTGTCTTTGATGTTACACAAAGGTCATATCAATTTTCATTCAGTGCTTACTAAGCTCACTTGGTCAATGAGATAGTTTTCCTTGTCTACCAAGTGTTCCTAAAGATTACTCTACAAAGATAGTGTCTACCAGGCTTACTTAGGCATAAAAGGAATTTAGGCAAGAAATAGTGTTAACCGAGTTCACATGGTTAGCAAATAAAAGTTGGACAAAGTTAGTGTTCACCAAGGTCACTCAATTGCCAAAGGATATTTTTGTAAGTTTGTAGTGTCAACCAAGATTCTGTTGGTTAACATAGGAAATTGTCTCAGAATTAGTGTTTATCGAGTAGGGTCAGCCAATGAAGGATTTTTTTGTTTTAGCATAAGAAGCTTAATTATTTTAAGTATTGGTTCTAGCTGACTATGGTGATTATTATTGGTTATTGTAATTTGAATTTGAGCTGACATGAAAATTTGGATGTTATAAATGAAAGGTGAAGTTGAGATTTTTAGTGTGTGTGCAAGTGTGTTGAGTGAATAGAGAAGGAAAGCGTGAGAGAAAACTTGAAGGATAAGTAGGTATCCTTGTGGAGCAGAAAAGTGTTATTTGATTAGGAAGGATCAAGTATGTAGCAGAATAGAGATATGTAATCGGCAATTTAGTTGCATCACAATCAGGTCATTTCATTGTTACTCTCTAACAATTGTAACAATGATCTAAAATCTCTTAATAGAGTTGGTTTAATAGCCAGTTGTAAATCCTCTAACAAGGTGACAGTTCTATTGAATTTTTTTAAGACCTCTTGCAAGGCCACTCCTAATATGGTGATTAAATCCTCTAACAAGGTCACACCTAATAGTGTATTTTGTAACCTTTAACCAGGTTGGCTCCTAACAAAGCTCACTTTAGAAGAGTGAAAAATAGTAACTAGTTACATTGGTGGTTTTTTCCATATTGGGTTTCCATGTTAAATCTTGGTTTCTCATGTGTTTATTTAATTTCTCCTATGCTTGTAAATTAATTACTATGAATGTTTAAGATCAGCTAAAAGTAAATCACACTCTACATTTACTGAGTTACAACACTACTTGTGTGTTTATTGAATAATAGTAGCAATCAGATTTCTCAGTTTAAATTTTATTGTTGACATCTAAGGGATTTGGGATATATTTTAGTGGTAACTAATTCACCCCCCCTCTTAGTTACTCATATATTTCCAACAATTGGGATCAGAGCTTTTGGTGCTTGTAGAAAAGGTTTCAAGGACCTAAGCTAAAGATTAGGATGTCTTACAAGAGAGAGATTCCAAAGCTAAATAGAGACAACTTTTTAGCATGGAAGGAACTCATGGGACTTCATCTAGCCTTCATTAGTGATTCACACTTGAAATACCTTGATGAAGAATACACAACCCATGTTGGTACATTATTTGTTGGAGATATTGTTCAGAAAAAGAACCATAACATCATGATGATTGATATTGCATCTGCTCTTAGCTATGATGAATTTGATGAGATCAAGGACTACAAAACTACTTTTGATATGTAGAACAAGCTAAAGGACATCTATGGTGCTGATGACAATGTGAGGAGAGCCAAAGTAGAAAGCCTTAGAGGACAACTTGATCAAATGATAATGAGAGAAGATGAAAATGTTTCCAAGAATATGAAAAGAATCAAAGCTAGTGTTAGTGGAATCAAAGATTTTGGAAGAGAAATCAAGGAAGAAATTGTTGTAAGTAAAGTTCCCAGAACATTACTTCCTATCTATGCAATTAGAGTATCTTCTATTCAAGAAAAGAGGTGTGAGCCAAATCACAAGATAAATTTGGATACCTTAATAAGAAGATTTATAGCTTTTGAGCTAGAAAACTATGACAATTATGTTCTAGCTCCAAGAATATTGAATTTACATTTGAGGCCAAACTTTCACTCAAAGAGAAAGGCAAGAAAATAAAGGACATTCAGTCAGAAAGTGGAGAGGAATCAGAGGAAAGTTCTAATAGTGATCTTGAAGTTGTTGAAGCTTTACTTGCAAAGAAATATTCTAGCAGCAGAGGAAAATACAAAGGTAAAGTTTCCATAATTTATTTTTCATGTGAAGAAATTAGTCATATTTTTGCCAGGTACACAAATAAAGAAAGCAAGGATGAGAAGAAAAGTCACAAGTATAATGGCAAGAAGGATTTCAAAAATTAAAAATCATTCAAGGAAAAAGATAAGAAGACTTATTTTATGGCTAAAGATTCTAATAACAGTGAAGACAAAATAGTATACATTACTATTAAAGATGAATATGATGGAGAAGAGGATAAGATGACACTTATCTCTCATATTAGTAAAAATGACACATGGATCATAGATAGTGGATATTCACATCATATGACTAGAGACAAAACAAAATTTGAAAACTTTGAAGACTATGATGGAGGTAGTGTAAGGTTTGGAAACAAAGAACCTTGTTGCATAAAAGGGAAAGGTCGAATCTCATTAACTAAAGAACTTGTATGTAACAATGCCTATTGGGTTGAAGGACTAAAACATAATCTACTAATGTGGCATAGCTAATAAACATTGGATTCAAGGTAGAATTCATGCATTGCAAGGCAATACTATTGGATGACAAAGGTAATCTAATTGGATTAGGCAAACAAACAAGAGGTAACCTATTTTATCTTAATCTTAGTGATTGTTCATGTTTTATTGCTCAAATAGAAGAAAGTTGGTTATGGCACAAAAGATTATGTCATGTAAAATTTGATAATATGGTTAAGTTAAGAAAATTTAGAAAAGTAAGAGGTATTCCTAGTTTGAAGAAACTAGATGTTGGTTTGTGCAAAAATTGTCAGATTGGCAAAATTGGAAAGACTAGTTTTAAGAGAAAAAACTATCAATCTGAAGATGTCTTGGAAATTGTGCATACTAACCTATGTGGACCCATTGGAATAAAAAGCTATAGCGGAGAAAAAATCTTTATTCTTTTTGTTGATGACTATTCCAGAATGATTATTGTTATGTATCTTAGAGAAAATTTAGAAGCATTTGAGAAATTCAAATGGTATCTAGCAAGAATAGAGAATTAAATAGGGAAAAGATTGAAATGCTTAAGATCAGACAGAGGTGGTCAATTCATCTCCAATGAATTTAATAAATTTTTCATTGAAAGAGGAGTTAAAAGACAGGTATCAGCCATTGGTACTCCCTAGTAGAATGGAATAGCTAAAATAAGAAACAGATCCATCATGGATTGTGCAAGAACTCTAATGATTGAAAATAATGTTGCTATTCAATACTGGAAGGAAGCCATCAGCATTGCAGTTCATACTTTGAACTAAGTATAGTTGAAGAAGGACCAAACCCAATGTAAGTTACCTGAAAGTATTTGGAAGTAAATGTTATATCTTAAAAGAGTCTAGAAAAGGCAAGTTTGATGTGAAAGGTGATGAAGGTATATTTTTAGGATATTCTTGCAGAAGTAAGGCATATAGATGTTTGAATTTGTTTGCTCATAAAATCATCAAAAGTGCAGATGTAAGAATTGATGAGTTTGCAAAAAGAATTAAAAATGAAAGAAAAAATGAACCAAAGATTACAGAAGATTTGTTTACATCAAACTTGATACATTGCTAGACACATCTATCTATAAGGAGACTTCACCTCTTGAGTCTTCATTAGTTACCAAGTTGCAATAAGTTCAAATTGAGTCACAAGGACCCAAGTCACATTCTAAAGCTACCAAGCCAATGCCTACCAAATCTTAGAAACCTGAGCTAGAAGTTGAAATTCAAAATGAAGATAGTGCAATTCATTCAAAAGGTGAAGAACCTATATTGGTGAAGTATGTCAGAAGGCATCATGCACCTAATAAAATTAATAGAGATACATTAGAAGGTACTATAACAAGAAGTAAGCTAAAAGGTACATGTTGATTTGCTAATTTTGAACCTAAAAGTGTTAAAGATGTATTGGAAAATGAAAATTGGATTGAGGCTATGAGTGAAGAAATAGAACAAATAGAGAAGAAAAAAACTTGGACCCTTGTTTCCAAGCCTAAAGATAAAAATGTGATTGGAAAAAAATGGGTATTTAGAAATAAGTAGAATGAAGATGGACAAGTATCAAGAAAAAAAGCAAGACTGGTGTGTAAAGGTTACTCTCAAGAAGAAGGAATTGATTATGGTGAGACTTTTTCTCCTATTGCAAGATTAAAAGGTGTTAGGACTCTTCTTGCATATGCTGCTCACAGAGGATTCAAAATATATCAGATGGATGTTAAATCTGCATTTTTCAATGATATACTTGATGAAGAAGTCTACATTGAACAACCAAAAGGTTTTGTTGATCCAGACAAAAGGGACATGGTCTATAAATTACACAAGCCACTATATAGTCTGAAACAAGCTCCTAGAGCATGATATGAAAGGTTGCACAATTATCTTGTACAGATTGGTTTTTAGAGAACTAATTATAATAATAGTTTGTATATCAAGGAAGGACCAAATAACAAGATTGTATTGGTAGAAATATTTGTGAATGACACTCTATTTTCAGGGAATGATGATCCATGCAAAGAATTTTCAAAAAAAATGAACAAAGAGTTTGAAATGTCCATGTTTGGTGAGATAGTTTTTTTTGTTGGACTATAGATACAACACAGCAAGAATGGTATCTATATTACTCAATCTAAGTATATCAAAGAGATACTCAAGAAATTTGGAATGGAAGATTCTAAACTAGTTGTAACCCCCATGTGTACTAGACTAAAGCTTACCAAAGATGGTGATTCAAAAGAGGTAGATTAGACCTTATACAAATCAATGATTGGAAAATTACAATATGTAGTTCATATAAGGCTTGATATTGCTTTAGTAGTTGGGATAGTGGCAAGATTCTCAACTAAACCTAGAGAAAATTATATGATGGCAATCAAAAGAATTTTGATATATCTAAAAGGTATTGAAGACTATGGTTTATGGTACAAAATTGGAGGAAATTTAGACCTAAAGGTATTCACTGATGCTAATTGGGAAAGAAATCTTGATGATAGAAAAAGTACAAGTGGTGGAGCATTCTTTCTTTGAAAAAGGTTGGTATCTTGGACAAGCAAGAAGAAAAATTTCACATCCCAATCTATAGTAGAAGCAAAATATGTTGCAGCAGTAGTAAATTATTCTAACATTAATTGGTTTAAACAATTATTGGAAGGCATGAAGGTTGAGATCAAATAACCAATGATCATGTATTGTGATAACACCAACACAAGTAACATATCAAAGAATCTAGTGATGCATTCATAAACTAAGCACATTGCTATAAAATATCATTTTGTCAAAGAATTGGTACAAGATAAAGAAATTATATTGGAATATGTTCACAAAAAAGAACAGATTGTAGACATATTCACCAAGCCATTACCTAAGGATGCATTCCTATATCTAAGAGGTAAGTTAGGGGTCATTCGCCTATCTAAAGCTCACTAAATAAAGTTTTAGTGATGCATCAATAGGAACCAAGTTGAAGATCAATTAGTTGATGCAACATAATCAAAGGAAATATTGCATATGAATCAGTACTCAAGGTACATTGATACTAATTTGGTATGTGTTGTCTTTAGCATGTGTTGTCAAAGAGCGAGAAGATTACTGTCATATCTTTCTAATATATATATGTTTTTGAGGGAGAGGTATACTATCATATAAGTTATGTAATTTCTTCATAGAGGGATATTACTACATGAAAGAGAAGTTTTTGGTGAAAATCTAAGAGAGAGAAACTTTCTATCAAAGAAAGTCTTATTCTCAAATTTCATTATGCTATGACATGTTGTGTTGCCATCAATGCCAATTAGGGAGATTTTTGTATACAATTGTCCAATTGTGTGTTGTCTTTGATGTTACAATCATATCCATTGTCAGTTAGTGCTTACTAAGCTCACTTGGTCAGCAAGATAGTTTTCCTTGTCTATTGAGCATTCTTCAAGATTACTCTACGAAGACAATGTCTATCGAGCTCACTCAAGCGTTGAAGGAATTCAAGCAAGAAATAGTGTGAACCAAGTTCACATGGTTAGAAAAGAAAAGGTGGACAGAGTCAATGTTCATTGAGTTCACTCAGTTGCCAAAAGATATTTTTCTAAGTTCACAATGTTAACCAAGCTTCTATTGGTTAACACAGGAAATCATCTTAGAACTAGTGTTTACCAAGTAGGGTCAGCCAATGAAGGATTTTGTTGGTTTGGCATAAGAAGCTTAATTATTTTAAGTATTGTTTCTAGCTGACTATGGTGATGATTATTGGTTATTATAATATTAATTTGAGCTCACTTGACAATTTGGATGGTATAAATGAAAGGTGAAGTTGAGATTTTTAGTGTGTGTGCAAGTGTGTTGAGTGAATTGAGAAGGAAAGAGTGAGAGTGAACTTGAAGGATAAGTAGGTATCCATGTGGAGTAGAAAAGTGTTATTCAATCAAGAAGGATCAAGTATGAAGTGGAATAGAGATCTATAATTAGAAATTTAGTTGCATCACAATCAGGTCATTTCATTGTTACACTCTAACTATTGTAACAGTGATCTAAAATCTCTTAACAGAGTTGGTTTAATAGCTAGCTATAAATCCTCTAACAAGGTGACAGTTCTATTGAATTGTTTTAAGACCTCTTGCAAGGCCACTCCTAATAGGGTGATTAAATCCTCTAACAAGGTCACACCTAATAGTGTGTTTTGTAAGCTTTAACTGGGTTGGCTCCTAACACAACTCACTTAAGAAGAGTGAAAAATAGTAACTAGTTACATTGATGGTTTTTCCCATATTGGGTTTCCCCATTAAATCCTAGTGTCTCATGTATTCATGTTATTTCTCTTATGCTTGCAAATTAATCACTGTGAATGTTTAAAATCAGCTAAAAGTAAATCACACTCTGCATTTACCAAGTCACAACACTTTCTGTGTGTTTACTGAATAACAACAACAATCAGATTTCTCAATTTAAATTTTATTGTTGACATCTAAGGGATCTGGGATATATTTTAGTGGTAACTAATTCACCCCCCCTCTTAGTTACTCCTATATTTCCTACAGTTAGCCCATATATCAATTTCCACATTTGTGTGGACTTCTTTACAACATCTTCAATCTTATTTTGAAGAATGTTGAAGGCTCTGTATTTAGGTACAAATTTACTACCACGCCTTTTATTTACCTTTGTTATTTGTCCTTTTGATAAGTTTGGCATTACTTGTGAAAATGTGGACTCCTTTATTTCCTTCTCCATGTTTAGGAAAATAATGTCATTTATTCTCAACAATGGAATATAAATCCTTAGGTATTTTAGTGTCAAATTCAAGTGGAGTATTCTTGAATTTTTCCATCATGGCATACATTGACTCCTCAATCTTATTTCGTTCTTCCCTATTTAATTTATTGAATTCAAAAATTTTCAAGCTAGGAAAGTCTGCATTATCCCTAATATTTTCACAAATGTTATCAATATTGGACTTGGGTGCATGATTTACCACTTTGGACTGCCATTTGTCATCTAAATCGGTCTTTTCTTCATTAGATTTAGGTTGTGCAACATATTTTATCCTTATCTTCTTCTGCACTAGACCTAGTTGCTCAGTAGCCTTCTTCTTCTCACTATTTTCTCCTTTGCCTTTTGGGTTGTGGCCCTTGTAGTTGCTCTTGTGGCTAGGGCAGTAGGATTGATAAGACTAGTTTTTGCAATCTTTTTGCATATGTCATTGTAATACTTTTCCACTAGGGAAATTGGGATTCTCAGTCTTTTTTGCATAATTTTCTTGAAATCCTCAAAATAACTAGTCATGATAGACTCAAAATTATCTCCCATTTCTCTATTTACTCATTAATTTTCATAGCTATAGACCTATTGGTCTTCCAATCTATCTTACAAAAAGAAAGAAACTCATTCTGAATATAGAAGAATATTCATATCAAAATTGAACCAAATTTGCATTGAGCACCTTTTGATATCCTTATTGCTCCTAGGTTCCCCATGATTTATTACAACTGTAGCTCGACTAGATCATTAGTGTGATCTTTCTTTACAATCTTGTACCCTACATCAATTGCAATGCATGGTACATTGTTCATTTGGCTTGATTGATACAATTTGTGAGATATGATCCTCACAAAAAATTCTAGAAGTGGATCTTTGATGGTGTCAATAGTCATTCCCCTTCTATTCCACTTTGCCCCTGTATTCTTCTCAATAGTTTCTTTTGATTTGCTTCTTAGGGTTTTGGGCCATTCTAGGGTTGGAAATCCTATAACCCTACACACAATCCTTTTTGATAACTTAATAGGTCCACCTTCCAAGCAAAAACATCCATCATGGATTCTACTTAGCACAATTCTTATCCAATCCGTCTTAAAGATGGTGAGAAAATCTACGGTACAGGTTAAGCCCTTCCTTTCAACAATCTAAAATTCTTCCTCCAATACTCCATTCTCACATAGTTTGTCATATGCCCATCAAATTTCCATATCACCTATTGCTCCAACCTTGCAATTATAGCATTTCCTTATGTCCTAAACCATTATGACCTTGGGTGGAATGATTGACAATGACCCTACTAGGTCGTTCTAATATGCAACTTTAGCAATTGGCCTAAAATTTGGTTGGTTGACCTCATTAATAATGAGCTAAAGTTCAAAAGGTTCCTTATCCTTGGGATTTCTAGAACTAGAGACCATTTTTGCAAGCTAGGGTTTCAAAAGATATTAAATTGCATAACTTAGCTCATGGGGAATACCTTTAATTCAATTAAATGATGCTTGAACTATGTTGGAATTCATGTAAAAGCTTCAATCTCTAGTCACCAATCACTTCTATGCTCTAGTCACTCTTGCTCTATGTTCGTAATGACAAATAATGAGTGAAAATTTGCCTTATACCTTTTCAAAATATCACATTTAATGCATGGTGCATGTACAATTGTAAACTCAACTTCTATGCATTTTCCACTTTACTCAGCTTCCATTGATTTTTCATCACTTAGCATCCACTAGAGGTACCCTTACTCGGCTTCAATAGGATTTAACTTCACTCAGGAGATACCACTGACTCAGTTTCAACTGGCTTTGGCTGACACTCGACACACTAAAATTCTACTTGGCAATTGAAGATAACTTTTTACACTTGACAATAAGATGAAAAATTTAAAGTTTTGACCTTGGTTTTCCCTTGTTGACTTGCATCTTTATTCATGCTGATTTACCCTTTTTAGCACTAACTTACCTTGGAACTGATGTAAGATGAAGCACTTTGAAAATCAGTCCCACATACCTCCTTTTGCTTACTTTGATGAAGTGTGACCTTTTGACCTTTTAGGTGAAGTGATCCCTTCATTTGATGTGCTACACCAATCTTTCTTCTTCCATGTTTTTTTCATTTCTCCACTGATGTGCTCAACATCTACCTTGCCTTTTTCTTTGTTAAACTCTTAGTTAGGTGACTTTGTCCTTATTGGCAGTACTTGCTGATATGACTAGTCTTCAAACAACTAAAGCATGTAGTTTGACTCAACCATCTATTGTAGCTTCCACTGAAATGTGTTCTTATGCAATTTTTAGGGATGTGTCCATACTCTTAACAATAATGACAATTGTACCTTATATTGTAGTCCCAATTGTAGATATTTTAATGATTTCTTCCCTTGTTTGATCACCATGTAGACTTGGATCTGCATTCAAAGGCTTTGTGTCCAAACTTTTGACAATTGTAGTAGTGTCTTTAAAATTTTTGTGCATGCATGGTGCTTGCTCTACATTTAGATGCCTAATGGCCTTGTTTGTTGCACTTGTAACATGGATCATTTTCCTTAGCTTGGCATTCTATCTAGCATTCTTGCTTCTACAAACATTAGCTATGTGTCTTTTCTTTCCATGATGATGACAAGTAGGTTTAGAGTTCTTACCTATATTATTTCTTTCTTCAGAAGCTTTGGACGATTCTCCTTCTTTAGTGCTTGTGTAGCCCAATCCTAATGTGTCTTTATTAGATCTAGGAGATTTTAGTAATTTCTCAAAGTACTTGATGGATTCATTTGGCTTGTTGAAGCTTTCAACAAACTCTTTCTCTCTTTTTAGATCATTCTATAGTTGTTCATTTTTCAGCTTTAATGTAGTTATCTCAATGTCCTTGACACTCAACTCATGATAGACATTCATCATTTGGCTTAGGGTGTCCAATTACATGTTTGAGATCCTAGAAAAATCTACTAATTTTTCTTCCAATCTATTTGCCAAGATTCTTTTGTCTTCTTCAATCATGGCCTTGTCTTCTATAGCTTTCTTCTTTTACTTGGTCACCTCACATAGCCGTATAGCTTGTGATTTTTGCTCCAACTTGAAATTTCTGATCTCTTCAGCTTGTGCTCTATTCTTGTCCATGAGATCTACAATTGATGCATCAAATTCATAGGATTTACCATCTACAAATAACTTTGTGGTGTCAATCTCTTTGTATTGAGTGTCATTTTTAGCTATGGCAATTTCTTTCCTTCTCTTTAGTGAACTTCTCAAGGAATCTCTGGCTTCATCCAATTGTTGCAATAAGAGATGTATCTCAATCTCTTAATTCTCAATAGTTTTTCCCAACTTGTAGACTTATATCTCAAGATCTTTTCTCCAAACTATAATGCTTTTCCTGATGAGAACTTAGCTCTGATACCAATTGTTGAAAATACAAATGGGAAAATGTATATTTTTGAGAGGGGGTGTAAATTAAAAGTACTAATCTCTAACCAATAAAACTCTTAACATTAAAATAATGCATGCATAAACATATTGAAATAACATGTAAAGTAAAGGCATTCACATAAACACTTGACACCAGATATGATTACCTAGAAACCCTCCAATGAGAAGGTAAAACTGGGATGGGGATGACACCCACAATTCTTCACTATTGCACCAATAAAGTTAATCTATTAAGGTTACATATTTTGACCATATTCATGATTTTCCCTATGAAAGGCCTACCCTATTAAAGTATTAAAAATGATTGTTAGATCCTACCCTATTAAAGGATTTTAACACTCTGTTAGAAGTGTGCTTGGCTAAAGGACTTTAGAACACTCACTTGGAATGTTAGCTTGTTAAAGGATTTCTCTATGATTCTTAAATCAACCTTGATACAAGGATTTCATCTTGCTGATACAGTTGTTAGAAAGTATTAGAGAATGTTCGATTTGATACTTACATAATCTAATATTGCTAATGTTAGATCCAAATTCAATTCATCTTGATCCTCTTTGATTTGATATGAAATTGCTATAACCTTGATTCTCTGTTCTACTATCTAATTTTGCAATTCTATCCTTCTTCTAAGTCACCTTGAATGTATGCTAATCAATTCACCTCTTTCATTTCTATCATCACCTTCTCACATACATTCTCTAATGCTCTCTCTCATACATTCTATGTATTATGGGTCTTCATCTCCCTTTAAAAAGACTTTGGTAGCTTAGGGTTAGGTATGAATCTATAATTGAGATTCATTCAATTTTCTCGCTCAATTCACTCCATTTTTTTGATTGGTTGCATGTTGATCACATAGGGAATGCAAATAGATTTGATATTATCTTCAAAGCTTTGAGATCTATCCATATGTCAGCTTAAAAATAGTTTACATAGTTTTTTGTAGCATCACAAACAACTAGGCCACTTCTGTGTTACTCGACATTTGTTGATACTGATGCTCGACTCATACTGTAATTCTATCTGGATCAACACTTGCACTTGCTTGGCTAAGTCTATTTTCTTGGCATAAACTTAGTAAATTCCTTAAGTGTGTTGACATTGAATTGTCAAAACCAATTTTGAGATCAATAGGTCAATGAAAAAGATAGGTTGAAGATGGCTTTCATGGCGAAATGGGGGACTTTTTCTTACAAAAGAATGCCTTTTGGACTAATTAATGTAGGGGTTACATTTCAACAAGCCATGGACAAGGATTTTAAAGGATTGATAAATAAGTGTATAGTCATCTACATGGATTATTTAACTATCTTTTCAATGGATCAAAGCGCTCATATTGCTGACCTAAGACAGGTGTTCAATAGATGTCATAAAAATGACATATCCCTCAATCCTAAGAAATGCTCATTCAGAGTTACTAAAGGGAAGCTCCTAGGACATATCATCTCTGAAGCCAAAATCTCCACTAATCCTAATAGAGTTGAAGCCATTATATAGTTTTCATCTCCCCATAGTCGAAAGGAGTTGAAGTATTTCTTTGGAAAAATAAACTTTGTGAGAAAATTTATAAGCGGGTTTGTAGAGATAGTTTTCCCCCTTAATGATTTACTCAAAAAGGGAGCTAAGATAGAATGGGTACCAAACGTCAAGAATTTTTTTGATGATATCAATGTATCCATTTCCACAACCCTAGTACTGGTAAGTTGAGACTATGGACTAACTTTCAAAATATACTCTTTTGCTTCAAAATATTCATGTACTAGGATTCTCATGTAGAAGAAGGAAAAGGAAGACAAAAGGCCCATCACCTTCATGAGTTACCCTCTAAAGAATGCTAAGTTAAAAAATTCTAACCTTGAAAAATAGTCTTTTCCTCTAATCAAAGTGGTAAAGAAGTTTTGTCACTATATATTGAGGAGCAAGGTGTATGCAATTGTGCCTAATCCAATAGTTAAGATGTTATTGATGCAAAATGAACTTGGTGATAGACAAGGGAAATGGATGAAAATCCTTCAAGAATTTGGTTTAGAGATCCAACCCATGAAGTTGGTAAGAGGCCAAGGATTATAAAAAATGATAGCAAACAATCAAATAGAAGATGAAAATAAATTCTGGTTTGAGGGTGAAATAAATGTGAATGATTAGAAAAGGATTGTGGTTTCTCAAGTTAGTATTATTTATTATCTTTCAAAAAATTAGTATCCTAGTTGGATGAATAGTTCATAGCATAGGGGACTCAAAATGAAGTTCAATTGCTATATGATACATGATAGAAAATTATACAAAAGGAACTATGAAGGGATTTACTTGAAATGCCTGGGGTGAGAGGAAGTCAAGGAAGTTCTAGAACAATTTAATGATAAGTATGGTATGGGGCATGGTTCAGCAATAGAAAATGATCATATGATATTAAGATCAAGTTATTTCTAGCCCATGATATTCAAAGATACTTTTGAGCATGTGCATACTTGTCATATTTGTTAGACTAGTGCTAATAGAGAAAGACATCCTGCAATGCCATTAAAACTAGTGTTCAAGATATGCCCCTTCACAAAGTAGGGGCTAGATTTTATTGGTTCAGTGAATCCACCCTTGTTAATAGGGAACACTTTTATTCTCATAGCCACCAATTATTGCATGTGCTAGATAGAAGCAAAGACATTCATAAATTGCACAGCTAAGTTAGTTAGAGACTTCTCGAAAGAACACATTGTGACTAGATTTTGGATGCCATTCTCCTAGTGTGCAAGAATGGATCAGCTTTCACATCAGTATTCTTAACTCAATGGGCACTAGAAAATCAGGTTATTATCAAGTTCTCTTCAAATTATTATCCACAAGGGAATGATGTAGTTGAATCTACAAATAAGAACTTGATCATAGTAATAAGACATTTGTTGAAGGAGAATACTAAAGAATAGCATACAAAAATCAAATATGCGCTATGGATAGACTGAGTAAGGGTCAAAAATACTTTAGGGACATCTACATATCTGCTTGTCTATGACAAGAGCTAGTATTCCCACTTAACATTAGGATTCCTATTTTGGAATTCATGAGTGGGTATGCTGAAGATGCTGACAGAGTACAAATTAGATTGATGGATCTTTTGGAGATGGACAAAAAATGGACAACTACTTTGAGACATATGGAAAAAAAAAAGTATTTATCAAGAGGTGGTTTGACAAGAGGGCCATGATAAATTCTTTTAGGATATCTGATCTTGTTCTACTCTAGGACAAGGCAAAAGAAAATTCGGGCAGCCACACAAAGTTTTAATGCTTATGGATCGACCCTTATCATATCACAAAAATTCTGGGAGAAAACACTTTTAGGCTGATTTCCTTACAAG
This sequence comes from Cupressus sempervirens, assembly GCA_028749045.1. Classification (NCBI taxonomy): domain Eukaryota; kingdom Viridiplantae; phylum Streptophyta; class Pinopsida; order Cupressales; family Cupressaceae; genus Cupressus; species Cupressus sempervirens. The sequence goes on from CM053789.1 coordinate 448,726,882, forward strand.
TGGAATTAGTTCCATTAGTCAATGAGAAATTTCTAAAGCATTACTTTGAGGCCTAAGAGATTCATAATTTTTTTTTTAAAGAATTCCATTTCTGCAAGTGTGTTTCTTGTCAGTTATGTGTTTTCTTTCAGTTGTGTGTATATTTTCAAAGTTGCATCAGTTTAGGGGGTGGGTGCACTTAAGATATTTTTATCTTCTCACTAACCATTCTTTTGACCCTAGATTTTGGGAAGAGGTATTTCTTTGTCAAAGCATTCTTATGATTTTGTTTCTTATACCAACTGAGGCATGGATGCTACTTCTAGTAATAGGGGACTTTCAATCTTGAATTCAGAATTGAAGATCAACAAGATTTCAACAATTTGTGAATTTAAAAATCAATTACCTTAGGTGACTTGAACCAAAGTTGAAGGAAACAAGGAACAATCCAAACCCCACTGGTTCAAATAGAAGGATCTTCTTGAGTGAATTTCTAAGATCATTATTGGTGTGAGAGTTTATAAAAGTTCTTAAAAGAGGAATGCAAGGGATGTTCACAAAAGATCGAATCCAAGAAACAACATCAATGTCTTGGCCACATAGTCTAAGTATGGTTAGGATATAGAAAGAAAATAAAAAAATAAAAAAATAATGGTGTTAAGAATCAAGGATTCTACAAAGTCTGAGAAATGTAATCTGATTATACGATATGCTCTCTAAATAAGCTATCCAGTACCAAAACATTGCTTCATCAAAGAATAAAATGGTGACATTATGAGCTACATGGAGAAAATATTCCAAAGATTTCCTAGGACTTCAAATGAAAAGTGACAACCCACCAAGAGCCCTCATAAATGATTCTCTCATTTGGTCAGACAAAGGATCAACAAACAACTTTCATGAAGATTCCCAAGGAATGGATTGGATGGGGTGGAAGATTATTTCCAAGTTGTTGGAAGTTTTGATAGACTACATTTTGAGATATCAAAGGAAATGAATTCATTGAGCACACAATGAACTTAGAGATTCAAGATTCTAAAGTTTTGACTATAAAGTGACTAAAAATACACTTGGAGTTTTCTAGATTTAGTTGGTGTTTGACACATGTCAAACGAATGTTTCTTGATGAAGAAATGTATTTTTTATTTCTTCCTTTTGTTGAAGCTATTTGTTGTGGTTCCATAATACATGCTCCATTTTTGCTAGAAATGGGGACCCCCTACTTTATTTTTTGGCTTTTTGGATTCCTAGTCTGGGGTCTGAGTCCTTTTTAGGGTTTTTTTGGTCAAGGGTAGGTCCCAACTAAAAAAAATAGATACAAAAAATAAAAGTTTTGGAGGAAGAAGAATTTTTTTTTGCAAAAAGAAAGGTGCACCAGTGTACCTCATCAATTAAGCTAGTGTTCCAAATCACAAAGAGAGGGGCATTTTCACCTTTGGTGATGCAAAGATGTGCAACAATGTAGTTGTGTAGTTGCGCAACACCAAAGAAGTGCATGCCTATATAATCCCTTTCACCCCCTTCTCCTTCACACTACTTTCATTATCTTCATTCTGGTTCTCCAAATCTTCCAAGTCGTAGCTCTACACCTGAACTAGTGTGCCTTCCACCTCTACCTCCTATAAAACACTAAGCAAAAATCCATTAATACACACAAAAAATAGGTATGCACCAGCACACCTACCCTGGTGCATTGATGCACACTTGTTTTTACTTTGAAAAAAATTTGAAACATAAAAACATAAAAAATTAATAAAAAAACTAAGGTGCACATAAACACACCTAATTAGGTGAACTGACATGCACCTTATATTTTGTTTTACCCTTATGCGCTTAAGAAAATGAGGTGCACATCAATGCACCCCATGAGGTGCACTGATGCACACCTCATATAATGAAATATGCCAAAAATAAGGGACAATAGTTGCACTTATTAGGTGTGCCATATGTTTTCATTCTATAGGTTAAAATGTAGAGTTTTCTGCTAGTTTTATAGAGCAACTTGGATTTTTAGGGTTTTGATTTGTGTTCATACAGGGTCTAGTTAATCAAGACTTATCCAATTCCAAACTAATGGAAATAGTTTTGTGTAGATTTGATGGCATCTTCGTCATCCTTCCTTGCTAAGAAGATGGTTCCAAAGCTAGTAGTATTCAAGTTCTAGGGTGTGCTGACAAAATCAAGATTTCAAGATGAGCACTCAGAGATCCAGGATATTGAGTTAGGCTATATAGATTTGGGTGCATTTTTGGCATTGCACAATAAACCCATGGAGAGATCACTAATGATATCCACTCTAATCTACTCTAGACTAGTAAATACAACATCACATCCTATTTTAGTGCACTCTTTAAACATGATCATGACATTGGTAGAGAAATATGTTCCTAAAGAGAGGGTCATGAAGAGCATAACCAGAGAGATCATCTTGGATCTCTGACCTAACAATATAGAAAAGGTGTTCCATCTACCAAGGGTGGATCAATTTATCATATTAACCTACCACTAAGTAGAGAGATGGTATAAAGGGGAACAAAACCTAGAAGCTAGAATTTTAATTTTAACACTTAGTGAAATTTTGCATTTTTTTGGAGCCTACTTTTGAGGTGCACAAGTGTGCCAGGTGTGTTTTTTTAGTAGTGTATTGGGATATTTTGAAGAACTTAGAGTTTTGCTGATAGTTAACTACCAGTTCCAAATTTAGAGATTTCCATGTATTGGAAACACATTCTGACAATAGTTTAAGTTCCATGAATGCCTAGTGAAGATGGAGCTTCTATTTTTGCCACTTCCAAGTCAGTTCTACATCATTTGAAGGCTTTCTCTTTCTTATTCTTTCATGCTTTCTTCATTTTATCACATGTAAAGGCTCCTACATCCAATTAACGATATAATATGGATGGAATCCTTCTTAGAACTAGTTAGATAGATAATTTGTATGTAAATAAATTTGTTTTATAGGTTTGGAAGCATATGATTGCATAAAGGTATCTCTCACTCTAAGCAAAAATTGAGGAGAATATTTCTTATAAATTTAGGATTATAATGTGTAATCAAGGCTACCATTATTTTGCAATAATATATGCTTTTGGTGCTAGCATTTGAAGTATAGTGATTCTTGCCTAAGTGTGTTATAATTTGTGGATGTATATTCATGGAATGTAATTGGGGTAGAAGTCTATTGTGTTATTTTTGATTGTGTGATCTTTAAATTCTAGTGTTTTCTATAGGTCTACAAATTCCACTGACATACTTAGTTTGAGAAGAGATCATTATATTGTTCCTACAAAGCATTTCATCATGCATGAGTGAACTTTCTATGGCCTTGCGATTTGATGAAAAGTGAAAAATCTTACGGTTACTATATTCCCATCAATGATTGCATCAGTGGATAACCAATGAAAATAGGAGCAGTGCCTCCTCATGAACATTCACATTTATCATCAGCTAAGCATATTTTAGGAGGTCACAAGATCACCTAGAACCTTGGAGTTGATCCTGATATTAGCTTTTCAAGAGAGGAGTTGAAAAGTATTCCTGCCATTAAGCATTGTGCAAAACAAAAACTCAATAAAAGTGAAAGAAATAACCTTAAGAATAACCCTTTAAAGGACTCAAACTAGATTGACAAAACCTTATGAAGATGTTATGGGTGTTAATGCTAAATCAAAGAGCCTTTTGAAGATATACACTAAATGGAATACTTTTTATAGGATTTTCATTCCATTAATTATAATTTGTTTGAGTTTTTATCAAGTAAAAGTGAATTCATTAATTGAGATGAAAATAATGAGAGAACACATGTGATAAATTGATTAATCCCTAGGTGGGTAATACAAATTTTAATGTTACAACATGTAAAAGTAAGACAAATGCAAATATTCACTTTTCTTGTCAATTATCCATGCATGGATTCAAATTTGAAATAAAAAAGGATCTATCAATGCTTTTATGTAGATGATGATGTAGTATGTCTCCAAAAATGCTAAGAGATCCACCAACCCATAATCATAGATCCATGATTATAGATAGGCTCTTGAATTCTTGAAGGATTAAAGTCTTCAATGGTCCTCGAAAGATTTCCTCAACTTATGATACCTTCAATGAATCTTTCTCTCAAATCAATGGTTATGTATGATAATATATGACCACATATTTGTTATGTATACCATGGATAGAGAAATGATAGAGAATAACTTATTTTATATTGAATTTGGAATTAAAAACTAGGAAGGATTGACTCGACAAAGAAGGAAACAAATGAAACCCTGGAAATGGATTGTGACTAATTTGAGGTAAAATACCTTGGGCAAGGGATAACCTAATCCTTTACTAAGGGTTAGCAATGAGATAATAACTTACCTAGAAATTAGGGATAATCTCAGCACTTACCCTATGAATTCTAGACTTATTCCCATTAGGATCTCAAGGATGTAAAAAGGATATATAGAAATAGATAATAACTTGATAACATTGAACAATCTATGAATAAGTGGATTTATGGGCCTTGAATATTGCAAAAGGGAGGGGTAATTATTTTTATAAAGAAAGTTCTTCCATTTTAAGATTGCAAATTAATTTAAAAAATTTAATATTTAATTAATGAGTAAAGACATGATGTTAGTGAATGATATAGACCAAACACACAATATAGAAGACAAGTTAAAAAAGGGGGCCATAGGTGTGAACACTTTTATAGTGTCTACATCTTGTCCTCTTTTTGAGATAATGTCACTTTGAGTATTGTTTCAAAGAAAAATATTAAGAAGATCATGCCCTAGTGGATTGACAAAATGAAGGCAGGATGCCTCAAAATTTTGGGCACAAATTGACATTAGTATATAATTTTTTGAAAAGAGAATGATTGCAAATGACCAAGAAAAGAGGATTTAGTAAAATTTATAAATATAAGAAGCACTAGCAATGATGAAAATTGATTTCATAGTTTTACTTGTTTCATGAGAGATTTATTTAGTATGAAAAAATGGATGCACCACACCATTACACAAAAATCTAGAAATTATGTGATCCCTTTTCATTAAAACTATTAGGAATACCAAGGAAGTAACCACAAATTAAAAGGGGGTGAATTAGTTGTCCAATAAAAATTTATTCATAAAACCATTCACCATTAAAGTGTCTTAGATCTTAAATATAAACATTAAGGCATTAAAAAGAATAAAACCATAACACAAAAAAATGATTTATTTTGCATGGAAACCCCTTTAGTGGAAACAAGTGGCGGGGATTAAATCTACTAGATAATGTACCATTGGTTAAAACATGGTAAGGGTATAATGGGAATGAAAATGTGTTCAAAATCACTACCTATAGCTTACCACTCAAAGGAATAACAAAGGGAAATGACCTTGAGATTACAATGAAGGAGAAAATCCTAAGATGGACAATAATCTGCTGTGGACAAAAATATACTATATTATGATTTGTCTAATAGAATCTATGATATGCCAATATAAATCCAATGAAGCAAATTAATTCTTTGTCTCAACATACTCCAATAATATCTCTCCTCTCAGTCACATATATAAAATTCTCACACACCTTCACATTTCATATGCTCATCACATCATCCATCGCTTCCAATAATTTTTTTAATTCTTTTCTACATTGCATTGATGCAATATAAAATTTAGTTATCCAAGACTAAGATCATAACCACAAAAATATATTATAGTAATCAATGCTATCTAAGAGGTGTTGATTAGGACATAGTAAAGACATTAAAAAAATCTCCAATATACAACTATCCATAAATCATGCTCATAATCCAATACAACATGCTAACCAACAAAGTAAACTAGGAATAAATCAATACACTTCATGGAATATTTTGAATATTTTCAAATATTTTATCCAACAACAAGAATATGGAACTACTAGGAAACAATAAAAAACATCATGAAATACCAAAACAAAAAAAAATCATCTTTATTTTTAAATCCACAGATCTATATTATTCATCATGAATATCACTAGACAAAATCTATGAAAAGGAAAAATATCTTTCACATCTCAAAATTATGAAATACTCTATGTGATGACTGTAGTGCCTACCCCTAGGTCACAATTTTGCTGTAATTGTCGAGCTCTTTTGGGGCTAGTCTCATGTTGATGATTAGCAGCATTGTTTTGAGACTATCAGATATTGTGCTATGGATTCAGTTGATACGTGATGAGATTACTTAGACTCTATATTTCATGTATGCATGATGATTATTTTTAGTGTTTGAAATTATTAATGATGATTAGTAAGATGATTTATTATCATATGTGTTTTCTTATGGATACTTACCCCATACTTGCATGTGTATGGTGTGTCTGATGTGGTTAAGGAAGGGAGTTGTAGTCACCTGCTAGTTGGGATCTACACAATGCACCACTTCTTGCCATTGCCTATTTAGTTTAGTATATATTGTTCTTGTACATGCATGGTTTTTATGCAGGCTGCAGGAACCGGGTATCGACTTCCCTGAATTGCCAGGATGAGCGTATCCTATCACATTATCTCAATGATAAGAGAGGGGAGACAAATTCTCAAGTCCAAATCCCAACCCTTTAAGCCATTTGTCCTAATTGAAAATTAGACAAGTATTTGAGTTGAGTACCCTCCGAATATGTTGGATGATGTAATTTGTGATATTAACCCTTTTGGTGTGATTTTGTATGTATTTTGGCTATGATGGTTTTCGTATTTTTACCTTATGAGTCTTTGATGTATTTTCTATTAATTAAGCCTAACTAAAAGTTTTAATTAATGGTTTAATTTAATTGAAAATTAATATGATATTTTAATATTTATTTTATTTAATTAATTGGGAAATTAATTAAATAAAATAATTAAGTTTGAAGATAAAAGTTATAGTTTTAAAGTTGGAATGTGATAATATTTATTTAAATAAATAAATATTTTAGCAATTAAGTTTCAAAAATATATTTAAAAGTGGAAAATATATTAAAATTATTAAAACATTCTAGATTTCATGTGATTAAAAAAATAAATATATTAAGATAAAAACAAGTGGAATTATTAAAGTTAGTGCATGAGATTTAATAAATAAATAAATAAAATTGGAAAGAGTAAAGTAAATATTAAATTAATTAATGTGCATTATTTTAATATTTTCTCACATAGGAGTTGGAAAATTCTCGGGAGTTGTCATGTAGAAAACACAGGAGTTTGCACTCTAAGAATGCACAAGTTGTCTACACTTAGGAGTTAGCATATATTATGAGCACATGGTGTCTACAACCTTATGACTCATCTAGAAGGTTGGAAAAGACCCATGCTTAGTTGTCATGCTTATCTTCTAATTGTTTCTAGAGACATTCTAGATGCATCTTAGAGGCCTTTAAATAGAGGCTCTCCTAGTGTGTTTGGACAAGCTTCAAAGCTTACATGCATTTGAGAAGCTCATATGCTTCTACATGCTCATATGTTTCTACTTGCTCTTATGCCTCTTCAAGCACTTCTAGTCATGTGGGAATTTTGGTTGGCTTGGGTCTTGGAGGATTTGCGAATGTTGGAGAAGGAAGGGATTTTCTATGGACTTCTGAGGCATGAAAAATTAGCATCAATGTCCAGGTGCACTCGTAATTTTCACTTATTCTATTTGCACTCTTTCTCTTCCTGTCTTCATCAAGTTTGTTATGTGTCTGAATACACTCCATAAATGAATCCATAATCTTGAAATTGGAATCTAGATATGTATTTATTTGGTTGAAAAAGAAATCAATAGAGAACTCATTAGAAAACCCTAGTTTCAATTTAAGAAAGAAATTAGATCTGAATCGGGTTTGGATTTGAATTTATATTGTGAAATTAGATAGACAAGATTTGAAATTAAAATAGAAATTATAAGTTGAAAATTTGAATGGTTAGATGTAATCTTTCTATCAAATTATATTTTTAGATTCGTACAGACAAACCTATTAGATGGATGAATGGGTAAATTTAGAGAACAATTACCTTTTAGGAGAAATTCCTAATTCATCACAAACTGCCCTGTCACTGCCCCTTGGATAGACCTGAACTCAGTCATTCATAACTTTTTATCGTGATCGAATTTATTCGGTCGCTCCAGTCAAAATTGGCACAACTTAGCCCTCTCCAACATATTTCAATTTTAGCCCGATCCAATGGTTCATTAGGGAGACATGACCCTCGTACTGGGACTGTTTTATTCAAGGACAGATATTTCTCCATTTCCCATAACCAAGAGTTCTTTATGCTTAAACTTCACAAAAATAATATATCAAAACATGGAATGAATTAAAGATATTATTGCAATCTTCCCTTATTAGGATCTTATTTTTATGCATTAGTTTTGTATGATTTATTAACTAATCTAATTTAATTAAGATTAGTTAATAGTAGAAGAAGTATAATTAATCTATTTATCAACCAACATAGGAGGTATTTAGTTGAGATATTAATAATGGAGATTTTTAATGGAAATGATAGAATTGATGGGAGGAGATATTGAATTCATTTAATTTGAATATTAAGGGATTAGAAAATGGTCATCTTTCAGTATTTATTTAATGTATATTAAATACTATTTAATATATATTAAATAATTTAGAGTTGTTTAATGAAGATGATTTTAAATTAAAAAGATTTTAATAATATTGGATTAAGATTTAATTAAGTATTATTAAAATTGACAAGAAGTCATTGTTACATTATAACATTTAACATTGCTACGATTTGAATAATTATGTTATTGTTAATACGTAATGTATTATTAAATAAATTATTGATATACGTTAATGGTGTTAAGAGTTAGTTAACTAATGAAGTTTATGGAGGGATTATCTAGATTGATTATTTATAGTTTTGATGAGTATATTATTTATTAATGTTTGTTGGGTCTAACAAACTATTAATAAATAATAGTATAAATGGTTTAAATAGTTATCAAATAGTCCGATTAGAGTTAATCTACTAGAGATTATTTAATGATTGAAGTTTTCTAAAAGATATTAATTTTTGGATTTGGAGTATAGTTGATTTTTAATGGATATTCATTGAGTTGATAATATAACTATGTTATTAATAATGAAGTTGTGTGATATAGTCTTAATTGAAATGATTATCATTAATACGAATTTGTTAAGAAAATATTAGTAATCATTGAAAGAGTGACAAATGTGGTCATTATAGATTTATTAATGATATTTCCAATATAACTTGTTATTAAATAATAACAAATCATTGTTGAACTATTAATGTTAGAGAATTGGATTATGGTTGGCCTTTAACTTGCAAATTATGGCTAGTTATTAATTTGGGTCGTTGATATGGATATGTAATTATTAATTAAATTAATTAGAGTTAATTAAATTTAATTAATAATTAAGTTATGTATTAGAGTTTGAGTTGATATGATTCTTTTAACAAAGTTGTTAAGTATTTACATTGAAGTTGATAAGTCTTATTCTAATGACTTGAATAATGACCTTAGATATTTTAATGGTGAAGACTTAGTAATATTTAATTGAGGACTATTAGAATGTTAAAAGGTCATGGAATGTGTACCTATGTTAATTGATTGATTTAATTGATCATTTTAATAAAGTTATAATCTTCTTATTCGAAGACTAGTAACTGGCTCTCTTATAATATAACAAATAATGATCCTCTGATTATGTTGAAAAGTTGAAGTAACATTAAAGAAGAGTTAATCAATTAGAATATGGATCATAGTTAAATAAAGAGAACAAGTTAATTAAAGGTCAATGATGATTAGTTTAATGAGTAAAGTATTTACCCTTAAGCTATTCTTAGAATATTATTTTAAATAATGGAAAGAATAATGCTATCAAGGAAACAAACGAGTTGACGTGTAGGTCAAATGGTAAATCCTATATACTTGAAGTATAGAAACTAGAAACCTCTACACTTAATTCAACTATGTAATATAGCAAAACCAAAACATGTGTTTGCATCATGTATTCTTTATGCTTCTTGTTTTGAGTTTTGGGTTGACTAGATTGTTGACCAGTCTTAGGTTGTTACCAGAGGCTCGAGGGTTATGAGATGTGATGACATGTTGATCTTATTTGGTTTGAATCTCTATAAACCCAACCATGGTTATGTGATGGAATGCTCTATGAGATGTTTGTATTTACTGATTGTTATTGTTCATCAGTCTTCATGTGTGAAGTTGAGATGTATGTGTATGAGAGACTTGAGCTAATCATTTTTGAGTCATCGATCAGTTATCCTTGGGATATTTTCTAATTACCATGATGGGACTGAAATGTTATTTTATAATGTCATGTTGTGACATGTTTTGACTCAACCATTTTGGAGTCTTCGATCAGTATGATTTAGAGATATTCTTGGTTGCTTGTTGAGAACCAATGGATATTGTGATTTATTTTGAGATATATTTTAGTTATTGAGAACCAATGGATACTTATGATTATCAGTGATGCCTTCAGTTGCCAATAGAGAACTGTTGTGGTCATGATTTTTTATGGATTCTTTTCAGATGCTCATGGAGATTTGATGATTCTTATTGTAGTTATTTGATACTTTTATCATGGATATTTGATGATTCTTATTGTGGATTATCTTTTGGATTTTCTTTCCAGTCGCTTGTATAGGACTAGGGTGATTTATGATTCCATGAGCTTAGGGTAGGTTATCTACTTGTAGTGTTGGTAAGTGGCTTGTATTGGGGGCCGGGGCCCTAAGTGGCTGCTAGGGTAACTCATTGTAAGTTTGGTTAATAAGTGATAACATCTACACACTAGATGGGGATTAAATGAACCTAAAAAGATAATTCTTTTGGTTGTCACCCATGCCTCAAGTGCTTGTATAGACTAGGATGGGAGTAGAGAGAACGCATGGTTGCGACCTTGCATTCCATAGTATGCCTCATCAGTATGAGAGGATACTAGTGGCTACATGAGGATTAGTATGGACCCATGGAGTTTAGCTAACTACCAGGGTAACTTGTACATGATATATGTGATGACACTTTCCCGCTTGCAGAGTAGGTTTCCTACATGTCTTTGTGTGCCTCGGGGAATTAGATGTCAGTTTTATGTGATGGAACCTTTGAGTTAGTATACTTTCAGGATTCTTGGACTTATGGAGATTTGTGCTATGTGATTTGGATAGCCTATTTGGGACTTGAGATTATCTCCTCAGCACGGTGGGAGTGGACCACTTAGGTTCCACATGGTCAGGTGGCAGTGCTTTATCACTCTTATCATTTGAGATCTATCCGAGACACTGTAGCTGGAGCTTTCTTGGTTGGTATTTATCTTCATTATGTTCTAGGATCATTATGATAGATGATATACCCTATGATGGATGTATTTACTGGTATGTTTCATATATTGATGATATGCATATGTTAGATGATGCTATCATATGATTTACTTTGCATGTTAGATTAATTTTGGCATATGATGTAGTATTTTTAGGTGTGACATTCCTACTATCTTAATACCAATGATCTCTTCAGTGCTTTGGGATGTTACGAACGAAGGGATGGCTAGGATCCACGATGGTCTAATGATGCTATTAACGGTTGGGAGGAACCATGCACTTAGTTATTTATGTTTGTGATATATGGTTATCTTTTATGATGGATGTTTATATCATTTGTGATGATGTATCATGTATGATATGTGGTTTCATTTACTTTAATTGAATCATGGATTAATATGGGATGATGATGTACTTTATTTACATAGATATTTATTCTTTTAAGCTTTTCATACCCTGTGACATGTATAGTAGATGATTGAGCAATTTAAAATGTAACTACTAAAAGGAAACTTGTATATTATTTAAGAAACATTGGATGCATCATTGTTATTTCATAAGGATGTGTTGTTAGATGAATAGTTAATTTAGATGTGATTCAACGTTAAGGGATCTTTAAAGAATGTAACTTGTTATGTATGTTATGTTTACTTTTAGTTGGATGTTACTATTGCTTCCGTGAATGTTATGAATGGTTTTACTCTCATTAAAAAAAAAAAAAAAAATTGTTTGGTAAACTTAGTGAAATTCTTTGGATCCCTTGGCGGGGCATTACAATGACACACATCCAAGCCAAAAGCATACAACCAAGTTAGCAACAAGAATTATTGTATAATCGAGTAATAATCCAAATAGTGCAATATTGTCATAATTGGAATAACTTAAAAAGGCTAATTACCAGGGAAATTTATTAAATTATTTCAGCTCACACTCATGATAACATCAACAACTACAATCCAAATATCATCATATACAAACACCCATAAATCCATCTATAAGTGCACACCATATAACTAATAATACTGAAATAATATTGATCTAATATTTTCCAGAAAATAAATTGTAAACACTACAAGGAAAATTAAAATGTTGATATTAATGGGAAAATTAAACATTTAATTAATATATAATGCAAATGAATCAATACACAAAGATGAAACTCATCAACAATATAGAATATATTTTTCTCAATTTCTTTAACAAATAATAACTCTACAATAACATGCTATTATTTATCCTCATAATATTATGTTACTATCCTCATAACATTATATTTTTCACATAGATATTCTTGTTAGAACTGTTAGGTACTGGGGGGGGGGGGGGTGGTGTGGAAACCAATACAAATAGGTAATGTAAAAATTCAACCACCATTATGTTAAGATAAAATACTAACTTATAAAGAGTAAATTATATAATCAATGCTAGTAAACATAATATAATAAAGTTAAATAACCATACAACCATTAAGGATAAAAAATGATTTTGGTATTGCGGAATCCCTTTTTAGAGGGTGAAAACCACAACAGAGATGATGCCCACCAACTCACTAAAATGATTTTCTCATTAGGAGCTTATAAATACCCTTTATGAGGGATTTCCCTACTAGAATTGATTTTTACCTTGTTATAATTAAAAATAGATCTGCAAATATCTACCTTGTTAGATGATTTAAATTACTCGTTTAAGAGCTTATCTAGTTAAGGAATTTAGAACAAGAACTTGTTAGAGTTCACTTCATTCAAGGATTTTCCTATTGCAACTCTTAGTAAAAAATAATATCTTTGGTTTGAATATAGTATTAATTTCCTATTAGATCCAATTCACTCTTTGATCTTCAACAACTGTTCTCTACTCTTCTTTTCTCCATAACTTGATCACAACCTTAACACTTTGTAATCTTACACACTTTTCTCCATTAGAAAACTTTTTAAGAACAATTTTTTTAGACATAAATTTATGCCTCTTAATCCTATCTATTCATTCAAATCTTAAATTTCCCACTCAAACACCTTAAGAATTTCACATATCTCGATGTCTCAATATTTTTTTATCTTGACCATGTCAACCTTCAACAAAATATTTCTTGTTTATTACTCAAGGTAGAAAAAACATGTTTTGAATCCTCTAATGGATTTCTTCAAAACTACCTTATACTTTTCATTGATTCGAATCATAAAAAATTATCATCTCATAACCTTAAATCTTTACTATCACATCACCCAATAAGATCACTCATACTAAACAACTTAATTATCTCAAATCTTTTAACTATCTTTCAATATTATTTCTTTTTTTGACATTTGAGATAATATAGGTTCTTCTCACCAATCAACCAATTAGGTTGGGGTCATTGCTATATAATAGTATAATCATGTAGATTCTTCTCATGTAATCACATCTTGGAATTCCACTTCTACCTTGACAATCATCATATTGATAAATTCTCTATAATAGTCACCAATCATAGGCTTATACTCATTGATCATATCTTGTATTCCTTTTGTTGGAAAGTAAAGTCCACCAAGATAACTATGGGGAGGGTGGTAAATCAGTTACATTCTATTTTTTTCTAATAAATTTATCTAATCTAAATCATGTACTCAAAAAATTCAACAATCATAGAAACATAACCATGTACAATAACACTAGATTTGTTAACTAGGGAAGCCCTTGATAAGAGGGAAAACTTTGGTTGGAATGATGCCCATAAGATGATGTACTAGAATATTAAAGTTTTTTTTTAAAGGATAAAATCTATTAGAGGCTAATAAAATAAATTCATAACATACATGACCATGTTAGGAGAATTTTAATCCCCATCTAGATATTGCAACTCTCTTACGAGTTGTGCCAACCTTGTTAGGAGTTGAAAGTAAGACAACTGAACCCACTGTCCAAATTTCTTCAAGAAGGTCTTCATTAATAAATCTTCAAGATAATGTATCAAAGTGCATGAACTAACTAAATAATAACTCCTTTGATAATAGTACATCATCAACATCAATCTCTAGTTTGATCATAGCCAAATTCACTTTTGAGCTCACATAAACATTAATCATCCACATAGGACACTTAACCACAAGGAAAAAATATTTATATGAATTCCTAAAAAATTATTGAGTTAACCTTGAGGCATTATCAATTTAAAATGAATAGGATAGGACCATATTAAGATATTACATTACACATTACATTATAAATAACACTTCACATAGTGATATTAACAATAATCAACCTCCTTAGAACAACACATTAAATTGTCTTTACAAATATTCACATAATGAACATCTAATTCTACTTTGTTAACCATAGTATCCTAAACATGTCTTCTAATATAATCCAAGTGCACTAAAATATCTTCAACCTCACCGAAAAGATACAACATAATTACTAGTACTTTATTACTAGAAACTCACTCTGAGAACAGTCACCACAAAAACTTGTGTAACTCGCACAAATATGTATATCTCTTTATATGAACATAGACACAACTTTTAAAAGCATTCCTAAATTATCCTCTAAGTGCATTGAACATAAATCACTAACCACAATCCTCATAGAATGAATCTTCCTCTGTAACTCTAGCTGAACTATGAATAAAATTGATATGTTGATGTCAATGACAAACAAAGTCATGAATGCAACATGAATAAGAACTCAATCACCTCTTTGAAAAATTGACAACCACCCTCATATAGCAAAATCAAGCATTGATGATTAAAAATCTCCCCTTTTGGCATCGATTGCTACATGTGATGAAAAATATCAAAGTGCCATGAATACCAAAATATATTTCTTCCCCATTAGCCTTTACTTCCCCATTCATGTTTCCCATGAATGTAAACATACATCTCTTCCTTGCATACATTTTGTAAAGAGTTTTTCATTTTTTAATCTCCCTTAATAATGTATATCTCTCCCCCATTAGCTCTAAAATGTATTTTTCATATATTACTCTCCCACATTGACATCAATGACAAAGGGTGTCAATATGCCAATACACTAAATCATCTATGATCTAATCTACAAAATATCAAGGGTCCAAAGACACTATTAAGAACCTTTACCAAGAGTCCTTAATGACTTAGCTCAAATACACATACCCCTCCATAGGAGAAGCATCAAGCATCCAGTCTAGACAAAAATAATAGTTCTCTAATTTATACTAGATTGATGTAATCTCTGCATCAACTAATCTCAAAGAGGTTGGGGCATAACCTAAAGAATTCCTCTACAATACTCAAATGTATCCTTAGCCAAAGGTTTTTAAAATATATCTTCTATCTACTCCTTTGTGCTAACATACTCCAATCTAATCTCTTTCTTCACTACCTTTTCTCTAACAAAGTGATACTTAATTGAAATACTTTTTGTCTTTGAATGTAATACTGGGTTCTTTGACATGCTAAATGTACTTGAGTTATCACAATGTATGATAATAGGCTTAGTAAGCTCAATTCCAATATCCTTCAAGATTTCCTTCATCCAAATTATCTGATTATAATTGTTTTCTATTGCTACATATTCTTCATCTATTTTACTTTGTGAAATATAATCATGTTTCTTACTTAGCCATGAAACCAATCTTCCTACCAATAAAAATGCTCCAACACTGGTGCTCTTTTTTTCATCTACATTTCCTACCCAATCAACATTAGTGTATACACATAATGTGAAATCATGTGATCATACCATATCCCCTAATCTAAAGTTCCTTTCAAATGTGTCAAAATTATTTTCACTCATGCAAGATGTGTCTCTTTAGGATATACTTGAAATCTTTCCACAATTCAAATTGCATTAGCTATTTCAAGTCTAGTATGTGTTAAATATTGCAATCCCACAACCATTGATATATATCTTGTTTATAATGCACTAGGAGATTCATCTTTTCTTGACAGTCTACACCATGTCACCATAAGTGTTCCAACATGTTTTCAATTTTCCAATCAAAATCTTGTCAACAAGTCCTTAAGATACTTAGTTTGTGATGTGAAAATGTCATGCTTATTCAGAACAATCTACAATGCCTAGAAATATTTCATCTTACCAATCATACTCATCTCAAATTCCTTCTTCATATCTTCTAAAAATGTTTTGCAAGATTCATTGTTTCCTCCATAAATGATGTCATCTAAAAATAATGCAACAATGATTATACCATATTCATTCTTCCAATACAAAATAGTGTCCACATTAACTTTCACAAATCCCAAACTTATCAAATGCTTGTCCAACCTCACATACCAAGCACTAGGTGCTTGTTTCAATCCATATAATGCTTTCTTCAATATGAAAGCCATATTCTTTTCTTCTATCAAAGGAAATCTTTCACTTTGTTCAATGTATACCTCTTCTTCAAGTTCTCCATTAAGAAAAGATGATTTAACATCCATTTGATAAACCTTAAAATTCTTGTAAGCTGCATATGCCAAAAATATTCTAATTACCTCCAATCTTGAAACATGTACAAAATTTTCCTCAAAAAAATTCCTTCTGCTTGTGAATAACCTTCGCATACTCATATTTCTTTTTTTCTTAGTAATTCACCTTGCTTATTCATCTTATTTTTTGAATACTCACTTAGTTCTAGTAATGTTCTTATCTTTAAGTCTAGGAACAAATTCCCAAGTTTTCTTCTTTTCTATCTACTTAAGTTACTCTTTCATAGATTTTATCCCAAAAATGTTTGTAAAGGATTCATCAACATTGCAGGTTCTAGTTGAGATATTGAGCATAGTTCTTCACTCACTTTATTTCTTGTCATAACTCCTTTGTTTACATTCCCAATGATTTGATTCATAGGGTGATTCTTTTAAGCATTTCTATTAGGTGTTCCCTATTCAATTTTAATTTTTACTCTTGGTTCTTATCATGTTTAGTTCTTGGTTCTTCTCTCTATTCTTTCCTTTATAATTCTATCTACAAATTAGTGTCAGTTTCATAAAACAATTCCTAGTCAATATTTTTATTGTTAGTCCTTTGACAAGTCTCTGCATCATAATGATAATCAAGTATCCTTTCTTGAATTCTAAAATTTTCATCAACTCTCACATTAGAACTCTAAATATATAATAGTCTTTAATCTCTTATTAAAATATCTATATGCTTTACTCTTTAATGAATATATTCAATAAATATACCTTCATCACTTCTAGAATCAAACTTCCCAATATCACAATCTCTTTTAATATAACACTTCCAAATATTCTAAAGTATTTCACTGTAGGTGTATGTTGAAACCAAAATTCATAAGGTGTCTTACCAACACCTTTTCTAATACAAATTCTATTGATTATGTATACTACAATGTTCAATACTTGTCTCCAAAAGATATGTAATACATTATTCTCAAACATCATTTCTGTAGCCGCTTCAATTACCAATCTATTCCTTATTTCTACTATCTCATTTTGTTGTGGTATCTTAGGAGCTGAAAAATGTCTCTTTATACCATTACCCTCACAAAAGATGTTAAATTTATTTGAAATAAATTATCCACTTCTATCTAATCTTAAACACTTAATCTTGAAACCATATTCATTCTCAACTCTGCTCTTAAATATCTATAATTTCTCAATAGCTTCACACTTCAATCTAAGAAATGCTACCCACATCATCCTAGTAAAATTGTCAATAAGAAACATAAACTACCTTTCACTATTAATTCTCTTATTCTTGTAGGACCACTCAAATCTTTGTGCAAAACTCCAACTTTGTTATAGTAGAAAATATTTTGCTTGGAAATAAAATATTCTTCTACTTTACCATCACACATTTTTTGCAAACCATGTTAGAATATTCCATTATCTTAGGAAAATATCTAACTACATTTGTTGTATTGATCTTCACTATGTTATCAAAATTAATGTGGAAAAATATGTTATGTCATAGCAAACTATCATCCAATTTAGCAACCAAACATGTCATCTTAGTAGGATTTAACTAAAAAACACTACCTTTAGTTCTTGTACCTATAACAATTTATGTACCATCTTTGTATTTGATAATGCAAGTTTTATTTGTTAATTGCAATTGATATCCCTTGCTAACAAGATGTCCAACACTTTAAAGAATATGTTTCAATCCATCCATAAAGTAAACCTAGCCACTGCTAATCTTTCCATCAAGTGTAATATATCCTTTTCCTTTGATGTGACTTGCTGCATTTTTTCCAACTCTAACTATTCTACCATCATAAGTATTGAATTCAATAAACTTTTTTATATCTCTAGTCATATGATGAGAACATCCACTATCTATAATCCAATCAAACTTTTTCTTTTCAACATGTGATACTAGGAAATTTTCTTCTCTTACTTCTTCTTTCTTGGGACTTTCTTCCCTAATAGAAATAAATCCTATCTCATAATCTTCATAATCACTACCATCTAGGAAATTTACCATCATAAAATTTAGTTCATCATCTTCATTAAAAAAGAAGAATTTCTTAGGAATTCTAGATTTTCAAGACTCTATAGGATTATTCTTCTTTTCTCTCATAGGACATTTAGATGAAAAATGACTAAGTTTCTTAAATGTCCATCAAACAAGAATTTGGTTACCTTTAGGTTTTTTCTTCATAAGCAATGTAAGTCCTTCATAATCTTCTTATCTTCTTCTTATTTTACTATCAATTATCTAGCATAATAACTAGTTGTACTCACACTCCTTGTAAGTATGTCTCTCTGTACACTGAAAGAAATCTCAACTCTAGGTAATCCTTCATTCTATTTTATCCATAATTTAGATGCCTACAAATTTACAAGAATAATTTCTCTAGAAAATTTTGGTATGAAAGGAATAACTTCTTCAATCATATGTGCCTTCTAATAATAAGAATGTTTTAAAATTTTCATGTCTTCCACAAAATCTCATCTTCAATTTTAGTTCCATTGCAATTTGTAATTCCTGCAATAATGTTAGATGTCCTATTAAAGTATTCTCTAATAGTTTAATCTTCTGCATTTTAGCACTTCAAAATATGCATATCCAACTTTATAATCTTGACTTCTTTACATATTTATCAACTTCAAATATATTCTTCAATTTAAACCAAATTTTATGTGCAAGCTTTAAATATTTCACCTCTGCATATTGAAATTCTAGAAGAGGTAACAATAATGCTTCTTTATCAAGCATGTTTTTAATGAATAGATATTTATCATCTTTTTTACACAAATCAAGTTTATCTTCATTTATTATATCCTTCCTCTTGATTGTAAACAATGAAAATTCTAGATCCATGCACATCAAGTGAGTCTTAATCTTTTCTTTCCAACCATCATAGTTCACTCTATCAAACTTCAAGCTTTTTTTCCTAAATTAAGAAGCCACCATGAATCTCCCTAAGTTTTTAAACTTTCCTTCAAGGACCTAATTCTTTGATACCAATTATTAGAAAGTAAATTCCACCAAGATAACTGAGAAGGAGGGGGTGGGGTGGCAGTGAATTAGTTATGTTCTTAAGAGAAACTTTAATAAGTTTATCAAATTTAAAATATGTACTCAAAAGATGCAACAAACATAGAAAGATAAGTATGCACAATAACACCAGATTTATTAACTAGGGGAACCCTTGATTAGAGGGAAAACCTCAGTGGGAATGATTCCCATAAGATGATGTAGTATTATCAAAGTTCCCTATAAAAGGATAGATTTAGTTAGGAGACAATGAAATAGAATCAATACATAATAGTCCCTACTAGGAGACTTTGAATACCTATCAAGTGATTCCAACCTTATTAGCAGTTATGCCAACCCTGTTAGAAGTTGAAAGGAAGACAACTGAACCCACTATCTAAATTGCTTCAAGATGGTCTTTAGTAAACAATCTTTAGGATAACGTATCTAAGTACATAAAATAACTAAATAATAAATTTTTTTCTAATATAGTTCTTTTAAATTCAACAATACATCGTCAACATCAATCTCTTCTCTAATCATAGTTGAATTTGCATTCAAGCTCACAAAAACATTAATCATTCACACTAGAAATTTAACCACAAGGAACCAATATTTTCATTATAACAAGTTCTAAAACAAGTATTAAGTCATCCTTGAAGCTTTCTCAAGTTACAATGAATGCTATAGGACCACATTAAAATATTACATTACATGTTGTATTATAAATAACACTTCTTATAATGATATTAATAATAGTCAACCTCCTGGGAACAAAACATTGAATTATCTTTATAAATTTTCATAGAATGAACATATGATTCCACCACTTTAACCATAACACCCTAAACATGTCTTCTACCATAATTTCAGTTCATTAAAAGATCTTCAACCTCATCAAAAATATATATCACAATTACCAATACTCTATTACCAAAAACTTGCTCTACGAACATTCTCCACAAAAACTTCTATAGCTTATGAAAATATGCATATCTCTTTCTATGACCACAAACAAAAAATCAAAACACATTATTGAATTCTCCTCTAAGTTCATAGAACATAAATCTCTAATTAAAAACCTTACTAGATGAATATTCCTCTATAACTTTGGTTGAACTATCTAGAAAATTGATATGTTAACATCGATGATAGACACATTCATGAATTCAACACATAAGCACTCGATCATATATATGACATAATAACAATCTCTCCCATATAGAAACATCAAGAATTAATTCTCAACACATTCTACCTTCATTAGTCATGCTTCTAAGCTATTTTGACTTAGTTTTCACTCATATAGTTTTCATATTTCGATCAATGTCAACCAAACATATTCTTTAATATGCTTCCTGTAATTTCCATCATAAAGCCAATAATCACCCACTTTGGTATTGATAGGGAGAAATTCTACCATATTAGTCACCCCAACTTTCTTATCTATCCCTATGTTAGATGTACTCCCCCTTAGATAAAAATTTCAAAGGTGCAATGCTTAATAGTATATAAAATTGATTTACAACATGTCAAACGTATCTTATAGTTTACCTTTTCAACTTCCATACATGTCTTCAATTAATCTCTATGCATAAGTCAGCTATTAGTGTTCAAACCCTTGGTCATTTAATAAGCAAGGTTGGATGGTGATAATTATGATTGATTCATCTAGTATTGGCTGAGTATGTAAGGACTTATTTATTTTTCTGAGCAAGTCAGAGATTGCCAAGCACCCTAGTTGAGATCAAGTACACACACACACACACACACACACACACACACACACACACACACACACAATGGAGAATGAGAACATTTGTAAGACATTTTTTTACAAGTGAAAAGAATAGATCAAGTAATTAGAAGCCAAGTGCCAACATGAATGTTAGTCATGGCCAAGTGTTAGATTATTCAGATGCTAAGTAAACCGGTTTTGTCATATGAGTTTGTAATCACATGGAAACCTATGTAAACCATTTTTTTCCAACTTCTATACAACATTTTATAATTTTATAGATAGTTAAGATGACATTTATGCATCATTATAGAAGTTAATGATCCTGAGAAAAGTAGAACAACCAATAAGAAAATTAGATTTGGTAAATGACAAAAATAGATAAATTGTGAACTATTGATTATCATTCAATTTTTTTGAAGATTATCTATTTAATGAGGGCTCTAACCCTAGGATCATTATAGATGAGAGAAGTAATGGAGAATGAGTGATCAATAATGAATGGGTGAATGTGCAAGTGAAGGAGCTAACAAGGGCATAATAGAGCAAGGAAGACTAAGTTTGAAAGGAGGTCAGATAGAGAAATCTAAGTAGTGAAGGAAAAAATGAAGATATATGATTAAGACATTAAAAAAAGGAGATCCAAAATCATCTTTCAAAGAAAACCAAGAGTCAGGTATTGCATTACTTTTAATAGATTGAGTTAGGGTAAATCTCTTAACAAAGTGATCCTAAAAAATCTATTTAGAATCTCCTAACACAGTCCTTACTTAATTGTAAGTGTAAAATCCTTTAACAAGTTAAGAACTAATAGTATTAAATCCTTTGATAGGGTATACCCTTCACTAGGTTGATCACATATTATGATCAAAATTTTAACCCTAATAGGTTAATTTTATTGTTCCAACAGTGAAGATTTGTTAGTTTCATCCCAACTCTAGTTTTACCTTCATATTTAATTGTTTCTAGGTAACTAAATCATTTGTGATATGTGTTGAGACTTTTAATGGAAATTATGTTTTAATTTCATTTGAACATTATAGTTTTGATGATAGATCTAAGATATGAGATGAATTAGGTGTGAAATCAATAATTTATTTTTGCAAGTAAAACTTTAAGATTCTGATTCACCCCCCTCTCAATATCTTATTTCCCATTAAATCCTTTCAACAATTGGTATTAACACATTGTATTCTTGAAAAGAGTATAATATCTTAAGAGGATCTGGTCTTGGAGATGGAGGAATACAAGATGGGAAAAATCATTGAGAACTAAATGATTGAAATCTAGATTATATTGAAAGAACTTGAAGGGGAAAGATAAGAGTTAAGTAAATATTTGAGAAAATGGAAAGAAATGGAAAAACAAAAGGACACACTATACAAGGAAATTGATATAGAAGGACTACTTGATAGTAGAAAAAATGGTGACAGTGATGAAGCAATAAAAGAACTTTTGGAGAAAAATAATGTTGTAAGAAATGAGGTAAAAGGACTCAAGAGAGAACATCAAACCCAATCAATAAGACTATGTGAAGTGTCAGAGCAATAGAAGAAAGTTGAAGAAGAAAAAGCATAGTTGAAGAAGATAAAAGATAGATGGAAACCATACTTGAAGAAAGAATAGTTGAAGTACATAAGCTCACAACCAATCAGTTGGATATGATAAATTAGTTGATAATTGTAGCCTAGGAAGTAAATATGAAGGAAATGAAGATCACATAATGAGAAACTAAGAAATGAGTTGAGGACTGAAAAAGAACTTTTGTAAAGAATGAACAAACCAAGTGAAGTTGTCAAATATTTTGAAAAATTTATGAGATCACCAAGATCATCAAAAGATTCTTTTGGAATAGGATACAATAGGCACTTTGCATCTACCTAAGAAGGAGAATCATGTCAAAGAGCAAAGAACAAAGATATAAAAAATCTCAAGGCAAACTTACATTTCATCATTGTGGTAAACTTTGAAACACAACAAACACTTGAAGAAGGAAGAATGGTATGCAAAATTCTAAACCTAAGTCTACTGGTAATTTCTTTAAGTGAAAGAAGGTAGGACACCAAGAACATGAATATAGATCAAAGAAAAGTGATCCACCCACTACATCTAGATTTGAAGGACAATTCTTTAATTGTCAAAAATATGGACATAGAGCTCATGAGTACAAATTCAAGAAAAAATATAACTCGACATATGAAAAACAAGCACATGCACCAAGAAAAGGTTACTCTCATAATTTGGATTAGAATACATGGTATAATTTTCATTATTGTGGAGAGTATGGGCACATTCTCGAGAGTTGCATCAAGACACATTTATGAGGAAATCACAAGAAATGGCTGAACATAGAATTATTTTGTTTTAGTTGTCTCAAAGTCCGACATGTAAGTAGAAATTGCAAAAGCAGAGTACCTACACCAAACAGTGGAAATGATAAAGGTAAAGAAAAGGTTGAGGTAAAGAAAACATGGAAATAGATAGTGAAAGCTGAAAGTAGAGGAGCAAGTGAAGTTGAGATCACCTAGTCCAATGGATCAAGTAATCACATCACAAATAACTAAATGAATAAGGTATGTAGAAGCTATATACTTAACAATATGTTTGACATTAGTCCCTAACATAAAATTTGCTAAAAGTTCATATCTGCATAAGAAAAGATGCATTAAGACACATCTATAGAGAGAAAAGTGAAAGAGAATCATTTACAACATGAAGTATTGAGCATTAGTAATACAATCTCTATTGACCAAGCATTGTAGTATAGATTGAGAACTTATGTAATATGTTGACCAAAAAAAGTGGTATTGGCTGAGTATGGTAACGTCAACCAAGTGTTTGTAAGTAAGAATGGAGATAGAGATAAATGCCATTCACCTACCAAGTATGAACAAATTTATTGTAGAGCTAAATGGAAAAATTGAAGGAATTTATCAAATTTGAGTATTCATTTCTACTTTAATAAGAAAATGTAGTGTGTATAGGAGATTTAGAGGTGATCAAGTTGACCTTTAGTGGAAAAGCAAGTATAATTTTTAGTACTGAGTTAATTATTTTTAGAGGATATCATAGAAAATTTTGCTTTCAAAAAATCCTAGCTTGAAATGGAAACTACAATCAAAATGGTGAAAGAGAGAAGCACATAAATTGTGAGGAACAACAATATCTCCCACCCAATTTTAGGGATCGTGTAAACATTGAAGTGATTGAAGATGAAATTGGTGCCCTGTCATCAATTCCACCAAGGGTTTTGACAATTCAAGATGTGAGATCTTATTACATATGTAAAGTTGGAGAAAAATTGGAAATTTTGAGTTAAGAGTAACTTATGAGAAGTTGTGTAATAATGGAGTACAAAGGGATGAATACAAGATGGTTGCTAAGAAAGGGCTTTACCTGTGCCCTAGGTTTTCCAAAAAAATTAAAAAAAAAAAGGATAAAAATTATCCTAAGCCATGTTCATGATATGAAGGTATGGTTAGAAGGAGGACCATTCAAATTTAACAAGTCCATAATACATTGAGTTATTGGATACCCTACCTTGGAAAAACTAAAGAGCATAAGGTGCACAACATGAAATGATATTGAAAAATCAACCAAAGCCAAGTGGAACAATAGAGGGATGTTAATTGATAGAATTGATGATCCTATGCTTGAATTTGTAGTATGAGTGATAGGACAAAAAGTACTTTAGTCGAGAAGACTAAATAATGTGTCATGCATTGTAGTAGATGTAGGCTACAAAATTGTCAAAAAGGATCACACTTATGATCTTGCCAAGATGAAATTGCAACAATAGATAGAGAATCTAGGAGAAATAAAAAAAGAAAAGAACACATCATGTAAGTTTGGATCTTTGTTAGTTTTTATATTTTTCTATGTACATAACTCTTTTCCTATAGTTGGTACATAAGTATGCGATAGGAATAGACCAACTATGGAATAGATAATGACTTGATAAGCTAGTTGGGAGAACAAATGAGCAATTTTGGATAACTATTTTGAGGAATTCAAAAATAAAATGATAAATAAAATAAGGATTCCAAATCTATTGTGGATAAATATTTTTATGAGCTATTTTTCATGGTAGACACATATTTTGTGTATATGTAAGAATTAATACCTATAATTGCATGGTTGACGTCGATGCCTTCTTTGGTTAATGTTGATGAAGTCACAACAATAATGACTACACTTTTGTCAAAAGATATTGATGTAAATAATGAGTCATTCAACACATATGAAATAATGAAAGATCAAATGAATATAGAGTCAAGTGAGTCCAAGATAGATGTCATGCCCTAAATTCAGGGCAAAACACAACTAATTTTTCTTTTCTTTGAATGGTAATGCTTAGGACATAGCATAGAGGTCTGAACATTTCTATACTAGTTGTAGAAGGTTAAAAGTCCAAGATACCTATCGGTTGTGATTTTAGGGTTGCAAAAAATCTCAAATCTTTAAATGAATTGATCCTTATTGGTGTGGTGAAGATCTCATTCCTATTTATAGAGAAGATACACAAAAGAGTTTGATAAAATAATAGTATGTTTTCTGTGATGGTGATAGAGGCATAGTTTTACTGGAATGAAATCACATTCTTTCCTATATGAATTTAAATGGGTGGATTAATCCTTTAAGCCTATATTGAGTGTTTCCTAACTAAAATTATTTAAGTAATTGAATTACACTTTACTTATGAGATAGTCTAGTAAATCTCTATAACTAATAAATCTTATCACGCTCTTAACAACTTCCAAAAGATCATGTATCTAGTTCAAGAAGAATACCATTTAACCTATATTTACATTTAACATATACCTTGATAACATTCTCTATACATTTGATAATAATGAATCACAAGGTATGAAGTGGTTTATATTAACAACATACATCATTTGATTATATCATTTTCACTATGTAATAAATAATACTTATTATATATTTTTACTATATAGAACATCATGGAATACACATATATTATAACATCCTTATAATAACTTAACTAATAAATTGCTACTATACATATTATTAATACTAATCAAGTATCCTAACTATCCTTCCAACATCACACCTTTCATTCATAATATTGTCAACTATTCACTCTAACCAAATATATTAAGTAACTCATTAGCTAATACGTAGTTAACTTTAATATTTTATAATACTAATACATACCTCTTAATAATTCCTACTACGTAAAACCATATTAATATTGACAAAAATACTACTTAATTCTAATCTCTCTAATCCTACTTATTCTAACCCATACCACTATTAATCTTGTACTTTTAATTCAAACTGATTTTAATATATTATTAGATAAATTCAACTCAGAAAAAAATTCCTATTTGACAATCATTATCTCCACTATATATACATACCTATCAACTAATGCGACATAATAACCTCAATCTAAATTCAAAGTATTTGATTTCAATATTATCCACCTTCTTATGTCTACATTCAAAACAATACTTTTGGCATTAACCTGTCTCTAATCTAAATTGATAACATAGAATTTCAACATTGATTATTCCCAAAGTTTTGGTTTGGGTCCAAGGACCTTTAATTGATTTAACATATGAGATATCTAGAGGGAGACAAAAATGTTGCCACTTCAGGTGCTTTGGGAGGCAAATGAAGTGGGAGGTGGGATTCATGTGTCTCTCTTCTCCCAAAACAATTCCTTACAATGTTCTCTTTCTTGACTTCCATGGGGGCTAGTCAACCCATCTCTTCCCATGTACGTGGCCCCCTCCTCAATACACATGATACCCAATTAGATTTATGTGTACATAAATGATCCCTAGATCCTTTTACCAAGGTACATGGTGGCATTTGGTTGACTCGATATCTTCAAGGGGTAACATGCCTGACATAACCATTGCAAAAAAAATTCCAACTAACCCCACCTCACCCTCATCTCACTAGCATTAAGAAATCTAGGTTGTGTATGGAGTGGGGTACACACTTGGTGTGAGGGGATATGAGAAAGTGACTAGTCAAGTGCATGAGGAACGATATGCTAGGGATTTGTATTACCCATCACCTTACACCTTGGGTATGAGACAATTATATTGTATATTTATTTACTTATTTTTGAATTAGAATACTTTTCCCTCCTCACCTGACATGTTTCATTGGCAAGGGTAGTGGGTAGAAGGGAGATAAAGTTGAATGTTTTATTTATATAGGAAATTTTATTTTGAACATAGTCTTTAGCATAAAGGTCCATATTATTATTATGATTTTACTTAAAAGTTATTTTGTTTAAAATTTTGGAAGAAGTGACCTAAGTGTTACATGAATCTCATGAGCCTTCATGTGCAATGGTACACCAGGACTAGGAAAATATAGGTTCTACCTCTCTAAGCTCCATTATTTTATATATACTTATGGGGAGAGATACTAGGAGTGTACTCTTTTTAATTTTTTATTAGACTGTAATTGAGAATGAAATATTTCCCACTTCCCATATAAATTCTAGAGTGTAAAATGTGTGTGTATAGGCTTGTTTTGTAATGGAGACTCATCTATTTACTTCTTCCTTTTAATTAACTATGATGTTAAGGATATTGGTTTGGTAATGGTTGTAGCATTATTATTATTATTATTTTCTTCTTCTTCAACATTACAATGTGTATGTCAAATAAACAATCCATTTAAAATCACTTGAGACATAGATTTTAACTCATGAAATGTATCTACAAGAAGTTTTAAACATGAACCAATTGATTAATCTATTTTTTCATTGATAAAACTTTGAATTACATTTCTTATTCCTCTAGTACATAACTATAAACAATCTATTTTAAATACAATCTCTTGTATCCTTTCATAATTTCCAAAGAGCATGATACCAACAATGCATGGTTCATTTCTTGAGTATCAAAAGAAAAAGACTATCCTTGAAGAGAGAGTCTTTTACATTCCACCTAAGACTATTATGACACATAAATCCTTTCCATTGCAATCCATCTAGTTGTTTGCTAATGAAACTACAATACAAGTATATATGATTGTATCCAAAGGTCTTAATTCCTTCTACAAGACAAAATTCACAATAATATATATATTTAAATGAAGATACTCATTTACAACACATTATAAAAAAAAAAACAATGGAAGTTTTTACCTTACAAATACAATGTTTAATGACATGGAGGAAGGTTTCTTCTTCCAAATGCATTACATAATGACATATCCCTTTCTTGCTACTATAGAATCATACATTACTACAACATGAATAAGGTGGAGAGAGATCCTCCAATACATGTAAGATGCACATTGACAAGTTTCTCTTTCAAGAAAAATCTATGAGATGATCATCCTAAGCATTCTTTCCATTACTCCCTTAAGAACAAAACCTAAAACATGACATAACAAACAACAAGAACCATGGAGGCTCACCTCCCATCCTAGGCTTCTAAGAAGCCACCCACCAAGTAGGGGAAACAAGACTCAAATGTGTTACACTCAATCATTTCACCATGCATACAAAACTAAATCTCACCATACATTCACAAACCCACCAAGGTTTAACACAATGATTCACTATTGGGATCATGAAACAATGGGTGAAGGTGGGCTCTCCAAAGAGGAGAATTCCATATCCATATACACATATACATTTGCAATTGCACAATGCCTCTTCCAAGCTATCAAAATACATCCTCCTTATCACATCATCACACTTATGCCTCCCATGATAAAAATGTCTCTTCAAGGCTATCAAATAAGGCATATGGCTTCAATGGAGCCCATACTCCATGAACAAGAAAATCCTCTCCAAGAGGAGAATCTCTCAACTTCAATGTTGAGCCCAACTAACCCCTTTCCCCAAGGCATCTCTTCCCTCCCCAAGGTGAGTGAAGCCTTCACACCCATAACCATTTCATACCAAAATCAAGAGAAAATGCAAGAGAAATTTATCACAATATTTACACATAACAGCAATTACAACACCACACACATTACATATTCACAATATGAATAGGTGTTCTACATACTGAATAAGTGCAATCAAGATCATGGAATGGGCACCAACCTTTTGCCCAAGCTAATGGCGATGAAAGTTTTTGAAGAGCTCCTTATTTTCTTATTTTCTTCTCCAAACCCTAACTATCTCTAAACTTAGAGAGTGGGTGAACACCCTCCTAGTTTGTCCAAGTCCACTAATAAGACTCTCCCACTATCCCTTTTTGGCAAAAACATCAAGCCACTATATCTTACAACTTTTTCCTACCAAATTTTTTACTTTTGACTAAGAGGGAAGATGGGGATGGATTGATAGGACAACTCAATTTTCGAATTATTGGAAGAATGCATTGGTTAGGGGACCCCCTAGGCTAGCTAAGCAATAAAATGGTCAAATTTAGGCCCCTAACATGTTATGCTAACATATGGGTAGCTTATTTTCACAAAAAAAATCACTTTGGGACCACCTACTGACCCTCTAAAATCATTTTCAAGTTTGAATTCGAATTTCCCCTTGATGGTGACCCTTTATATTCTCCATCCAAGTGGATTTGATTAAATCTTTTGCAGGGCCTTTAGTTAAGGTTAAGTGTTGCCATGACCAAAACCCCAGGTGGCATGCCATCAACACAGATAATTTACAAGTGTCAAGTGACACATTAAAACACATTACACATCACAATGATATGTCCTTAATTCATTCATGAATATATATTTACTACACATGCAACTTACATTTATGAAATAAACTCATCACAAAAAGGCTTTGAATCTTCCAAAGATTTGCCTTGGCTATACTATGTCCACATGATTTTGGGCCTTTTTTCCCCAATAAAATTTTATGGTTCAATTGCCTGCATACTAAGATTGAACATTAGTAGCCCAATGAAAAATCATATAAAATGCATGTATATAGGTTCATGACAATTTCATATTGAATAATTCACATTAACATACTCAATTATCCTAATCAAATTTATTTTCTAAGCATTTTCATATAGAGCATCTAAAACATTAAAATATCAGAATCTTTATATCAATATCACTATCTAGTCAAATGATCTAACTAACATTTTGAAACACATCATAACCCATTTCTGATCATATTGATGAAATGTTGAATCTATACTATTAAATTAGCCAACTTGAAAATTTGTTCCTAATACATATTTTAGGTCAAAATCATCAAAATGAAAACATCTCAACTAATTTTTTTTTGATTCAATTAAATATCATTTGGTTTTTGACAATATCCCATTATCATTGTGAGATAATTATAAATTGTATCAATTATGTTAGGTAGATAGGATGTTTGCATAGTCATGTCACATAGTTTTAGAATCCAATCATAGAATAGATTGATTAAATATTTCCTTATAAATACCAAGATATCCACCTAATTGACTTATTACATTACATCATACCAAGTTCTTTTGTGTAGACCTTTATCCAAACTTGATAAAAATTTTCATCTTATGACTATTAATATTATTCACAAGAGTGGGTGTTGATTCATCTTTCCATACTAGCCATCTAGTTTAATTACTCTAATAGGACATCAAATATCATGAACCCATTGATGTAGTTTCTAAGTTGTGAAATCTCAAGCTTTTATTCCATGGGGTCTCTACTTATCAACCTAATGTAATTCCAAATAGGGTACCTAGCACAACAAAAAATATATTAGTCTTGATAAGATCTCTAGTTCATTTTGATAAGGAAAATGCCAATCATGGCATACTTAGATCCTCGAAACTTTTTACCATCACTCTATCCTAAGGTGTATGGTAATAGTATAGATTGACATTTAATACATCAAAGAAAAAAATTGACATCTCATCTCCTTACACTTCTTATTTTTGACCATATTTGGTTATTAAGATTCATAATAGGGTACTGGGGAAGGGACCTTACAATAGATAAGAAAAGAAAGAAGGAAAGTTTCAAGGAAAAGGATGGTGAAGAAGGGAAAGGATCAGAACAATCAACTAAAGTCAAGGAAGGAAAAGGAAAAGGGATATCTATTGCTAAGCCTAAGGCAACCAAGAAAAAGAAAGTGAAAATTATTGATCCCAAAGTTAAAGCTGATCTTAGGAAAGGTGTGCAAAAGGTCGCTACACCTTAGGAGCCTACAAGAAGAATAATAATTAGACCAAAGACACCCCATGCCCTAATTGCCAAAGAAAAAGAAAATCCAGCAAAAAGAAAATATGCTAGTTTACCTAAGTAGAACATTCTTAAGAGGCCGAAGATAAAACTAGTTGTAGTAGAAAAGAAAGAAGATGATGAAGAAATTAAGTCTAATAATTTGAGAAAATTTTAGATTATTCCAAGAGTACCTAAAATAGTTATAGATAAGGTATGACAAGAAAATACTGAACTAGCAAGCTTTACAAGATTCAAAGACATCAATTTTGATTCCTTAAATAAAGAAGATTAAGAAAAACTTGAAAAATCATTGATAGAAATGATGATACAATTCAAATCTACACCTATAGAGGTAGGAGAAGGCATTCAAAAAATTATGTACAATAAGGTTGATACTAAGTGGAAGTGGGCATTATCTATTGAAATACAGATCAGGGAGACCGCTTTAGAAAAAACAATCCCTAATTTAGGGAGCACACATATGTCTATTGCCCTAAAAGATTTTGTATAGAAATTCATGACAAAATAAAGGACATACAAAATTTTGATGAATAAAGATCACAAAGTTGAGAAAGAGAGCATAAATATATAGTAGGAAGCATTTGAGTTGCTCAATCCATTAGCTAATAAAGGAGATGAGAAAGAAGAGGAAAGAGATAGAAAAGTCAAAGAAGAAGAAGAAGATGCAACATAAGTTACAAAACTTATTGTGGAAATTAGGCAACTAGTAGAAGGATGTGAACAACAAGATGTTGTCACCATTGAATAAATTCCCATTTCATCACCACATGATCAACATGGTTAACAAAATAAGACCTAAATAATTTTGAATATGATACATCTCTACCTAGCACCAATATGGTTTTGTTACAAATAATAGATTATCCAAAGATTGAAAGTGCAAAGATTAATAATTTTAAGGTTACATTAGTTACTAAGGATACAAGTGTCGAGAAACAAGGCACAACTATAATTGTGTTTCCATGATTAACTTGTATGTTTATTTCTTAAACTTAGGTGAAGATATAAGAAGTCAAGGGCACTGAGTTATAAATAGAGGATAAGAAACCAAAAGAGAAAGAGGATACACAAGCTCTTATAAAGTTTTTGAGTACAAAATCATCAGAATGATTGACTGGAATACCTAAACAACATGTGACACCTACTTAAAAGGAGTAGTAGTAGGTATCTAGATTGATTGAGAAGGGTAAAAAATTGCAAATTTCACTACCTAGTGATGCAAACCCATGATCTTAGATTATGAATCAAAGAGAAGAGATGACAGATGAGTCAGTAAATCTAGATGAGGTAATCAATTTATCCATGTATGACTTAAACAACTTGACATTAGAGAAAATGGAGGAACTATAAACTTTATTGAGCCATAAGGAAAAGCAAGAAAAGCTAAGGAGAGAGAAAAAAGAAAAGAAATAAGTATTACATACTGTTAAATACATTTTTGTTGATGCATTTTGAATCACTAACTTGAATAATCAATATCAAAATTTGGATCAGTTAATGTATATAATTGACATGGTTGAATTAAAAAATATTGAGACCAAAAAAAAATTGATGCAATGGTCTTGTTGTGGTTTTCATATTGCATGCCCCATTTCTCCTAGAATGGGGATCCCCTAGTAAATTTGTTTCATATTCCTAGCCCCCTAGTCTAGTTTTAGGACTTTATATAATGACTGAGTCTAGCCTATCTCTCTGCCTAAAAAAATTGAAGAATTTGGATGAAAAGTGATTTTATAGATAAAAGGGCACACTAGCACACCAAGTGCACACCTCAAGGTGCACTCATGTAGTAATTACATTAGTGTAGAGCACTTTCTCTTGGAAGTGCACACTTGCGCTCATGCACAGGTGTGCACCCCCAAGAGGTGTGCTCCATCCTAGGCCTATAAAAGCATGAGATCCCCCTTCTCCTTATTCATTTTCTCCTCTACTCAAGCATCAAGCGCACCTCTGCACCCTCAAATGTATGCCTTATCTTGAACTTCTGCACACACAAAACACTAGGAAGGTGTGCAAGTGTGCACCTTTTATTCATAAACATAAATACTTATAACCCTACACCTAAGTATAAGGTGCACATATGTGCCCTATCTAAGGTGCACATATGCGCACATTATTATACATTTAAATTGAAATCCATGGCTTAGGGTGCATAGGTGTGGACCTTCCCAAGGTGCACAAATGTGCACCATTAAAGCAAGGAACTAACAAGTGTGTAGAGTTAGGGTGCACACATGCACACCCCATAAGGTGCATAGGTGCACACCCTACTTCACACTTAGAACATATTGGATGATAAGGGTGTACACATGTGCATCCCACAAGGTGCACACATGCACACCCTTTAATTTTGAAAGCTTGGTAAGTATAAAAGTGTATGTAGTGCCCCTCAAGCTGTGCAAGGTGTACTAAAAACTATACATCAGTGGCTAAAATGAGAATTTTAGTGTTTTTACTCAGTTTTAGGGTTTTGGGTCTAGGATTTTTAGAATTTAGGGTTTGTTTAAGATTTTAATTTCCACCTTCTACAGTAATGTCTTTTTATGTTGAGCAGATAAAATGGCTTCCTCCTCATCCTCACTAGTAGCAAAGATTGCTCCCAAGCCATATGTCTTCAAGTTTCAGGGAGTACAAATGAAGTCACACTTTGAAGATGCACATTTTGAGATTTGAGACACTGAGTTAGGTCACATTGACTAGAATATATTCTTGGTACTCTGTAACAAGCCAAATGAGAGATTCCCAATGATTTTTATACTTTTCAAATTTGGATTGGTTAATGTAGCTTCACATCCTACTTCTAAGATTGTCCTAGATCTAAGACAGTGGAATATTGAGAAGATTTTCCATCTTCCAAGGGTAGATCAATATATTAGGTTGACTTATCACCAATTAGAAAGATAGTATAGGGAAAATTACAAGAAAGATTTAGAGATAATTTAATCATCATATTTGAATTATTGGATGCTCGTGGGACAAAAAGATGGAAAGGTGGACATGAAAAGTGGATATATGAAGGATGACATTGGATACTCCATTATAGTTTTGAGTAGGATTATGGGATTAGTAATAGTGAGACACTTGAACATCTAGATAATATATTTTATCAAGAACATCAGAATGACTAAAATTCTAATTGATTGGGCCACAATACTCAACGAGAATCTAGATGAATAGTTGGTGGAAGCTAAATTTGATCCAATATTTTATATGACTTCATATTTGGTATATTTGTCAGTAGTGAGGACCACAAATTATCCTAGACTATACAAGAAGGGAATCATGCAAGATGCTAATGCCTAGCCATATGTGGTATACCTTGAGTTGTTAAAGAAAAATCTATCAGATTAGAGCAAAGAGTAAAAGATAGTGAATGATGCTTTCAATTTGGCAATCATTAGATTCATTGAGGGAGATTATGCAAAAAGGATGTCAGTAGAGGCAATAACAAGAATTTCAAAAATAGGTGCATACTACACCCAATTCAAGACATTCACATATCTAACAGTAGCCAATAGTGCTGTAAATACTAAGAAGCTCCCTAAGTATCCATGTGATAGGCTCATTTTGCTGGTGATCGCAAGACAAATCACATCTACATACAACAGAGAGAGAAAATAACATAAGAAGACCTAGGTATGACCCATTACTATAGGTCTATTTGAAGTTAAACATAAATAGGATATCATGACCTTTGATGGAGAATGAGACTTGTATCCCTTGGAAGAATATAACTCCCCTTGTCCATTTTTTGATAACATTGGCAAAGTCCAACATTTGGTAGGAAAGCTATTTCAACATGAAGATGCCATAGAAGATCATTGGATGAATGCAATAGATGACTATGATATCCAAATCAAAGATTATTGTAGGATGTCTCTTTATCTAGTAGGAAGTTCCCTAAAAATAAAGATCCCATTGAGGTTGTTCAAAAAGACACTCTAGATGTCTTAGATCATGAATATAGAGATTGATAGAGATAAGAATGAAGATATCAACTACAAGGCTAGACATATCATCCAATTAATAAAGGATTGGATCAAGAAGTCATTTAAGTTGGATCTAGTGCCTCAAGCAGTAGTCTTCCAAGTTATGTCCCACCTAGTGAAAGGTAAAGGAGAAAAAGTTATGGTGCCAACATAACTTTCTTAGTCTTCAAACAAGCCAAAAATGGTGTATCAACATGACATGGAATTTGGGTACTATAAAGTAGATAAAGGTAAGGGTAAGAGGAAAAAGGGTGATCGTAAACAAGCTAAGAAAGGAGTCAAGGAAACTCAAGCCCAAGAGGTAGCTAAAGCACCAAAAACCTAACTACCTCAAAATACTAAAGCTACTCAAGCTCAAGATAATTTGCAAGTACCCTAGCCAGAACAAGAATAGTTGACAAGGACCTAAGGAAGAAGCACAAAAGGTGTCTTGACCTATTCAAAAAGAAGAAGTCTCCCCATCCACCCCTATGATAGGTAAGAAAAAACTTTAGTTAGAAGGACTAGATGGTAAAAAGTATAAAGAAGGGTTGTTCCTATTCACTTTATGCCAAAAACCATCCCCAAAGAGGATGAAGAAGATAATCTACCCTTGAGTCAAGGACTTGACTAACTAGGGCTACAAAGATTGACCAAAGAAGGAGTTCCACTCTGATGCCACCATTCATTTCTACACAACCTATTTAGGTTACTACTTCAGAGGATGAGCAACAACAATGGATTGATGAGTAAGAAGGCCAAGAAATAGATGTCTTTTCCATTTCTAATTTTTACTTTATGCCTATGTTAATTGATTTGGTGGATTATAAGATAAGGGATACATCAACAAACCAGCCTTTGGGAAAAATTGGAGTCAATTTCCACTTCTTCCACAAGGACCTCTAGGTGTCCCTCTATCATCAAGTTAAGATTTATCTTTTTCGGATAAAGGTTCAACCACTTCTTTTCCTCCTAATATTGAAGAAAAAGAACAAGATACACAAGAAGAAGAGTCACAAAAAAGGACCAATGATGAAGTATCCAAAGAAGGTAAGATATATGGAGAACCTCAAAAAACTTCTCAAGATACAAAGGTAAGGTAATTGGACTCAATAGACATAGGGATGCCTGATATAGATCTCTCTCAAAAAGAGAAGAATATGGAGAGGAGTGATATAGGAAAGGGCTTGTTGGTACCAACCCCCTCTTTAGTTAAGTATATATCTCCAATAGGAACTACTCCAAGCTAGTTGAAGAGGGAGGTGATAGTGAGGCATAAGAGGTAGCTGCATTGTAGTACAAAAGCAGGGACAAAAGAATTGGTTAAAGCCCTCAAGAGACCTGAGCCACCTATGAGTGATGCACAAACATTGGAATTCATCATGATGAGCCAAAATTAGGACTTTTTGGCTCATATTTCCATCCCTCCACTATGTGCTAATATTGAAGATCTAATCCCCAAAGACTATCAGATTAAAGAGGTCTTATTGGGAAAGCCAACTATGGATACAACAAAGTTTTGATTACTATAGGGATTAAAGAAGTGTTTAGACACTTAGAGAAGGATGAGTCTAAATTAGTGGGGCTCCAAAAAAAAAAATCTTCTAAGAGTCTATTTGCAAGGAGTGGTTGGCTCATTGGACCCATATTATCTTTGGGAAACCTTAGGTATGGCACTTGGTGGAAAGGGAAAGAAAGGAATGCAAATGGATCCATTTTTGAATGGTTGTCAGCAATGGAGAGAAAGTTTTGATGAAAAATGTGTGTATATAATAAATGAAAATCTTAAATTGTTGCACCACATGAAAGATAATGTAGATAAGCTGGTTGCTATTCTAACACTAGTTGCAAGCACTACAATCAATGAAAGGTCAGAGGTATCATATACTAATGGATTTGTATATGAGAGGAGAATTAGACAAGATAGATGACTAGATCAAGAAGATCATGACTACTAATAAAGAAATGGAGACATTACATCAGGATACTTATAAGCTCAAGGATCAAACCCAAGAGAAAATTTTAGAAGTTAAGAAATATTACAATGATGCTTGCCTAGACATTTTTGAAGATGAGTCAAAGAGAAACTCATGTCTGTGCAATTGGTTGTCAAGGAATTATAGAAAATTTTTGAAGAAGATTCAACCAATGAAGATATTAGACAAGAATTTAAAAAAAAAGGAGGCATTACTAGAGTTGGATGTAAAGTTGGAAGAATTTTTAGATACTTGCATAGAAGAAGGAAACTACTGACAAATAGTGAAGAATAAGTAGGAAGCTTTGGATTTAATAGATGTAGCCCAAGTGAAGGAGATTATAGAGAAATTCAAGAGAAAAAATCTTGATATAGTTCTAGTATAAAGGGGAACAAAACTTAGAAGATAGAATTTTAGTTTTGACACTTGGGAAAATTTTACATTTTTTGAACTTGCCACTAAGGTGCATTGCTCACAAGGTGTTGAAGGTGCACAAGGTGTGCTTCTCCAATGGTTCACTACTCCAAAGGTGCACCAAATTTTTTGATGAAATTAGAAGTGTGCCAATAGCTAACTACCAATTCTAACTTTAGAGCTTTCCATGCACCAAAAATGCATTCAGACAACAGTTTAACTCCTACAAACACCTAGAGAAGGTTGAGCTTCTATTTTTGGCATGTCTAGCGACTCCTATATTATTTGATAGCTTCCTTCTTATTTTCTCATGCTTTCATTTTTTTGAAACATGAAAAGGATCACGCACCCAATAATTTATGAAAACAAAGGTGGAGTCCTAGTTAGCACCTCTTAGAGATTTAGTTTTTATATAATTAGATTTGTTTTCATCATTTTTTTAGCATATATTTGCATGAAGGAATCTCTTACTTTCAACACAAAATGAGGAGACAATTACTTATAAATTGAGGGATTTAATATTTATTTTAGGCCTTTATTTTAATGCAATAATATATGCTATTGGTGCTCTCATTTTGAGTGTAGTGATTCTTGCCAGAGTGTGTTATATTTTTGAATGCATGTTCATGAATTGTAATGGAGCCAATTGTTTTGTTGTGTTGATTTGATTGTGCGATCTTTTTTAGTTTTGGTGTTTGCCACAAGTTTATGAATTCTATAGATGTATTAAGTTGGAGAAGAGATCAGCTATTGTTCCTACATAGCTTTTTTTGTCTCACATTGGTGTACTTTCCATGGCCTTTAGATTTGATGAAGAGTGAAACAAATTATAGTTACTAAATTCCCATCGACAATTGCATTAGTGGAATTGAGGAAGCACTGCTCCTATTTTCATTGGTTTCCTATCAATCTTTTCAAAGGATTAACTCATAGACATGTTGTTTTTGTGCCTTGTGTCCATCAAGATTTACTTTTCAAGTC
The DNA here is from genome assembly GCA_028749045.1 of Cupressus sempervirens. Lineage (NCBI taxonomy): Eukaryota > Viridiplantae > Streptophyta > Pinopsida > Cupressales > Cupressaceae > Cupressus > Cupressus sempervirens. The sequence goes on from CM053789.1 coordinate 448,765,798, forward strand.
ATTTTGTTAAATTTTTTGTTCCTTTATCTTCATTATTTTCTTTCACAAACACTTGGTTTAGTTAGGAATTCATATAGCTACATAGATAACTTGCATACATAGTAAAAGAGAAAAATATAAAAATGTATTTCTTTCATGGTTACTTTTTCAAACAACATAGTAGACATCTTATCTGAATTGGTAGGAACCAACAAAGGCCTCCTTGTAAACAAAAACATTTATATTCAATTGAGAGGATTTTAGTAGGTTGAAAGATCACCTAGAACCTTGGAGTTGATCCCAAATTAACTTTTGAAGAGAGGAATTTGAAAGAATTTCTATCATTAAAGCATCATTAAAATGAAAAATCAGTAGAAGTTGGTGCTAGAAGGAGGGCATCAAACCATTCAGATTAGAAAAACAACTTGTGGTGTGAAATTTCTATAGTTTTTGGAAGCTCAAATTTTTGTTTTTTCCATCTATCACTATTAGAAGGTGTGTAAGGTGCACTAAGTTTTGTAAAGGTGCACTTTTTTAGGGGTGCACTTTTCTAAAATATACGTAAGCTAGAAGATCCTGATCCACCATCTCCATTTCAATGAGCTTTATGATCATCACCTTAGGCAACAATTTCCTAGAACTCAATCATTTCTGTAAGCCTTGAAGTGATAATGGGATACCAAGAATTCTCCCACTTCTATTTCAAATTTAATCTTCTGATCCACCTCCAATTCAACCTCCATCCATTGTTCCACTAAATCCTCCACCAATGGCCTTTTTGGGTAATGTTGTAGATTGAACCATTAACTTGATAGGTGTACTCAATGATTTACCTAAGAATCTTGAGAAGTTTTTCCCAAGCTACATTTATGGGAAAACAAGGACAACTAAAGATTGCATCAAGGTTTTCAAGGAAATATGTAATTGAAAACAAATTTCTAATGGAAATTTTCTTCTCCACTTATTCCCATACTCTTTGGGAGAGGTTTCTTTTAATTGCTACATCAATAAACCACCAAGATGCATTGGAGATTGGGATACTTTCAAATTTTTTTCGTAGAGAAATTTAAAGCTTTCATCAACCTAGTTGTGGTGCACCATTAGTTTATATCAGTTAAGAGAGATCCAATGGAGATTATTTCATGCTTTAATCATTGATTTCATATGGCATATGACAAGTTGGGAACATCATACACAATACTAGTTAGAGCTACAATTTAGATTTACTTTAATGCTATGGACCATCTTACTACTATCTTTCTAAGAAGCCTCCTTGCTACAATTATTGATAGATTGGAAAAAGTCTTTGTAGAGGCAATCGCCTTCACCAAACAAGCTAATCCTAATGGAGGAGGATTGATGGTTGTACCTCAAGCTATAGTGACCATATCAACATATCCTACTAGAGCATTGATGATGCCTAGTTAGTTCATACCCATGAACCCAATTTTGGTACAATAGGTACTAGCAGTACAAGCTCCAACTTTAACTTATCCAACATTTGAGCCTCCAAAAGATGCCTTTTTCAAACAAAGAGTAGTAGCAACTATTGAAGGAGATAATAGTGTAGTTGCTGAGATGGGCCAAATGAAAATGTGTTAGGATTAACCATAGACAAAAATAACTGTTACATACCAAAATATACAATATCAGAAAATAATAGATTGCTCAGAAGTGAACACAAGAGACCAAGATTTAATGTGGTTCAACCAATCCCTAGGCTACATCCAACAAACAAAAAGTCCAATCTTATTATGATCTAGTGATTGCAACCCGATTACAATCCATAATCCCTTATAGCTCAATACTGCTTCAAGAAGAAATTTTTGCATCACACCTTATAAAAATCCCTAATGCTAAGCTCTTTTTATAGAAGCTTTTTGATGCTTACCAAATTAGGTCTAAAATAAATATAAAAAATAGTAGCCAACACCTTTTACAATATAAGGTCATTTTTGGCTTCGGGGGCCCTACCCCCGAAAACCCCATAGGGGTGTTGCCTATTGACCCTACCTTGTACTGTATTAGGGAGTGGAATTGGGGTGCTTCCCTAGGAGTTTGTAGGGTTGCTACCTCTTGACCTCATCCTTTGGCACTACCCCCAAAAACCTATAGAAATAATCTGGAGGGAAACCCTGTTGAATAAACCTCTAAGTTTGATTAGGCTCCACATCACAAAAATCTCCCACTTGGAGATTGATCAAACTCTACAATAATAAAAAAGAAACTATTCCTTAGCTCACCAATGTGCTAACATGTATAAAGATGTCGCAAGGATAAAATAACAACTTTTAGAGATAAAATCTTGGTCCTTACAATAACTAGAATTAGAATTACAACTAGAACTATAGTAGAAACAACAATAACAGTGGGAACAACAAGAGAGGAAATAATTTCAATCCTCTTGATCACAATACTGGTTTTCAAAGACAAAATTGATAGTGGAATACTCATCCCAATAATGGAAACATTCAAGTTACAACAACAAAAATGCTCAATATGTGGATGTCAATTAATACAATAGTAATCAGAATATGCCCAATGATAATGGTTCAAATTATAATGGAAATCAAGATATGAATCATAGTTTAGAAGAAAATAACAATGAGTTAACCATGCAATTTAATGCTATGCTATTGGAATCTTATGATTCTATGCAAAACATGGGAGTAGAGAAACCAATCAATGAAGAATTTGCTTTCCCATTTAGTCAAGAACCACTTAACTTGAAGTGATGTTTGCATTCTAGAATGATAATCAAAACACCTATAATCTATAGAATAAAAAAGAACCCATGATAGATGGGATTCCTCTTGCATTGCAACCAACTCCTCTAGATCTGAGAGAAAGTAATAATCTAGTACCTACCAAAGCACCTTGTGGAGGGAAAAAAAATCAAGGTTTTCAAGGAAATGTGCCTATGATATTAAAGAAACCTACATGGACAACTAAAAAGTATAGTGTAGTGGAAGACATGAAATGAATTAAGACTAACATGTCCTTATTTGATGTGCTAAAAAAAATCCTAATCAATGAGATGCTTTGATAAAGAATTTAGATCATATGAAGGCTATGCCTAATGTTAATCCTATTCCTCAAAAAACAACATCACAATAGGTTAACACTTCAAAGGCCATGCCAAACATGTTTAAATGACAAGGTTGAAGTGCCTCCATTTTTGCTTATTATTAGAATCTCTGGGAAGAATCTTCATAATTGTCTAATTAATTTTGGAGCTTCTTCTAATGTTATGCCACTAAAAATAGCATAGAGGTTGGGAGTCACCCCACAACCTTCTAATTGGATAGTGATATAGTAGGACAAAAAATAACTAAAAGTTATTGCATTTTGAAAGATGTTCAAATAAAATTAACAATGGACCCTCAATTTGAAGATATCATAGACATACATGTCATTGATATTCCCGAGACTTATGGATTGTTGCTAAGTAGGGAATGGAATAAGTGTTTAAGGGGATAGTTCTTGACTAATTTTACTCAACTTTAGTTACCATGGAAATGATTAAATAATTAGATCAAGATTGATGCTAAACCAAAGTTGAAGACTATGATAATAGATTACAATGTAACAAATGAGGTAGCATTCTTACAATCAGGTTTAGGTTCCTACAAAGTGATGGCTTTTGATATAACTACAGCCAAACCACCATATGATAAAAAAAAAAGATCCATGATTCCTATCCCAAAAGAAGAAATTTTGACACAGTTTATTGATAGTATGGTGGCAAATTTAAAATGGTTAGGTGAAGTGGTGGATCCCAATATTTTTCCTCTACCTAGATTTTGGAGGTTTCATAATAGTAGTCATTCTAAATTCAAATGTTCACATTGCCAAGAAATAGTTACCCAAGTGTTAACCCAAATCATGAGATCTAAAGATGTGCAAATTCTAATTGAAATACATATGGAAAGTTCAAGTTCCACTAGCATATCTCAAGATGTACAAAAGGCACCATCAGAGGAAGAATATCTCAATGTATCATATATCAATACTTATTCTAAAGGTGGAGGCCTACCTTTTTCTCTACCAATGATGATCAAGATTCAAAGGAAAAGATGTTTCATAAAAGGTCAAGGTTGGACTTCAGTGGTTATTCATCCTAAACCTGAAGTTAATAAGATTACTAAATTGATCAAAGAGATTCCATACCAACAAGAAAAATATACATCTCCTATATGAAAGATAAATAAGAATAACTCTCCATGTCCACCACGGGAGAGATTGCAATGGATCCCCAAAAACAATATTTCAAGGTTCAAGTAAAGTAAAAATTAAGAATGAACATGCACAAGTCTAGAAATCCCAAACAAGAACAATCAATTTGGATGCACAGATTTGATTGTTCCAAATGCAAATTAGGATCTAATGTGTAGGTACTGAGTTGATCAATCCAAAAGGTAAGTCTTTTTATGTAGCACATTGATTATAATTTAGATGTACTAATAATGTTGTAGAGTATAAAGCATTGATTTGAGGACTTCTCTTCACATTGGAGAAGGGACTCAAGGCTCTCATAATCAAAAGATACTCCCAACTATAATACCCCAAAATTGGCTCATTGCCATTATACCAATTCTGGTCTATTTCTGATCAATCCTAAGACCTATTCTAATAGGCAATTCTCATTTTGATTGTCACTACTTGACTTAATTGTCAAATGTAGAAAACCCTAATCTGCATTCATCATGCTTATTATTTAATTCATATATTATTTACTCATATTAGTCACATCAAAACCTATTGATTAATATTTAATTTAATTATTAAGTATTTATACTTTAATTAAATTAAATTATACCTTAAGGCTAATGTACTAGGGAATTAAATTTATTTGATTTAATAAATATGCTTATTCTAATTAATTGAATGAAATTATTTAATTAAATAAGAAAAGGTATTTATGAGGTCATATCTCATTTTATTAAATTAAATATCTTTCCTAATTCTACTCTTCAGTTCTAAATGGAAACTCTGAGTGAACTCTCTCTCAAATTGGAAACAATCTAGTTAACTTGCTCTCACACTTATGACAAGTTTAGTTAACTACTCATCACACTCAGATAAAAAACAATCTACTTCACCTGCACAAGGAAGTTTCTATCTTATCTGAATCTTTGCTTCAATCTTGACCGTTGACCTAAGTTGATCTCACCCATTGAGGGATTCCTAGAACTCTATTTAAAGGACTCTTAATTCCTCATTAAAAAAGGTTGAATTGAATTGCTATCGAATCAATGTTGAATTGTACATTTATTTGAGCTCACTACTTTCATAAGGCTTTCATTCCCGAGATTAAATATCATTTATAATTAATATGCATTCATTTAGTTAATTCTATTTACATGTTCTTAGATTAAATGCATATCTCATGTTAGAATAATTGCATTCATATAGATTAATTGCATTTAAATCCTTCGTTCTTAGAGGGTCTGGTTGCTTGCACCTTGAATTTGAGAACATTGACAGGCAAAATCCCTTTAGATAGAAGGCAATAGGTTGCCTTGCTAGATTATTCTTGGGTGAACAATCTCATGTTCATTCCAGGATGAATTCATAAAATGAGGACCGTGTTGAAGTGTGTGTGTTAAGTAGAGGCCACATTACATGCATACATTTGTGGCGCCCACCGTGGGGCCGAGAAAATTAATTTCTCATGCCTTCTCTACATTTTTAAAATTAATTTTCAAGCTCTTTGTTCATACAATTTCATACAAATTCTCAAATCTTCGCATGAGATAATTCATTTTTGCACAAGGATTCTGAATCTTTGCATGAAGATTCTTTTTGGTTCACACGAGAAAGTGCCTGAGTGCATGAGTCTTTGTGTGGCACCTTATTTCTTCATGCAGGCCATAAAAAGATTTCACATGGCTCTGCTAGAGATCTTGTAACAACAACCTCTATTTCAAGCATTTTCACTTTGCAATTTACTCAATTTCCTTAATGTACTTTTCTTGGAATCTATGTTGCTCTATTTCTCTGATCTTTTGTAGCTTAACTATTGTCGACAGGATGATTTTTTGAAGATTCCTTATACAACTCACTCAAACATGGACTAACGGTTTGCCTGCAGGATGATTGCGAAAGATACATTTGACAAAGACCAATTTTAAAACCCATGAAACAATGTTTCTTATTTATTGCTTTCCAAACATAGATTGATTAGGGGCTTGTGAATTTCCTAGGGTGCAAGACAAAAGAATAGGGGATTATGCTCTTCACCACTTAGAGGTCATGACCAAGGGTGAAACAAAAACTTAGACGCTTCTGAAAGATGAGATTTTGAAGAAGGCAAGAAACTTAGTGGTTCCCTAGTATGGGTCCTTTTCTATGAAGAGATGATGGTTTCCTTTAAGGGAATCAAAATCTTGAGAAAGAACAAGTCTGGATTGATTAAGCTAAGTTCGTAAATCAACTTGTTTTGCATGTTTGGGTGAGAAAGTAAGGCAGAGGAGTATGCTCTTTCCCCTTGAGGGAAATCATAAACTTTGACCCTTGCAATCGAACCACCAGTCCGAGTCAATCCTTTAGAGGGCCTGCCAAAGTGATCCAACCTTCGAGAATGACCCAAGTGAGCACACTCCTTTGCCAAAAATTCCAACTCACTATAATCAAGATGCTTTGTAGAGTGAAAGAGTCCAAAGCCAGATTAATTTCTTTCCCTTGATTCTTGATATCACATATCAAGGGGAAGCTTTGTCTATTGCATTGGCCAACACCAGCCCCAATCTTGCTAAGCAAGTGTGTGCACTTTCAGATGCTAGTGTGGGATACTAGTCTCAACTCCACTTGTGGAGCCACTAGTAATTAATATGAATGAAAGTCAAGTAAAAACCTTGTAGTTAGAAGCCACCTAGTTCACCTCTGAAAGGAGGCATAATCTTTGTGAAAGGAGGGGGAAGAATCTCTCCTATAGAACTCACCATAGGCATGCTGCTGGACATTTGAAGGTGGTATACATGCTCATCCCCTACCACAAGGGCACTCATTCATCATATACTATTGAGTCCTTTGAATATACCAAAAACATAGGCACCCTCTAGGGGGTTACTTGGCTGTATGAGGTACACGCATGCACATAAGATGTGGGACAAAGGTTTTGCCTTCTCTACCAAATTTTGTTTTTAGGGATAAAAGCATGTTTGTTATCGAGTCATAAAAAAGTCCAAAACTATTTATAACAAACAAAAGTCAAGCGTCCCCTATCCTGTCAAGTTGCTTTGCCCTCGACAAGACTATTTTTGACTACTTCTTGCTTCCCACTATCTTGTTCAAACACATTGCCTTGATTGAATCTTGAAACATTGTCCAAATGTCTTACTATTAACCTCACTATCTATCCAATCAATTTTTTTTGACAAATCTGTCCAATCTATCTGAACAGTCTAAAAATCTCTTTGAAATCCAATGCCATTGTTAATCTAGTCTTGATTTTCTCGTGCAAGACTTCATCTTTTCTCATGAGCCAATTTAGGTCTTCGTGTGAGATCTTGCTTATACCTATGCGAGATCTTGACACTATCTTAGTTGTCTTGCAACTTCTTCTCATGAGCCACATAGAGTCCTCACGCAAAATTAAACTACTCTCATGAGTCTTCGCGCGACTTGGTGAACTTCCTTGCGCAGCTTCCAGAGAATCTTTGTGAGAAATCCTACTCTAAAACTATGAAATTAGTTAGTTTGATCAATCTACAATCTTTGTCCAGTTAGTTTCCTACACTGAGTTTTCCTTTTCTATCTGTACACACTCTTGAATAGCGGCATTTAGCTGAACCAAAGATTTGTGATTTGTATTTTGACTAGTCTTATCTTTTACTTCTCCGAATTCTTGTTCCTTAATGCTTGTCATACTTCATGTTACTATAGTCATAACCTTTGGCTATTCTAGCCTTCAAATCATACTACTCATGCCTTAGTATACAATATTCTTGTCTTACCTTATTGAGACTTAGTCTTAGTGCAGTTCTTGTCTAGGTTCTTGCTTCTTATCCTTTTCTATGACTATCACAACCAGAAGTGGTAATGTGTTTTATCCTCTTAGACTTAGGTGAGGTCATGCTAGGGGTCATAATCATGGCAAAGGTCACTTACCTTTTATTGCACAATCTATATCTAATTCAGCTAGTGAGGCATCTTCATGATCTCCCTCACCTGTCAGGTCACCTCGAATTCAGTGAACATTTTTCATAAACCAACAACAAATTAGGACTCCTTTTTACCAAGAGGACACTGAGATAGGTAGAGGTCCCGTATCACCAAAAAAAATGTCTAACTCCTTTTTCAAAAGACCTTTCAAAACACAACACACTAAAACTGAACACGTTCCTACAATGACTAGTCGTAAACCTAAACATGGTAGTTATAGTCGATATCAAGAACCACCCAAGAATGACAAAGAGAAAGAGAAAGACCACGACACCAATGAGGAATAGGAAGAGGTGGAAATACTCCCTAAACACATAGAAAAATGTTGAAGAGATAAAAAATTTCAAAAGGTCATGGGAATCCTACTCAATGAAGAAAAAGAAAAGTACTTTCTCAAACTTACCCAAGAGGGAGCTGAGTTGCCTTCTCATTTCAATGTGGAAACCATTATCATGTCTAAAGAAGAAACTAAGACTTCTAAACTCCAAAAACAATTGAAAATTATGCAAGACCAACTAGCTTAGATGATGCATGAGAAAGAGAAACCCACGAAAACATACACATTGGATGCTCTTTGTCCATTTCCATTTGAAAAAAGCATAAACATGCCACCTTTCCCATGAGGTGTAGAGCTACCCAAGTATGACAAGTACTTTGGTACTACTAATCCCAAAGATCACTCGTAGGGATTTGGTGCTTTGTCTATGGAGTTTATACATGATCAAACATACCTCATGCATTTATTCCCTAGAAACCTAAGTGGTCAGGCTTTGGAGGTTCTCACATTTACCTCTTGGTATCAAAACATTTGATGAAATTGCCAATCTATTTGTCCAACAGTATTCTCATAACATACAACACCTTGTTAACATTCGAGATTTGTGCAACCTTAAATAGAAAGTTGGAGAACCTTTTCTCACATTCTTCCAATGGTGGAGACAATTGTACACAAAGTATTCCCACAAAATTCCAGAAATGGAGAAGCTTGACATTTTTACTAATAACCTCCTACCCAATTTTAGATATAGAAGGTCCACGTACCTTTGAAGACATGATCACACAGGCAATTCGTATCAAGGAATTTATGGTTAAGAAAGGTGAACTCACTTTGTAAAGAGACATAAAACAAGGTTCCACTTCCAACAAGGACAAAACTAAACATGTCAACAAGAACCAAGAAATTGTACATGATGGAGTCGTTGACAATGTCACACCCAAACTTGCTAAAGTGACATTTAATCTCACAGATGGCCTCAAAGTGACCAAAATGTTGAGAAACCTCCTCCTAATAACAAGCCATCTGGGAACAAACCAGGAAACTCATAGAAAACATGCCCCAAGTGAGAGTATACACCCTTGGGAGAATGTTTGGATGTGGTTTACAAAACATTGTGACAACATAAGCTTATTTCACCAATGGACAATCCTCATACCTATGATCCACAACCACATCAACCATGGTGGAATGAAACCTCATTTTGTGAGTGTCACAAAAATAAGGGACACAAAACTAGCAACTACATAAACTTGCACCATAAAGTCTAGGACATGATTGATGCTAGTGATCTTGTGGTAGATGGACATAAAAAAAACTTGGACCACAAGGCATTCAAAGAGCCTTTCCTAGCTTATGAAAAAGGAGAGACTTCGAAACCATAATCCAACAACAAGGTCAACTATGCATATTCCAATAATGACAATGCAATCAACATGGTTGAACCTATGGATTCTGAATATTGCGACATTATTACCATTAAGGGAAAACAAGATAATGACAAGCCTAAGAAACCATTTGTCTTTAGGGGCCCTATTGTCAACATAATGGATAATACACCCTCGCAACACTGTGCTAACACTGTCACATACTCTTGTGCCAAGTTGGTGCTCAAAGGCCCTATGTCTCCTACTTAAAATCTTGAACAACACAAAGAAAAAACCCTTGCTAGTCCATCTGGCAAAGGTGCAAAACCCACAAAAAACTTGATAGAAACTAGTTATAGTGTTCTTGATCAATTGAAATGAACTAATGCTCAGATTTCCATCTTTGAGCTACTTAAAATCTCACCTGCTCACTGGAAAATTCTAGATAAAGCCCTCACTGAGGAAAATGTTCTTCAAGATCTTGATCTTGAGTGATTTCAATCCATGGTAGGCCACCTAACCTCACCTTATCTTATGACCTTCTCTAAGGAGGATGATAACTTGCTGAGTCACCCACACAATGAACCACTACACATCGAGGTTATGATCCATCAGACACATGTTCATTGGGTACTCATCAATAACAACACTGGCCTGAATATTATCTCTATTTCTCTCCTTAGACAAATGAATTATTCTGAGGACTCTATTGATCCTCAACAAAAGATCACTATCAAAGCTTATGATGAAGTGGAACAAAAGTCTCTAGGTCTTGTGGTTTTACCCATTCGTGTCAGTCCTATAGAAAGGGATGTCACCTATCAGGTGCTTGACATTCCCTTGGCTTACAACATTCTGTTAGGATGACCATGGATACATGAGATGTGTGCTATACCATCCACATGCCACCAATGCATTAAGTTCCCATTTTGTGGCTTCAAAGTTACTATTCCTGCCACTAGTAGATATACCTGCAATATACTTAAGGCTGTTGAAACTTTCATCCCTGCTAATCATGAATCCAATGATTATCATGACAATAAGCTAAAAAAAATTGAGTAGTCATTCAAACTGAAAGAAACTAGCATGGGAGAGTATCACATTGAACCAGTGCTATCATTGACATCTCTTCCAAAATCTCCTCATCGTTACAAAAGACCCTCAAAGGTAAAGAAGCCATTCATACTAACACCTCATACCAAGTATAATGTTAGTTTTGTTAAGGCTATAGTGCCCTTAAAGGATGAAAGTAAAAATAGAGCCATTGTAGCATGAATTTATAGAGAAGAGGCTCTAGTGGACCTAACAAAGCAAGCTTGAGAAATCACTCCTAAAAAATATGGGCCTGGTCTTAAGCTTATGAAACATTTTGGTTATAAGGGAACTGGCCCTATTGGGTGTAGTAACAATGGCCTAATTGATCCCATCAAAGTAACAACTTGAAGCAATAATGATACAACTAGCCTAGGATTTAAGAAGGTTCCTTTCCATTTGGGACCAAATAAATTCATACCAACACCTGAGAGTTCATTTGAAAATGAGTCACAAGCTGAGTAAGATACTTGAGAGGAAGAATATGATGATGAGGATTCCTATCCTCATCCTATTCCTAATGACCTTGCTAAATTATTTGTTGAGCTAGATGAATTTTTGCCATGTGTCAGCACTGTGGATAATACTAGTGACTCTTCTGAGGACAATACTGAGCAACTCAAATATCATTCAGAAAAGGGAGAATCTAGTCAGTCATTTTGTATTGAGTATTTGTGTAAGAACCCAAAGGATGAAGGTGAGTATGTCCCTATCACTATTGGGGAGTTCTATAATCTCTCACCATGTAGCACTAATTCTAAGGAATATGAGTTTGACTCTCTTTCAGAAGCAACTATTGATAAAAACATTGATCAAGTGCATGTCTATGAAAACCAAATCAAAGTGGGTGAAATGTCTAGGGTTAGGTTGCATGGGTAGAATCCAACTAGTTTCTTAGAGTCACCAATTGTTGACATTCTTACTTAGAGGCATTCGAACACATCTATGGACAAAGTCATGGTAGGTCTCAAATTGCTGTTCCAAGCACTTAATGACTATACTATGAGTGCAATTGAACCAACCACCACTCTCTCACTCACACATCCTTAGCTTATAGACTGGAACCCTAATATACCTAGCGAAGTCTCCATGTTCCAAAATGACTATGCACTTGCTTGTTACCCAAACACTATCAAACTTGTAATGTCTTCCACCAATGAGTAGAGTGTCAACATGACTGAGGTTGACATCAAATATCTCAGCCATACAATTAAAAAGAAAAAATGCAAAAGGTCCGATGGTGAAAACAACATTGTGGCAGTGTCAGAACCCAAAAAGGTAAAAACAAAAGACATATCCAAGGGTGGAAACCCATCTAAAGCACCCATGAATGAGATATTTGATGCACTTCCTAGTAACTTTTAGGAGAGATCATCAATGTTGATAGAGCCAATGTAGCCAATTAACCTGGGCACAAAAGAACATCCTCATATGATACATCTAGCACAGTTGCTATCACTTGAAGAAAAGGAAGAATTCATTTCCGTTTTCAAAGAAAAGAAAATAATTTTTGCTTGGACATACTTTGACATGCTAGGATTGGATCCTAATCTTATCATGCATCACTTTTCCATAGCACTAGGCATCAAACTAGTTAAACAGAAGTTTCAGAAAATGCATCCTCACATTGTATTGCTTGTCAAAGTAGAATTGGAGAAACTTCTAAAAGTTGGTTTCATTTGTGCAATTGATTATGTGGAATGGATATCCAATATTGTTCTAGTTTCCAAGAACAATAAATCTATCAGGGTTTGTACTAACTATCGTGATCTCAACTTGGCATGTCCTAAAGATGATTTTTTGCTTCCTAATATTAATATGACAATGGACATGATAGCTGGCTATGAGATGTACTCATTTATGGATGGATTTTCCGGATATAATCAAATAAAAATTGCACCAGAAGACCATGAGAAAATTACTATCACATGTGCATGGAGAACCTTTTGTTGGAATGTAATGCCATTTGGCTTGAAGAATGCCGGTGCTACATATTAGAGGGCTATTACTACATTTTTCCATGATATTATGCATAAGACCATGGAGGATTACATCAATGATACCTTGGTCAAAAGTGCTAAAGGAAATACTCATCTACAAGATTTGGGACCCACCCTAGATCATATGGAGAAATTCAGTCTTCAGCTCAATCTTAAAAAATGTGCATTTGGTGTCATATTGAGAAAGTTGCTGGGATACATCATCTCTACAAAAGGAATTGAGTTAGATTTGAAAAAAGTACAAGAAATTATGGACATGCCACCACCTCAAAACATCAGTCAGATGAGAGGACTATAGGGAAGGCTCCAATCTATTCGTAGGTTTATCTCACAATTGGCAGATAGATCACAACCCTTCACAAAGACCTTACATAAGGGTGTAAAATTTAATTGGAGCCAAGATTCTGAGCAAAGCTTAACACAGATCAAACAATATCTTGTCAATTCGCCAATCCTGATCCCTCCTATTCATGGGAAGCCTTTGCTTTTATACATTTCAACCACTGAAACATCTCTAGGAATCCTATTGGATCAGGAAGATAATGACAACAAAGAAAGAGCTATTTACTACTTGAGCTAGACATTGATCTCTTAGGAGAAGAACTACAACATTATTGAGAAAGCTTGCTTGGCAATTGTCTTTGCTTCCTAGAAGTTGAGACACTACATGTTTGCCCACACCATGCGGCTCATAGCTAAAATAGATCCACTAAAGTAATTTCTTAGTAAGGCAGCTCTCATAGGAAGATTGGCTAAATGGTTTATGAGACTCAGTGAGTTTGAAATTCAATACATTGAACACAAGGCTATAAAGGGACAAATAATTGCAGACCAGCTGGCTAATGTACCCATACAGAGTCTTCTACCAATGAACATTGATTTCCCAGATGAGTCGATTCTAACACTAACGCACCACACATGGGTTATGTTCTTTGATGGGTCTTTCACACAATAAGGATCAGGTCCTGGATTACTCTTTATTACACCATAGAGATACTCATTGCCCAAAGCATATAAGATTTTGTTTCCTTGTACAAACAACATTGCTACACACAAGGCTTTGATCAATGGCATGAAAATTATGGCCGAATAGAGAGTGGATTAGTTAGACATCTTTGGTGGTTCTCAGCTTGTCATCAACTAGGTTAATGATATGTACCAAAAAAAGGATGAGAAACTAATTCCTTACAAGTGCATGGTTGATGACTTAATGAAGTATTTTGCACACATCACCTTCTAGTAAGTTCAACAAGTAGTTAATAAAGTGACTGATGCCATGGCCACTTTGGCCTCCCTACTACAAATGCCTGAAAATGATCTCCGACATGAGTTCTTGGTGGAAGCATTACACTACCTAGCCTATGAAACCCCTAATTCTAAGATGATTTGTTCTATTATAGGGCAAGAATCATCCTACTACCATCACATTTATTCCTACCTCTACAATCAAACCATTTTGAAAGGTCTGACCCAGAATGAGAAATGTTACCTAATCTTTAGTGCTTCACATTATTAAATTATTGTTGATGATTTGTATAGGAGAGGTCTTCACAAAACACTCCTTAGGTGTTTAGAATCCAAAGAGTCCAAACGTGCACTAATTGATGTTCACAAGGGTATTTGCGGATCTCATTCCAATGTCGTGAAACTAGCTCACAAACTCCTTAGAGCTGGTTACTATTGGCCCAAAATAGAGCAAGAAGCTATCAAGTATGCTAGGTCCTACAAGCAATGTCAACTACATGGGAATCTAGTCCACACTCTAGCCAGAGAGCTGATTCCCTCTACTACAACATGGCCATTTCAAAAATGGACCTTCAACTTGGTGGGATAGATCCACCCAACCTCCTCTAATGGACATAAGTTCATTATCATGGCTACAAATTACTTCACCAGGTGGGTAGAGGGAGTACCTCTCATAGTTATTGATGGAAAAACTATAGCACTTTTTATCACAAACTACATCATCTATAGATATGGTGTACTATCCTCAATCGTCACTAACAATGGAGGACAATTCAAGAATAAAGACCTAAAGGAACGATGCAAGAAATTCAAAATCACATAACATCGCTAGGGTAATAACCAAGCTGAAGGATCCAATAAGATGATCCTCAAAATCTTTCATCACACAGTCAACAAATCAAGGAGAGACTAGCATCTCAAGATCAATCCAGCCCTATGGGTGTATAAGACAAGAATCAAAACTCAAATGGGCATGACTCCCTTTGTGTTGGTGTATGGGGTGAATGCTATGCTTCCAATAGAGGTCGAGATTCCTACCTTAAGAATCTCTATGAAGGGCCTTATCACTGATGATGACTGCAGGATAGCTTAGCTTCAAGAGCTTGTGTTACTAGATGAACGTCGACAAGCGGAATGTGATCATTTGAGAGAATATCAACAATGAACGGCAAGAAGCTACAATTGAGGGTCAAGCCATGTGACTTCCAACTAGGTGACCTCATCCTGAGAGAGAACCCTAAGAATAAATAGTAGCAAGTCCAAAAGGGAAAGTTTGAACCAAACTAGCTCGATCCTTACATCATTACTGTAGCATATGGATCTAGTGGCTATAAACTTTCCACAACCAAGGGAGAAGTGCTAAAAGAACCTATCAAAACTCTCCATCTAAAGCAGTTTTACAATTGATCTAATATCAGTAAGCTCTTTGTACATATCTATATGTCCTAAAAAAACTTCATAAAAATCAGAAAAAATCCTAAAAGAATTGTTACCCTAGTGAAAACCTAGCAATAGGCACCTTGGTAATACCCAATTTTTTTTTGAAAAACAAAAAAAAGTGCCATTGGTGAAAACCTAGAAACATGCATCATGGTAGCAAAAAATAAGAAGAATAAAATCCTACCAAGAAGGTAAAAACTTGGTAAATAGGCGCCTCTTGTTCCCAATGCGCCATTTGGCAGTGCATCTTCTGGCTCCCTCTACAATTTCTTTACAACTTTTTCCTACTTTTTGCTCATGTATCCATGGCTTAAGTCTTGTCATAGCTCGAGGGAATTCCCCTTTAGCGTCAATCATTTCAAGATTCTCCTCATAGAATCTCCTTCATGACAGTCACTAGTGGTCCTCTCTGTAGCTACCTACTATCGCTAGTGTCACCATTTTTGAGATTCTCTTCATTAAAATCTCCTTCACGATACTCACCAGTGGTCCTCACTGCGTCTGCATACTATCACCAGTGTCCCTCATTTTCAAGATTCTCCTCATAGAATCTCTTTCACAATAGTCATAGTTGTTTCAATTGTGTCTACCTACTTTTGCTTAGGTCACATCTCCACATTCCTTTATGCAAGATCTTAGATCTCTCTTACATTAGTCACTAGTCATTCTGGCTTTGTCTATCTATTGTCACTTAGTCCTCCCTAGGTTCTTCATCTTGAAGATTCCTCTTTTGGCTTCGGTCACCAGTCATTCTAACTGCATCTGCCTACTATCATCATCCTACTGAAGAGATTTCTTTCATCTATGTTTTGGACATTGACACTTGACATCAATCCTAAAAATATTGAACTCAAAATGACATACTTGTTTGGATATGCTGAGAATTTTATTTGTTTGGTTTGTTTTGCTTTATCATATCTCCTCAAGAAACTTGATGATGTCATCTTCAAATAGAGAAGTAAGGACTAGGGGCATGATCTTTTCTTTGCTTTCTGTCTATGGTTTAGTTCCAATAAGTTGATATATTCCTATAAAAGAGGTGTCCACTATAAGAGCCTCCATCTCGTATTGGATGGCCGTATGTACCTCGACTTATTTTATATGAATACGTTAATAACTTTGGTTCTTCTCCTTGTTTGTTGGAGTGAACTCTTCATGCTATAGTAAATGCTAATACTCATCCTGCTAAGTGAATGTACAGGTCACTGTGAGTATATCTAGAACACTTCTATCTCAGGTTACAAATGCAAGGGTCATTATGGATAGAATAAATATTAAATACTTAGCATAAGATGGATCTCTCATGTGTTTGGTGTGTTTGTCATGCAAGCAACATTCTGGTCATCCTAGCATTTATGCTTTGATGCTTATGTTAACTTGCTATATTAAAAGGGACAAATGTTCTGGTCATTCTGGCTAATTTGACCATTCTGAATCCATTTTTAGGATCAAATTCAAAATCTAACACACCTTAGTGCCTCAAAAATGTATTTTAAAATTTTGGGACCGATGCGATCAAACACTTGTGCATTCCAATTTTTTTGATACTTTCTAATTATTGGAATCTTTTCAACTCAAAATTCTTCATGTTTTCAAAATTTATTTTTGAAAAAGTCAACTCAAGTGAATTGTTGTCAAATCTAGTCAACTTTTAGTCAAACTCGGTCTTTGAGACCTCAAAATCATTGCAAATTAACTCTGAATCTTCTTTAGATTTCTTCAAACATTCTATTGTATCTTAGATTTCTTCTACTACTTTATGTCACATTTCTGGTGTGTCATCTTTCAATTTCGCTCCTGAGGGGGTAGGGTGATGACATCATTGAATACTTATTGCTCAGGGCATCTTGTTTCCATCTTATGTCCTCATCATTCAGGGCATCTCACCACTATGGGCATCTTGTTTCCCTCTTTGTAGCATCTTTTTCATCTTGTCATCATCTGATTACAGGTATCAGGACAATCTAAATCTTGACTCCTAAGGATCAAGCCTCATTCTGGGGACGATTTTATGACTCATAATTCAATCTTGTTATCTTTTATTAATCTTGGGTATCTAGACATTTTGTTAGGATCCTTAAAGATTAAGATCCGTTCTAGGGATGATCTTTTAAATGCTATCAATCTCATGTATCTAGACGTTCTGTTTGGATCCTTAAAGGATAAGCTCCATTCTGGAGATGATCTTTTAAATGCTATCAATCTTAGGTATCTAGACGTTCTATTTGGATCCTTAAAGGTTAAGCTCTATTCTAGAGATGATCTTTTAAATGCTATCAATCTTAGGTATCTAGACATTCTATCTGGATCCTTAAAGGTTAAGCTCCATTTTGGAGATGATCTTTTAAATGCTATCAATCTTAGGTATCTAGACATTCTATTTGTATCCTTAAAGATTATCTCTGTTTTGGAGACAATCTTTTAAATGCTTATCAATTTGGGTATCTAGACGTTCTGTCTAGATCCTTAAAGGTTAAACTTTGTTATGAAGGAAACCTTTAAAATATTTATCAATTTTGGTATCTAGATGTTCTGTCTAGATCCTTAAAGGTTAAACTTCATTCTGAAGGAAACCTTTAAAATTCTTATCAATTTGGGTATCTAGACATTCTGTATGGATCCTTAAAGGTTAAACTTTGTTCTGATGGAAACCTTTATAATGCTTATCAATTTGGGTATCTAGACGTTCTGTCTGGTTAAAATTTGTTTTGAAGGAAACCTTTAAAATGCTTATCAATTTTAGGTATCTAGGTATTTTACTTGGATTCCTTGGGATTAAGCTCTATTCTAGAGATGGTCCTTAAAATCTTATCAATTGGTCTCCATATCATCAACTTCAGAACCAATCTCATCTTCGCATCATGCTTTCTAATTTTTCTTTGAATTGAAAGTGCTACTTGCACATTCATTCAAAGAGGGGCAAAATTTAATACCCCAAAATTGGCTCATTGCCATTATACAAATTCTAGTCTATTTTTGATCAATCCTAAGACCTATTCTAATGGGCAATTCTCATTCTGATTGTTTCTACTTGACTTAATTGTCAGATGCAAAAAACCCTAATCTGCATTCATCATGTTTATTATTTAATTCCTATAGTATTTACTCATATTAGTCGCATTGAAACCTATTGATTAATTTTTAATTTAATTATTAAGTATTTATACTTTAATTAAATTAAATTATAACTTAAGGCTAATGTACTAAGGAATTAAATTTATTTAATTTAATAAATATGCCTATTCTAATTAATTGAATGAAATTATTTGATTAAATAAGAAAAGGTATTTATGAGGTCATATCTCATCTTACTGAATTAAATATCCTTCCTGATTCTACTCTTCAGTTCTAAATGGAAACTTTGAGTGAACTCTCTCTCGAATTGGAAACAATCTAGTTAACTTGCTCTCACACTTATGACAAGTTTAGTTAAATACTCATCACACTCAGATAAGAAACAGTCTACTTCACCTGCACAAGGAAGTTTCCATCTTAACTGAATCTTTTCTTCAATCCTGACTGTCAATCTAAGTTGATCTCACCCATTGATGGATTCTTGGAACTCTATTTAAAGGACTCTTAATTCCTCATTAAAAAAGGTTGAATTGAATTGCTATCGAATTGCTACTAAATTGTGCATTCATTTGAGCTCACTACTTTCATAAGTCTTTCATTCCTTAGATTAAATATCATTTAGAATTATTATGCATTCATTTAGTTAATTCTATTTACATGTTCTTAGATTAAATGCATATCTCATGTTAGAATAATTGCATTCATATAGATTAATCACATTTAAATCCTTCGTTCTTAGAGGGTCTGGTTGCTTGCACCTTGAATCTAAGGACATTAATAGGAAAAATCCCTTTAGATAGAAGGAAATAGGTTGCCTTGCCAGACTATTCTTGGTGAACAGACTCATGTTCATTCTAGGATGAATCTACAAATAAGGACTGTGTTGAAGTGTGTGTGTTAAGTAGAGGCCACATTACATGCATACACCAACTAGTCACTAGACAAGTGAAATCGATATACTCTTGCAATGAAAAAAGGTTGTTTTCTTACAAGAAAGGAGTGTGGGATCTAATGGAATATTTTGAAGCTCTAAATATAAAGTCCATTCCATGAAGGAGAAACATGGTAGTAGATGTACTTCCAATTTTAGCTAGTGCATTACAACCGGTTAAAAAAATTAAATTGAAAAGATTCTTAGTAGAACTAGTTGTTGCCCAGTCTATCTCAAAAAATATTACAAACTTCCAAGTTTTCCAAGATGATCAATATATTCTCAAGTTTATCATGTGTAATGGCCTTTTCAAAGGGTAGGAGATCAATGATATTTCATATGATAAACTAGAAAGTGATGAGCTTGAAGATGATGAACTTGAAGACAAAGATGGGATTTTCAATCTAAAGACCAAAACTATTCCTAAGGGGATGGTTTAATTAGAATACATCTTTGAAAGAGATGAATCAACACATAGCAAAAGAAATTTCAAAGAAAAGGGGATTGTGGAATGTGATTCCTATAATTTGGGCAGAAGAAAAAATCCAAAGATGGTGAGAATTAGGAAAGTGTGCAATTCTCAGGAATGAGAATTCATGCTCCAATTACTTATAGAATTTAAAGATTTTATAGCATGGAGATATGAGGAACTTAAAATGTATGATTTGGAAAAAATACCCATGATATTTCATTGAAAAATGATGCTAAGAATTTCTATAAGTGCTAGAGACTAGTTAATTCTATCATAGAACTATTGATCATGAATGAGTCAAGAAACAACTTGATGCCAAGATAATCTTTCTAATTTGGCATTCCACATGGGTTGTCAATCTAGTCCCAACAAGAAATAAGACTACAGAAATTCACCTTTGTGTGGATTTCCATAATTTGAACTTAGCATCTTAGAAGGGTAATTATCCTCTACCCTCACTTGATGAAGTGTTACAAATAGTAAATGTATCCAGGATGATGTCTTTCCTTGATGGTTATTCCAAATATAATTAGGTGATGGTTGATAAAGAAGATAGAATGAAGACTACTTTCACAAAAAAATTGGGTATCTTTGCATATAGAAAAATGCATTTTGGTTTGATTAATATAGGGGCTAATTTCCAAAGAGTGATGGATGAAGCATTTAAGGGATTGATAAAAAAGTGTATAGTGATCTATATAGATGACTTAACTATCTTCACTAAAGATCAAAACACTCACATTGCTGATCTAAGACAAGTGTTCATTTGATGTCAAAGATATGGCATATCACTAAATCCCAAAAAGTGTTCATTCAGAGTCACAAAAGGAAAGATTCTAGGTCATATCATTTCTAAAGTTGGAATCTCCATTGATCCTGATAGAGTTGAAGCCATTATGAAGTTATTGCCTCCACACAGTTGCAAAGAACTCAATCCTTCTATGGGAAGATAAATTTTGTGCACAAGTTTATTAGTGGGTTTGCTAAAATAGTACATCCTCTTAATAACTTTCTTAAAAAGGGAGAAAAGACATAATGCGTTCTAGAGATAAAGAAATCCTTTGAAGATATTAAAGTGGCTATCTATACAACTCTAGTGCTTGTGAGTCCAGACTATGACTTACCCTTCAAGATTTACTCTTTTTCTTTAGAACATTCATGTGCTAGAATCCTTACTTAGAAGAAGGATAGGGAAGATGAGAGGCCCATTGCATTTATGAGATACCCTCTAAAGAATGTTGAGTTGAATTACTCAAACCTTGACAAATAGTCTTTTTCTTTAATAAAGGTGGTTAAGAAGTTCCATCATTATATACTTAGGAGAAAGGTATAGGCAATTGTGCCTGATCCTACAATCAAGACCTTATTGATGCAAAATGAATTAGGAGAAAGATGAGGCAAATGGATGGGAATCTTATAGGAATTTGACTTATAGATTCAATCTATGAAATTAGTTCGAGGTTAAGGATTAACTAAGATGATCAATGATAATGAGATCAATAATGATAACAACTTAAAATTTGATGAATAAGTTAGCACCAAAAATCAACAAAAAATTATAGTGTCTCAAGTAGACATTGGTCAAGGGGTAGTTATAGATGTATAGAATCAAACTATTGTTTATTATCTATTGTAGAATCAATACCTAGAATGGACGAATAGTTCTCAGCATAGAGGTCTTAAAATGAAGTGTAAATCTTAAAACCTACAAGATAGGAAGTTATATAAAAGGAACTATGAGAATTCATCTAAATTTTTTGGTGTGTGAGGAAGAAAAGGAAGTTTTTGATAAATTTCATGATAAGTATGAGACATGACATGGGCTAGCTGAGTTTATAGCTCATATGATTTTAAGATTAGGTTACATCTGGCCCATCATTTTCAAAGATACATTTCAATATGTGTGTTCTTGCCATGTTTGTCATAAAGTACAAATAGAGAGGAATCCAGCTATGCCTTTACAACCAGTATTTGAGATACACTCTTTGCTAAGTGGGGGTTGTATTTCATAGGTCTAATAAACCCAACTTCATCTACAAGACATACCTTTGTTCTTACAACCTTTGATTATTGCACATGCTTGATGGAAACTGAGACCTTTAGGAATTGAACTGCTAAGGTAGTGACTAATTTCTTGGAAGAACATATTGTTACTTAATGTGGGATGCCATTTTTCCTTGTTTTTGATAATGCATCAACTTTTGCATCAATATTCCTTACCTGATGGGTGTTGGACAACTAGGTCATAATCAAGCTTTCTTCAAATTACTATCCCCAAGGGAATGGTGTGGTTGAGTCCACTAACAAAAACTTGATCATAGTGATAAAATATTTATTGAAGGAAAATATGAAGGATTGGCACACACAACTCAAGTATGCATTATGGATAGATCAAGTCAGGATATAAAATACTTTTTGGACATCCCCTTATTTATTCATCTATGGATAGGAGCCAGTGTTCCTCAATCTTAAGATTCTAGTTTTAAAATTTATGAGTGGGTATGCTGAAGATGTTGACAAGGTTTAGATCAATTTAATTAATCTCTTGTAGCTAGATGAGAGAAGGATAGTAGTATTGGAACATATATGAAAACATCAGGCTATTATCAAATGGTGGTTCAACAAATGGGCCATGATTAAATCTTTTAGAATATCTGACCTTGTTCTCCTATGGGACAAGGAAAAAGAAAAGTTGAGCTACCACACTAAGTTTTAATGCTTGTGGATCAACCCTTATCAAATTGTGGAAATTTTGGAAGAGAATACCTTTAGGCTATGTTCTTTACAAGGAGAATTGGTTCTGTTTCTAATGAATGGCCAATTCTTGAAACATTACTTTGAGGCCTAAAAAAAATTAAAAAATTCATTTTCTACATGAGTGTTTACTTTTTGCCAAGTGTGTTTCCTTCTCAGTTGCATGTTTGATTTTAAGTTATGTCTTTCATTTTTGTGTCAATCTAGGGGTTAGGTGCAATAAAGATTATATCTTGATACATTTCACAAATCACTCCTTGTGGTTTTGACTTAAAGGGAGAGGTATTTCTTTGCCAAAATATTCAAATGACATGTTTCTTCTAACAACTGGAGGAGGATATTACTTACAATCATAAAGGACTTATAGTCTTGAAATTAGGATTATAGACCAATAGTTCTCAACAATTAACAAATTTAAAGAATTGACTACCTTGGTGCTTTCAAAATGTTGGTGTTTTTTCAACTATCAAGTAAAAAAATACTCAATACCAAGATCATAAAAGCACAAATAATCTAAGGATCAGCTACATCCTATAACCAATTGAATGCATTTCTTATCTGGACCCACCTTTAATGAAGTCAAGATAGTTCTCCTACTCTTTAGGCTTTGTAGAACCAAGGTGGGTATACCTGAGGGATGTAATATTTTTTAAATATAATATCACATACATATTTTGCTGATTCCATGAAACTTTACGATAACACTCATCCCTTAAAAGAAGATTTGGTCACAATTCTTCTTAGGTGTACAAATATTTCTAGTAACAGAAGCTAACTAAGACTTAGAGATCAAATGCAAACAAGTGATGACCAACATTGATATCCTTCAAATAGTAAAGTAAAATTGATTTAAAAATTGATATTGATGCTTACCTATGATTTCTTCATATATAGATTGAATTTAACATATCAGTGCCTCATCCATTGGGTTTCAGAGTCCATTCATTTCCTAGATCTGATTGATTACATTATAATCAATACTATCAACAATTCTTATTGAAAGTCATGCTTATAGATATCCTTCCTATTACCATGGAAACCCTATCAACATTACTAAAGCATTTATTTAATTCATTGAATTAACAACAATAGTGAATTGACATATCTATATGCAAAATTGGAGGGCCTTGATACTCACATACACTTCAACATAGTCCTTACCTGCAAGATCATCACATAATGAACATTGAATTGTCCATTCAAGAGGTCTAATAGAATGAATTATTGCCTTCTAACTAGAAGGATTTTTCCTATTTTCTCTCAAATCAAGAAGCAAGAAAAAAAACCCTTTAATATGAAGGATTTTATAGAATAATATGAAAGTGCATTTAAGCTAGATGATGTCTAGTTTAATCTAATAACAAGTAAAAGAGAATTAAACTAGATGGATGCATTTTTAATATAATATGACATTAATGCTAAGAAATTCAAAAAGCTATGACAAGATTGAGTAATTGAGTATGAAATTTGATAGTATTTCTATGAAATTAAAATTCCAACCTTTTTAAATGAGGAATTAAAAGCCTCTTAAATAGAATTCTTGAAATCAATTAAAAATTGAAATGAACTCAAATCGATGGTTAGGATTGAAGCAGAGATCTAGTAAGGATGGAAAATTCCCAGTGTAGATGAGGTTAGCTAACTTAGATCCTGAGTGTAATGAAAAGTTAACCTGAACTCACCCAAGTATGAGAATAAGTGGATTAAGCCAATTCCAATTCAATAGGTAGATCACTTGGAATTCCCATTCCTAAACTAGAGAGGTAAAATTGGAAGGTTATTTAATTTAATAAAAATGAGATATGACCTCATAAATGCATATTTCAAATTAATTGAATAATTACATTCAACAATTAAAATGAGAGCACTATTAAATTAAATAAATTTAAATCCTTTATAAATTAGCCTTAGGAGATAATTTAATGTAATTAAAATATAAACACTTCAAATTAAATAAAATTTTAATCAATAGGTTTAATGTAGCTAATCTGAGTCAATACTTTAGGAATTAAATAAATAGCATGATTAATGAAGATTAGGGTTTTTTATATTTGACAATTAAGTCAAATAACAAAAAATAAAATGAGAATTTCCTAATGAAATATGACTTTAGGGTTGATCAAAATAGACTAGAATTGCTTGAGATGGAAACGGGCCAATTTTGGGGTATTACATTTGCCCCTCTTTGAATGAATGTGTAAGAAACACATTCAATTCAAGGAAAATTAGAAAGCATGATGCACAAATCAAGAAATGAGATTGATCCTACAATTTGATGATGTAGAAACCAATTGATAAGCTTTTAAAGATCATCTCTAGAATGGAGCTTAACCTTAAGGGATCCACATAAAACATCTAGATACCTAGGCGATAAGCTTTTAAATATTATCTCCAAAATAGAGCTTAACATTAAGGGATCCAAATAGAACACCTAGATATCTAGATGATAAGATTTTAAAGATTATCTCTACAATGGATCTTAACCTTAAGGGATCCAGATAGAACACCTAGATACCTAGATGATAAGCTTTTAAAGATTATCTCCAAAATGAAGCTTAACCTTAAGGAATCTAGATAGAACACCTAGATACCTAAGTTGATAAGCTTTTAAAGATTATCTCCAAAATGAAACTTAACCTTAAGGGATCCAAATAGAACATATAGATACCTAGATTGATAATTTAGATAATAGGATTCAATTAGGAGTTGTAGAACTATCCCTAGAATGAGGCTTGATCCTCAGGCGTCAGGGTTTAGACCCTCAAAACCTATATAAGGGACCAAAGGGTCATTTTCAAATCATTTTTACTTTTATCTTTAGTGAATAGGAGAGATCTAAGGCAAAAATGGTGGTCCCTGTGTCTTCTCATCATTTTGAGTGCTCCCGATGACATAGCTAGCCGACAGATTATGGACCTTTGGTGAGTAGTTGATAATCTTGCTTTATACTTATTTTTTCACAAATTTTGAGGCATTTATTATCATGTTTAGGGGTTTTAATATTTTTCACTATTGGTCCTTGCATGAAGATCTTGTTCTTTTCTCGAGTCTAATCTTTCTTCGTGTGCCCTTGTGAGGATTCTCACTTGGGAGATACCCACCTCTTGTGTGAGATGCATAGGATATTGGGCATATTTTGCTAGTTTCCTTGTTGTTTCTTGCATGAAGAAATTTTTTCTCACACAAAGAAGTGATATCTCACATGAGAAAGTGCTTTCTTGTGTGAGAAACTAGTGTCTTTTGCAACATTTAAAGTTCAAATTTTTGTTGTTTCATCTGACTTTTGAAGTGAGAACTATCATTGACCTATTTTTAATGGTCATGTGTATAGGTTATCTTTGATGATGTTAGATTTAGGTACCACTACCTACCATATAGAGCCCTATTACAAAGTCTCAATGATGTTGACATGGTTCATATAGACAGACTCAGGTTATCTCATCTATGCCAGATCCCAATAGTTCTATTAAATCATAGCTTATTGACTACATTGGTGGAGCATTTCCATTCAAAAATAAACACCTTCCACCTACCCTAGGCAGAGATGACCATGACTCTCGAGGATATCTACAAGATTCTACACATACTCTTCCACGAGGTTAGGGTAGTCTATGATATAGTATATAGAGTAAGTATAGATGCACTGCATGGCATATTCCATTACTGTTTGATCATGGGCTGGGCTATCATGTGGGATGAGCTTGTCCATACCTATGGCCCCACACATAGATTAGCATTAGTCTTGGCTATCTTTATTAGCTATTTCTTGGTAATGGATAGAGGGTAGCACGAATTGAAGTGTGGTTGGGGGCAGATGCTCTAGAGGATGTTGGACACTCTGAAGAGATTTGGGTGGGGTCAGTGCATGCTCACACACATGTTCAACAAGATGCATGAGATCATGTACCATGAGCAGACGAGTATGGCCATTGGAGTATATGTATTATAGATCTAAGCATGGGAGCACTTGCTAGTTATGAGGCCCATCTTTGAGGATGAGTGACAACCCATAGAGCCATACATTTAAAGGTGTAGAGGCTAGCTAACCTAGATAGGTCTGGGGAAGATTGAGCAGTGGAGGGCACATCTTGATGACCTAGTATCCATCATATAACAACCCCAGAGAGAGATTGAGGACTAGGATGATGCTCCTTAGGAGCTAAGCCATATGTTTGCATTGTGGCCACTAATAGGCCACTCAAAATAAATTATTGAGAGATTCCCCATTACATGTCTGTGGCAATAGTATGGGCAACCACAAGACATTTCATAGGAGTACTATTGGTATGCTTACTTGGTGAGATATCTAGAGTGGGGATGGTCATACAGGCTAGACCCAAGGAGGTCTATGATCAATGTGCATAACTTAGTTGTGACATAGTGGGACTATCTACTAGTAGTTGCAGATTCTAGGATGATGCCTACCTATCAGGCATATTTTGCTAGCCGTCCCTTTCCATGATTTATAGATCTAGTAGGGATGGAAACTCCAAGACCATAGTAGGCACCACTACAGGGACCCTAGTAGGTAGCTCACTAGATCCCTTAGTAGGTGAGACATAGGGTATAGAAGGTATCGATTCTAGCTTGACAAATGGGGGTTGATTTAGGTGCAGGTGCTAGTGGGATAGGGCATAGTCGGCGATAGAGATCCTACACTAAGGAGCAACTACCAGAAAAGCAATAGGCTAAGTAGCTAGATGAGGAGATGTAGGACCAATGTATAGCTAGGCTTTAGGATGCATTAAGGAGATCTAGAGAGTGTATTTGATAGGCCTCATGATAGTTAGTAGAGCTATAGATTTAGGTGGCCATGTGAGACACAAGGATAGCTAAGAGAGATCATGATATCCATGGGCTATGAGAGTAGCTAGAGATAGCTGAGATGAGGGTAGGGTAGCTACAAGATGAGGTCCTATTACAGGTAGCATGAGCAACCTATTATTTTTTAGCCTACTCCATAGTGGTGCCAGATGAGGTGCAATAGGTGCCCCAATTCTCATAGCATGCTTGGGAGTGAAGAAGTGTGTGACCACCTACTAGACAAGATACACCTCTGCCTCCTCCTCCTCTAGGAGGGGAGGGTACAGGGGAGAGCTAGAGTAATTTATGTTAAGTTTTTGATCCAACTATGTATCAATTGGTGTGCCAGTACCATTTTGTATCATTTTTGATTAACAATGCCTGAGTGGCATTCATTATTTGTATTGATGTATTCTTTTGATGCTAATATATATACAAGATTTTGAGTTAAGTATCATTTTCATTGTCATTATCATGGTGATTTTTTGAGTTTTAACTTGATGTAGATGAGAAATTTTATGCGATGATTATGAGATTTAGATGTGATATATGAATGCAAATTTGATTTGATGTATGAATGTAGTGTAGATGAGATGAATTATGAAAGTATGTATGAAATGTAAATGTGATTGAATTGACATCTTATGTAGTGTTCCATGTTTTTTTGTTAACAGTGATAGGTATTCTATTGAAGAGCGAGAGGATGAACCAAATAACTGAACACATGTGTAGCTATTAAGAAACCTGATACTTTAAAGAGACAAACAATCCATCATCAAAAGATGTAAGTGAATTAACCATCAAACCATACATTTATGTAATGCATCCCTATGCTAGATGCAACCCTAGGTCTAGTTACCAAGCTTCTTTGATTTTCATCACTAAGAATGTAGCAAATCCTAGATGTCATACAATTCCTACTGACATTTCAATCATAGGAATATGAAAATGACATTTTTTCTAGGTGTGTTGGAATTAAATGTAAGCCTTCAAGGTACAAGAAGCTAGAATGATGAGAAAATCTATGCCTTTTAACGTAGCAAGTTGACATAAGCATCAAAGAATAAATGCTAGGATGACCAGAATGTTGCTTATGTGCAGGTACACTAGACACACAAGAGATCCTTCTAATGCTAAGTAATTAGTAAGTATTCTATCCACAATGACCCTTGCATTCATAACATGAGACAAAAATGTGCTAGATATACTCGTAGTGACCCATATTTTCACTTAGTAGGTTGAGTATCAATATTTACTATAGCATGAAGAGTTCACTCTAATAATCAAGGAGGAAAACCAACCTTATTGATGTATCCATATGAAAGGAGTCAAGGTACACATGACCATCCAATATGAGATGGAGGCTCTTCTAATGGACACACCTCTTATATGCATGCTTCAGATTATTGGAACTAAACCACAAATAGAAAGAAAAGAAAAGATCATGCCCCCAGTCATTACTTCTTTGGTCAAAAAATGACATCATCAAGTTGCTTGTGGAGACATGATGAAGAAAACTAAAACAACCAAAGAAAAGCTCAACATATCCCCAAAAAATTCATCATTTTTGGGTTCAATGTTTTTGTGTTATAGTATTGATGTCAAGTGTCAATATCTAGAACATAGATGAAAGAAATCTCTTTAGCAAGATGAAAATAGTAGACAGACATAGTTAGAACAACTAGTGACTAAAATCAAAGAGAATCTTCATGAAGAAGAGCCTTAGTTGGAACTGACTGATAATAGATAGATGTAGTCAAGATGATTGGTGACTAATACAAGAGAGATCTTCCATAAAGGGGAATCTTAGAAGTGACACAAATAATAGTAGGTAAACATAGTGAGAACCACTAGTGACTATTGCGAGAGAGACTCCATGAGAGGAATCTTGAAAGGGACATGAATGATAGTAGGCAGATATAGTGAGAACCACTGGTGACTATTGTGAGAGACACTCCATGAGAGGAATCTCATAAGTAACACACATGACAATAGGAAGACATAGTGAGAACCACTAGTGACTATTCCAAGAGAAATGCCATGAGAGGAATCTCAAAAAATGACACAAATGACAATAGGAAGATGCAGTAAGAACCACTAGTGACTAGCATGAGAGAGACCCTATGACACTATAGGGTGGTGCCCCTGAGTTCTAACTATATATGCTACTTTAGTATGTTAGAAACACTAAATTAAAACAATAAAAATCATTTGCATACTAATTTAACATAACTTCATGAGAGACAAAGTGAAGTCCTCAAATGAGAGTATGAACCATGGATAGGCTCTCTCAATGAGGATGATCACTTGATGTAGAGGTGTGTCTAATAGCTAAGATGGTTTGATTATGTATGTATGCTCAAATGCTCAAATGGGCTTCAATGGAGGATTTTTGATAGATTTTGGTGAATGGATTTGATGTAAAAATGGCATTATGGCTTTACTTTCTAGATTGTGTTAAAATGGCTTAGGAGAGGATTCCTTAAATAGGCAAAGGGCTTGAGGGATCAAGGGCAAGGATGTAAGGATGGGAGAAAGTTTGTGGAAGGCTCAGATTGAATGAGAGGAGAGCACATGGATTGTTCTTCGTTATAGCCAATTAGGGAGTGACACATGTCACAAGGTCATTGGTCAGAGCAAGAGGGGTTGAGAGGTCAATAAAAGAGGCTCAAAGCTCATAAAGACCCTCATAATGGATTGTAAGAGCAATAAATGGGCTTGTAAAAGTCATTTATGGCTTTGTGGGCTTCATAAAGTTTTATGGTTGGGATATTTGTGAGAGAGTTGAGATATTTTGACTTGGGTTGGATTAAGAAAGTCTTAAGTTTGACTTAGGAATGTGAAAATGATTAAGGCTTGGATTAGGCTTGGGTTAAGATTAGATTAGGCTCGTTAGAGATGGGCAAGTGGATGGAATTTAATGAGGGTGGGTGAAGGATGAGATATTTGTTGGCTTTGGCTTGGGTTAACAAGTCTTAACCCATGTTTAGGAAATGTGACAAGGTTAGCAGGGGGATTAGGATTAGGGTCAAAGATAAGGATTGACATCTTCTAGAAGAGTCTAGGCTTTGGATGAGGATGAAGACTTTCTAGAAGAGTCTAGAACTTCCTAGGATGAGGATAAATAAGGTTTTTAGAAAATAAATAAAGTTTTATTTATTTCAAGGGTTTGGGTTGAGAAGATATTTATTAAAATATTTTTAATAAACATGGTGATTAATATTTAATCTTAATTAAATATTTTGAGTTGGGATTAGGGGTAGGAAATGATGGGATTAGCCTTTAATCAAAATTAAAGAAGGATTAAAAGATTTTGAAAGAGGTTAGTAGTCTTAAGGAAATTGGCCAAGTTTTGGGCAAAAAATAAATAAATTATTTATTTTGGGATTTTTGGTCAATTTATTAATTAAATAATTAATAAATAAGGAAATAATGTTTAAATAAGATTTAAACATTTTTGGAAGGGATTCCTTAATTAAATATTTTTAATTAAGATAAAGGGATTTAATGACATAAAAATAAATAAATAAATTAAATAATTAATTAATTAATAAATGATGATGTCATCAGGGACTTTTCAGAAAATGAAAATATTTTCTAAAGGATTTTTAGGTGTCTATATTTTGCCCCTCTTTGACACAGTGTTGAAACAACTCTATTTCAAAGAAGTTCAGATATAAACGACATGGAGATGACCTTATGGAGCAACACAGTTGCCCTAGTCTCAGGTAGAAGAGAGAGAATGGACTGCATGATGCCCCTCAAGAAGGCAACAAGGAGAGAAAATGAGGCTCGACGGTTTCTTGAAAAATACAAGAATTTTGGATTAGCAGGGAGACTCAGATTGGCAAAGAGAATGGGGCTGAATTAGCTCAAACTCGCACTATAGGAGAATGATAAAGGGAGAATCAGAGGCACAAGAGTAAATAAGCTTAAGAATTTAGGGGAGATGGAGGATGAAGGAGAGACATGCCATATAAAGGAATCAAGGATAGGGGAAGGGATGATGGGATGAGATAAAGCTGAGGCAATAGGATTTCAAAGAGTCAGATTGATGGAAGATGGGTGTCAGAGATCCCTAGGACTAGGATTGTGGATCTCAAAAGATGAGGCTTGGTGGATTGATTGGATTGGTGGATCCCTAAGGCTATGATTGTGGATCCATAAAGCTAAAAGTGAAGATTGATTCAAAGAGATACTAATGCATAAGCTGGGGTAGGAGAGATAGATGCTAGATGTGGATGGGGGATAATGGAGATGAAGGGAATCCATTGAAGCTTTTTGAACAGGGGGATACTTCAAAGAGAAGTACCACCATGTAGTTGAGCACTAGATTTGCTATAGGACTATTGGTTAATTGCCAAGGTTACCAAGAGAATCAAGGTTGTGTCACCAACCGTGTAGAGGACTGACGGATTGACTCAAAACAAACACACAAGGATTGCCCCAACATCACACATGAAACTTCGAGGAAATAGTGTGGAACCAAAACTAGGTAACCCACAAGAAGAAAAGAAAAACAAACACAAGACCTGATCAATACCTTATGCTTAGATTGCCCCATTCATAGCATACCATGATATGGAAGATTGTGGCAACCTTGAGGAGGGAACAAAAAGATTATACTTCAAGAGCCAAAAGGGAAGATTCCAAATCAAAAGAAAGCAAAAATCCAAAAGAGTACCATTTGCCAATGAGATGGGTAGGATGAGGTACTAACGGACCAAGATCAGACATGAGGAAAGCTATATCTTGGAAGGATCTATCAAAGAACACCTAAGCTAGTGGATTTGAATGAGTGATGCACTTGGCAAGATGAACTAAGAAGGATAACACTTTGATGATAGGAGATCTAGCTAAAGGATGCATTGGAATAGCTAACCAAGATTTGTGCGATGTGTGCAAGATGTTGATCAAGGATGAACTGACACAAAAGCTAGATAGATACAGTGGTACTAAGCTAAAGAGGATGTACAAGCTAACGGACCAAGATGTGGTACAAATGTACAAGTTGTTTTGGACAAGATTGGATATACAAGCTATGATACAAGGTATGATACAAGCATTGGATACAAGATTATTTACAAGTTGTACAGGAGCTCTGGATGATAAGATAGCAGGATGGCTCAAGTTGGTGCAAGATGTAGAAGCTAAGGATGAGGTGATAGCAAAAGATATGGATTTGGCAGGATGCATCCAATGATGATGATAGATGTGTGACCAAGGATGGGGACAATGCTAAGGTTGGTGGTAGCTGAGTTGATAGATGGTGCTAGAGTGAATGGCTAATGAGAGGATGACATTGGATTTGCATGAGGATAGCCTAGAGCAAGATACCAATGACAAGGGAGGATGGACAAGACAAGATCTCCAAGAAATATAGTGCCCCTAGTTAGAAGATGACATGTGAAAGGAGGTCTTACGATGGATGTGATAGGATTGAAGCTAGGATGGAAAAGCTGAAGGCGCTAAGGAGATGGATGATAGTTGGGATGATGGGGTGAGGTTGCAGAAGATAAGTGGATAGTGATAGATAAAAGCTAGAGGATGAAAGATAGGTGGATAAATTGGAAGATGGAGCTGGATAGAAAGATGTGACCAAAAGCATGAGGATGATAGGCTAAGTTGGGGATGGTTGGATTCCACATGACACTTGTTTGCCAAGTTTTCATCATGGTACTTGTCCAAGGCGCTTGAATTGCCAAGTTTTCACTAGTGGATGCTTTATTTTTCTTTATTTTTTTGACTTTTTGACTTTGGACTTAGCTAGAATGATTTTGGCTTTCTTCAACTATTTTTGGCTATTTTTGGGATTTTTCACTGGCTGTTGGAATGTTCAATTTTGTTGCTAGCTGTTGGTACACCGAATGTGTGATTTATGCAATAGATTAGATTAGATGGGATTGATGGTAGGAGATGGATGGATGAAAAGGCTAGAAAGGAGCATGAGATGGGGATGCTTGTAGGATCAACATTGGCACATGTTGGGACGGGTGTGAAAAGAGAATATGGGGGATAGATGGTAGATGCGGGCTTGATGGAGGATTTGTGGAAGCACACTTGGGGATATAGGCACCCAAGATGGAGTTAGGAGATGGGGGACATGAGTCACTGGATGGGGGATTAGCAATGGTGGATGCCATTATGCATTGGGTTTCAACTTTTTTCTTTGGGATCCACATGGTTTTGGATTTTCTTTTCATAGGCTTTTGCATTGTTTTGCATTCTTTGATTTGATTTTTCCTTTTTGGACTATGTGTTTTAGAATAGACATATGATTGCCTAGGATGTGGATTTTTAGCTTTATGCATTTTGAAGTTGGCATTCACATTGCTGTGGTAAGCTTTGGGAAGATGGTTAGGAGAAGCTTTGTGAGATGGAGAGGATATGGAAGAGTGTGTAGGGGGATGATGATGGATGATGTGTCCTGATATGTGCCTTTCTTGATCTTGTGTAGGAATGGAGGGAATATGATTTTTATGATGGTTGATAGGAGGATGGAGGATCGTAGATTTTGGGACTATATGAGCAAATGTAGGAAACTAAAGCAGGAAAAAAAATGTACATGAAGCCAAAAGGTTGTGCTACAAGATACAACATTTGAAACAAGAGGCAACCATTTACCAGGTTTTCACCTTCTTGGCAAAGATTCTATTTTTTGCTATCATGATGCCTATTTCCAGGTTTTTACCAATGGCACTTTTTCTTGTTTTTCCTTTTTTTTGCATTTTTCTCCTTTTTTTGATTTTTTTGTATTTTTGATTTTTTTTTTTGGTATTACCAAGGTGCTTATTGCTAGGTTTTCACTAGGGTAATGATTTTTTCAGGATGTTTTGCAATTTTTTGATTTTTTAAGGATATTTAAGTATATACAAAGAGCTTCCTAAGATCAAATCAACTATAGAACCACTTCAGGTGGAGAGTGTTGATGGGCTCCTTGAGCACCTCTCCCTCGGTTGGAGAAAATTGGTAAGCACCAGATCCAAACACTGTAGTGACTATGTAAGGACCAAGCTAGTTTAGTTCAAACTTCCCTTTTTGGACCCATTTTTACTGATTCTTATGGTTTTCTCTTAGGATAAGACCACTCAGTTGGAGGTTACATGGCTTAACTTTCTTATTGTAATTTTTGGACCTATGCTACTGATAAGCTTGAAGCTGATCGCACGCTACTTGCTGATGTTCATCTAACAACACTAGCTCTTGAAGCTGAGATATTCTATAGTCATCATTAGTGATGAGGCCCTTCATGGAACTTGTGTCAAAAATCATTTTTTGGCCTTTGTAGCAAGGAAGCAATAGTAGCCATGGCATCAATTGCTTTGTTGTCTACTCAAGGAATTTGTTGAAAAGTGATATGAGCAAAGTATTTCTTCATATCATCAACCATGTTCTTGTAAGGGATTATTTTCTCATCTTTTGTCTAATACACATCATTAACCTAGTTGATTATGAATTGAGAGTCCCCAAAGATGTTCAACTAATCCACTCTCCATTTAGCTGCAATCTTCAT
The DNA here is from genome assembly GCA_028749045.1 of Cupressus sempervirens. Lineage (NCBI taxonomy): Eukaryota > Viridiplantae > Streptophyta > Pinopsida > Cupressales > Cupressaceae > Cupressus > Cupressus sempervirens. The sequence goes on from CM053789.1 coordinate 448,800,909, forward strand.
GCCATCAATCAAAGCCTCATCTTTTGCAATGTTGTTTGTATAAGGAAACAAAAAGTTATATGCCTTGGGGAGAAAATACCTTTGTGGTGTTATGAAGAGTAACCTAGCACTAGATCCTTATTGTATGAAGGAACTATTGAAGAACATCACCCACATTTGGTGTGTGAGTGCTCGAATTGATTCATTAGGAAAATCGATGTTCATTGAGAGAAGACTCTGCATAGGTACATCTGCTAGCTGATTCACAAGCACTTGTCCCTTGATTTCTTTTTGTTCAACATATTGAATGTCAAACTCACTTAGTATCATGACCCACTTAACTAATCTCCTTGTTAGAGCTACCTTACTAAGTAAGTACTTTAGTGGATCAATTTTAGCCACCAATCATGTAGTGTGAGCAAGCATGTAGTGCCTCAACTTTTGGGAAGAAAAGATGACTGCCAAACAAGCTTTCTCAATGATACTATAATTCATCTCATAAGAGATCAATGTATGACTCGGATAGTAAATAGCCCTTTCCTTGTTGTTTTGGTCATCTTGAGCTAATAAGATACCCAAAGATGTCTCTATTGCTGAGATGTACAAAACCAAAGGCTTCCCATAGATAGGAGGCATCAAGATCGGTGGATTAGAAAGATATTGTTTTATCTGTATCAAACTTTTCTTATAACCTTGACTCTAGTTATACTTCACACCTTTATGTAGAGTCTTGGTGAAAGGTTGTGACCTATCGACCAGCTGTGAGATGAATCTATGAATAGATTAAAGAATTATTTGTAAGCCTCTCATCTAACTGATATTATGGGGTGGAGGCATATCCATAATTGCTTGAACTTTCTCTGGATCCACCTCAATTCCTTTGGTAGAAATAATGTATCCCAATAGTTTTTCTGATGTGATGCCAAATGCACATTTCTTGGGATTAAGCCTTAGACTAATTTTTTTTCATGCGATCTAGAATAGGTCCCAAATCTTTAAGGTGAGTATTGCATTTTGCACTGTTGACCAAGGTATCATCTACATAGTCTTCCATGGTATTATGCATCATATCATGAAAAATTGTAGTGACTACTCTTTTATATGTAGCACTAGCATTTTTCAAGCCAAATGGTATCACATTCTAGTAGAGGGTCCACCATGCACAAGTAAATGTACTATTTTCTTGATCTTTCGGTGCAATTTTGATCTAATTATAACTAAAAAATCCATCCATGAGTGAGTACATATCATATTCTCCCATCATGTCCACCATCATATCAATGTTAGGAAGTGGAAAATCATCTTTAGGACATGCTAAGTTTAGATCTTAGAAGTCTGTAAAAAATCTGATAGATTTGTTGTGCTTGGAGACTAGAACAATGTTAGATATCCATTTAAGTAATCAATAGCATGGATAAAATCAGCCTTCAAAAGCTTCTCCAATTTAGCTTTGATGAGCAATGCAACATGAGGATGCATTTTTTGAAGTTTTTGTTTAACTGATTTGATGCTTGGTGCAATAGACAAATGCTACATAATAAGATCAGGATCTAATCCTAGCATGTTTGAATATGTCTATGCAAATTTTATCTTCTTCTCTTGGAAGAAGGCAATGAATTCCTCTTTTTCTTCTAGAGATAGTGATTGTGCCAGATGTATCATGTGAGGATGTTCTTCTATGCCCAAGTTGATCAGTTGTGTTGGCTCTATCAACACTGGTGATCTTTCCTAAAAATGACTCGAAAGTGCATCAAATATTTCATCTCCAAGTGCCTTAGAGAGGTTTTCACCCTTGAATACATCTTTTATTTTTACTTTTTAAGGTTCTAACACTACCACAATATGGTTTTCACCATTAGACCTTTTATTTTTTTCTTTTTGATTGTATGATTGAGATATTTGATGTCAGCTTCAATCATGTTGATGCTTTTTTTGCTGGTGGAAGATGTTACTAGTTCGATAGTGTTTATGTAGCAAGAAAGAGCATAATCATTCTAGAATGTAGGGACTTCACTAGATGTATTCGAATTCCAATTGATAAGCTTAGGATATGTGAGTGAAAGAGTAGTGGTGGGTTTGATTGCATTCATGGTATAATCATTAAATGCTTGGACCAGCAATTGGAGACCTAGAGCAGTGTCATATACAAGTGTTTTTCAATGCCATTGAGTACTAACATCATCAGTCAAAGACTCGAGAACACTAGTTGGATCAGACTTGTTTGACGTAACTCTAGATGTTTCATCCACTTTGAGTTAGTTTTCATAGACATGAACTTGATCGATGTCTTTATCTATAGTTTCTTCTGAAAGGGAGTAAAATTCATATTCCTTAGAATTAGTGCTACATGGTGACAGATTGTAGAATTCAATGATAGTGATAGGGACACACTCTCTTTCATCATCTATATTTTTGCACAGGTACTCAACATGTAAGACTTGACTAGACTCTCCATATTCTGAGTGTGTATGGTGTGAATCAGTATTGTCCTTAGAAGAATCACTAGTACCATCCATAGTGCTCACATGTGGCACAAAGTCATCAGGTTTAGGAAAGAATTTAGCAAGATCATGAGGAATAGGATAAGGATAAGGATCCTCATCATCAATATTATCTTCTTGAACATCAGACTCAACTTGAGACTCATTTGTTGATGAACTCTTAGGTTCTGGTATGAATTTGTTAATCCCTAAATGGAAGGGAACCTTCTTAAAGCCTAGACCATATGTATCTCTATTTCTTTGAGCTATTGCTTTAACAAGATTGATAAGACTATTGTTGTTGCATCCAATAGGACCAATTCCCTTATAGCCAAAGTGTTTCATGAGTCTAAGACCAAGGCCATATTCCTCAAGAGTGATCTCACAAGCCTATTCTATGAGGTCAACTAGAGTATTCTCTTTGTAAAGCCATGTAGTGATGGCTCTATTTTCACTTTCGTCCTCTAAGGGGACTATAGCCTTGAAAAAAGTACCATTATACTTGGTCTGAGGTTACACAAATGGCTTCTTTGCTTCAGATGGTCTCCCATAATGATAGGGAGACTCAGGAAGAGATGTTAATGATAGCACTAGTTCTGTGTGGTATTCACCCATGCTATTTTCTTTTGAGCTTGAATGACTACTCAATTTTCTTTAGCTTGTTATCATGATAATCAGTAGATTCCCTATTAGTGGCTACAAAATTCTTAATAGCTTTCAACATATTGTAGGTATAGCTAGTACTTGTAGGGATAGTGACTTTAGACCCATGAAATGGGAATTTTATGCATTGATGGTATGTGGATGGCACACCACGCATCTCATGTATCCATGACCTTCCTAGAAAAATATTGTAAGCCAAGGGGATGTCAAGGACTTGACAAGTGACATCCCTTCCTAAGGGCCAACGCAAAGAAGCAACACCACGAGACCAAAAGACTTTTTCTCGACTCCATCATATGCTTTAACAATAATCTTACAAAGAGGATCAATAGACTCCTCAGAATAATCTACTTCTCTAAGTAGAGAAATAGAGACAATGTTCAACCCAACTCCATTATAGATGAGTACCTGATGAACATGTGTATAATGTATCATGACCTCAATGTATAGAGGTTGATTGTGTGGGTGACTCAATGAATTTCCATCCTCCTCAAAGAAGGACATATAGTAAGGTGAGGTCAGATGACCTACTATAGATTGGAACTACTTAAGATCAAGATCTTAAGGGGTGTTTACCTCAGCGAGGGCTTTAACAAGAATTTGCCTATGAGCAAGCAAGATTTTGAGTAGCTCAAATATTGTGATTTGAGCATTAGTTCATTTTAATTGATTAAGAAGACTGTTACTGGTGGCTACTAAATTTGTTGCAAGTTTTGCACCCTTTCTAGATGGACTAGCAAGGGCTTTATGTTTGTGTTATTCAAAATTAGGAATAGAAGGCATAGGGCCTTTGAGTACCAACTTGGCATGAGAATGTATAACAACATTGGCACAATATTGCAAAGATTCATCATTAGCTGTATGAAAAGTAGGGCCGCTCAAGATAAATGGTGTCTTGGGTTTATTGTTATCTTGCTTGCCTTTGATGGTAATAATGTCACAGTACTCAAAATCCACAAGTTCAACCATGTTGATGACATTGGTGTCATTAGAGTATGTATAGTTGACCTTGTTGTTAGGTTTTGGTTTTGAGCTGTCTCCTTTTTTGTAAGATGGGAAGTGCTTCTTGAAAGCCTTGTGATCTAAGTTCTTATTATGTCCATCCACCATAATGTCACCATCATCAATCATTTCTTGGAATTTGTGACACAAGTTTATGTAGTTGATAGTTTTGTGTCCCTTATTTTGGTAGTATTTGCAGAATGCATTTTTGTTCCACCATGGTGGGCATGGTTGCGGGTCATAAGGGCAAGAGTTGTCCAATGGTGAAATGAGCTTGTTTTGTAGCAAGGTCTTGTATACCACATTCAATGGTTCATCAAGAGGTGTATACTCTCATTTAGGGCATGTAGCCCATGAGTTTCATAGTTTATTTCTAGATGTCTTGTTGTCAGGAGGAGGTTTCTCAACATTCTTGGCTACGTTGAGACTATTTGCAAGATTAAAGGCAGCCTTAGCAGGTTTAAGAGTGATGTTTTCAACAACCCCATCATGTACAATTTCTCAGTTCTTGTTGAGATACTTGGATTTGTCCTTGTTAGAGGTGGATCCTTGTTTTATGTCCTTTTGAAGGGTAAGTTCACCCTTCTTGACCATGAATTCCTCTATGCAGATAACTTGTGTGACCATGTCCTTAAAGGTGCATGGACCTTGAAGTTGGACTATATACCCAAAATTGGGAAGGAGATTATCAGTGAAGATGTGAGGATTTTATATTTGAGGAATCTTGCATGAATATTTAGTATAAAGTTGTCTCCATCTTTGAAGGAATGTGAGGAAAGGTTACCCAACTCTCTACTTAAGATTACACAAATCTCAGATGTTAACAGGGTGTTGAATGTTGTGAGCATATTGCTAGATAAATAAATTTTCAATTTCATCAAATGTTTTGATACCAAGAGGCAAGTATGAAAACCACTCCATAGCCTGAACACCTAGACTTCTTGGGAATAAATGCATGAGATATGTCTGATTATGCATAAATTCCATAGACAAGGTACTAAATTCCCACAAATGATCTTGGGGATCAATAGTTCCAAAATATTTATGATACATGGGTAACTCAAATCCTTGTGGAAAATGAGTCATGTTTATACTCTTGTCAAATGGGAATGGACAAAGAGCATCTAAGCTATACATTTTTGTATGTTTGTCTTTATCACACATCATCTAAGCTAGTTGGTCTTGCATGATTTTTAGTTGTTTTTGGATTTGGAAGTTTTAGTTTGATCTTTAGGCACGATAATAGTTTCCACATTGAAATGATGGGGTAGTTTAGCTCCCTCTTGGGAAAGTTTGAGAAAGTATTTTTCTTTCTCTTTGTTGAGGAAAATTTCCATGACCTTTTGAAAGTTTTTGTCTTTACAACAATTTTCTATGTGTTCTAGAAGTATTTCCACCTCTTCCTACTCCTAATTAGTGTAATGGTCTTTTTCTTTGTCATTCCTAGGTTGATCTTGGTTTCTGCTATGTTCACCATGTTTAGGTTCATGATCAACCATTGTAGGAATGTTAATGGTTTCAATATGTTTTGAATGGAAAGGTCCTCTGAATAAGAATTCAATTGTGTTGTTTGGAGATGTGGTACTTTTACTAGTTTCAGGATCCTCTTGATACAAAGGTTTCCTAGTTTGTTGTAAGTTTATAGAGAATGTTCTTTAGATGCAAGGTGATCTGATAGGTGATAGAGATTGTGAAGACTCCCCACTAGATGAACTGGACATAGACCATGTAAAAATTGGAATGTGACCTTTTCCACAATTATGACCCCTAGCTCTACCTTGTCTAAGTTTAAGGGAATAAAACACGTTTCCACTTCTTGTTGCCATAGTCATAGACAAGGACCACACTAAAATGTAGTCTGAAAAAGGTGAGATAAGAGTGTAGTATACTAAAGTATGAGTAGTCTATGTAAAGGTTAGAATAGCCAAAGATTATGACTAAAACGAAATGGAGTATGATGAGCACTAAAGGACAAGAACAAGATAACTAAGAGACAAGACTAGTTGAAATGTGGATCACAAGTCATCAGCTAAACAGGATGTGACTATTTTAGATTGTTTGGAAATAAAAAAGAGGTAAACTGTTGTAGGAAATAGACTAGATTGAGAGCATAGATAACTTAAACAGATAGTTTTGACAGTTTGGTTGTAAGATGCTACATAAAGATTCTCAGAGATCCATGTGAAAAAGTGTAAAAAGCTAGGCGAATATTTAAAACAATAATTTTGGACCAGAGTTCTCAAACAAAGACCTGTATAGGGCTGCATGAGGAAGCGCAAGAATGACAAGTAAAGAGGATTCTAATGTAAACGGACAAGTTTGGAAAGATCTTGTGTGAAGTCTTGTGGGATTGTGTGAATACTTATGTAGAGCCATGCAAAGAAGTGTGGAATAAAAAGGTTCTCATGCAAAATTTTGAAAAACTGGGCACAAAAATAAAGACCAAGTTGATAGTAGAAACTGGATTTTGAATAGACTTTAAAGGTTTCAAACTATTTTGGCTAGATTTTTGGTTGATTTGGTAGATTTAAAATAGATAGCTAGGTTGGTTTTCAAGTTGTTAGACAACATTTGGTTTTAAAAAAGACCAGTGGGTTTTCATAAAGACATAGGAATCAAGTACTAGTTGAATATATTCCAACTGAGGACAAAAGAACTTAGAGGGATGGGGGAGTCTTGACTTTCAATTTGTTTAGATAGGTGAGGATTATGTTTAGGACTTGATAATAAAAATGCTTTATCCCTAGAACCAAAAATGGTAGAGAAGGCAAAACCATTGTCCCACAGCTTATGTGCATGTGTGCACTTCACACAACCTTGTCACCCCCCAGGCAACACCCATGTAATTGGTGTATTCAAAGGGCTCAATAACATATACACATAATGAACACCCTTGTGGAAAAATTCAAGTGCATATACCATCTTCCAATGTGTAGTAGCATGCCTATGGTGAGTTCTATAGGAGAAATTTTTCTCCCTCGCACAAAGATTATGCCCCCTTTTGAAGGTGAAATAGGTAGCAACTAACTAAAGGTTTTTACTTGGATTAATCTCTAGTGGCTCTGCAAGTGGAGTTGAGACCAACAACCCACACCAGCATCTAAAAGTACACACACTTGACTAGCAAGACTGGGGCTAGTGCTTGCTAGTGCAGCAGACAAAGCCTCTTCTTGATATGCAATATTAGATTTGAAGAAGAGGAAATTAATATGGCTTTGGAGTGTTTCACTCTACAAATATTCTTTATTATAGTGAGTTGGAATATTTGGAAAAAGGAGTGTACTCACTTGGGTTTTTCCTAGAGGTTGGATCACTCTGGCAGGCCCTCTAAGGGTTAACTCAGACTAGTAGTTTGGATCTAAGGGTCTGAGTTTTTGATTTCCCTCAAGGGGAAAGAGCATACTCCTCTACCTTATTACCTCACCCAAACACACAAAACACATTAATCAAAAACTTAGCTTAATCGATCTAGACTTATCCTTTCTCAAGATTCTGATCCCCTAAAAGGAAATCATCATCCCTTCATAGAAGAGGATTAACACTAGAGAACCACTAAGTTTCTTTCCTCCCTTGGATGTCATCTTTCAGAGGCTTCCAGGTTTCTGATTTACCCTTGGTCATGACCTCCAAGTGGTAAAGAACATACTTCCCTATTCCCCTGTCTTGCACCCTACAAAGTTCACAAGCCCTAATTAGACTATATTTGGAAAGCAGGAACAAGACATAATGTTTTATGTGGGTTTTAAAATTGATCTTCGACAATCATATCTTTAGCAATGTACTATAAACACACAGTCAGTTCATGTTTGGAAAGTTTATAAAAAAGGGATCTTCATCAATTATCCTATAGACCACTGTTATGCTATAGAAAAATTAGAAAGCTAAAATAAAGATGCTTAAGAGAAAACACATTAGTGAAACAAAATGATAAACAAAATTTTGAAAAATTTGCATTTTATTTATGTTGTTATAAGATTTCATGCAAACTTTTACATTGATCCACACAAGTTGTTACACTAATCCACATGAGAAAATGAGATGCTGTGTGAGAAATTGTGCAATGGGGCACTTTTTCACATGAGAAAGTGTAGAAAAATAGGTGGAACCCTCGAATCTTTGTGCAAAAATGAGATTTTCTGTGTGAAAATCTAGAAATCTATACATGTAGGTATGATAGAATCATTAAAATATCAAAAAATAAGGTGAATGTGGCAAGAATTTTTTTTCTTGGTTCCACGGTGAATACTAGAAATGTATATGCAAAAATTGGGCACTCAATACTCACATACACTTTAACATAGTCCTTACCTGCAAGATCATCCTGGAATGAACATTGAATTATCCATCCGAGAGGTCTGACAAAATGACCTGCTACCTTCTAACTAGAGGAATTTTTCCTATTTACTCTCAGACTAAGAAGTAGGCAACCAAACCCTTTAATACGAAGGATTTTATGCAATAATATGAAAGTGCATTTAAGCTAGATGATGTGTAGTTTAATCTAATAACAAATAAAAGAGAATTAAACTAGATGGATGCATTTTTGATCTGATATGGCATTAATGCTAAGGAATTCAAAAAGCTATGACAAGATTGAGTAATTGAGTATGAAATTCAATAGTATTTTAATGCAATTCAAATTCCAACATTTTCAAATGAGGAATTAAAAGCCACTTAAATAGAATTCCTAAAATCAATTAACTATTCAAATCAACTCAAATTGATGGTCAGGATTGAAGCAGAGATTCAGTAAGGATGGAAAGTTCCTAGTGTAGGTGAGGTTAACTAACTTAGAACCTAAGTGTAATGAAAAGTTAACTAGAATTCGCCAAAGTGTGAGAATAAGTGGATTAAGCCAATCCCAATTCAAGAGGTAGATCACTTGGAATTCCCATTCCTAAAATAGGAAGGTGAAATTGGAAGGTTATTTAATTTAATAAAAATGAGATATGATCTCATAAATGCATATTTCAACTTAATTGAATAATTACATTCATTAATTAAAATGAGAGCATTATTAAATTAAATAAATTTAATTTCTTAGTGCATTAGCCTTAGGAGATAATTTAATTTAATTAAAGTATAAACACTTCAAATTAAATCAAATCTTAGTCAATATTTTTAATGTAGCTAATTTGAGTCAATACTTTAGGAATTAAATAAATAGCACAATTAATGCAGATTAGGATTTTCTACATTTGATAATTAAGTCAAGTAGAAAAAAATTAGAACGAGAATTGCCTAATGAAATAGGACTTTAGGGTTGATCAAAATAGACTAGAATTGGTTGAGATTGAAATGAGCCAATTTTGGGGTATTACAATATAAAATTTGATTTAATTGCATTCAATTGGACAAACTTTGCTTCTATAACTTCAAAATAACCAGGTAACAAAATGGAGACAAGATTCAACAAAAACATTAGTGAGGATAGTCCATCTTTGTATTAATTTCTTTTGAAAATTGTGTACAATTAACATGAAACTTAGAATGACTTAAGATGAAATGACATCAATATCTTGCAAGAAAAACTGTATTCTCAAAATAATTGTAGAGGAATAATTCATAATGTTTACATCAAGATATTGGACTGAATAGACTTAAAGACAGACTTAATAAAAGCTAAAAGGGATACAACTATTCAGACCCTTTCTCTAGCACTGGAATCTCACTTATATAATGTGAGATGCAACAAGGTTTAGGCATAAAGAACTGAAAGATATCCTTTTGACAAAATATATTTACACTTTAAAGCTATCACAAAAAGACAAAAGTTTGTGTAACAAATTTTTTTTACATCAAAGTATTCTTTTGGTGGGCCCACTTTGTGTTACATCTTTAAAGGCTATGGATTTCATTATTGGATTTTTAGCTTATTCTGATTCCTTAGAATATGTAGCTATCAAACTTGCTAATGATTTTTCATGCTCTGATGCTTGCAAGTTAACCTCAACTCAAGGATCTCAACTATCTTCATCATGAACTGTTAGGGTAGCAGTTGTTTCTAAGTTCTCATTTGCCACTTGTTCCAAATAAAAAATTTCCTCTTTCCATTTGTTAAAAATAGTATCATTGGGCCAATCAACATTTAGTATCTCCCTCTACTTTTTTATCAAAAAATTTCCAATCTTATCAATTTGAACAAAATCTTTTCTAGCAACATTATAGAATAATTGTACTTTGACAAGTTCTTCATTGGTCATTGCCCATAGTACATGCCCCTTTTCATTTACAATATTATTCATTCTATGGCATAACAATTCATCTAATTCCCCTCCATTCATCCTTTTCTTTTATTTTGTCAATCTTTTTGAGTGCACTAGGAAAGAGATCAAACTTCTCTACTATATATTTGGAAAAAGAAATTGTTATCCTCTTCTAAACAAAAACTCTTTCTTCATCAAATTCTTTCGGATTGTTAACTATATCAAAAGATTTTTATATCTAATCACATGACAATTCAATGATGGAGATACACATAGAAGTGACATAATTATCTCTTTTGTTCCAATTCTAAACAATGGGTTTTAATGTATCTTCAACTCTTTTTATTTCATTCTACATCTATAGGATTCTTTCTAGTTGGTCATAAAATATTGGCCAATCAATTTTATCTACTAAGTATGAAATTGTTTGCCTAAGCTTTTCTTCATATTGATTATTTAACTCAACATGCATCTCCCACAATTTTTTCTTTTCCTCTTTAAATTCCTCTGTGGTGTAGAGCTTAGGCCTCTATGGGGTATTTGGTAACTCAACAATGGGGGTGGATTTAAATAAGTCAACGGGGGGGGGGTGAGGATATGCAATTCTTGGGCTACTAGATTCTCCCACTTTCCTTTTTCCAAACTATTTGTCCATTTGGGATACTTGATTTTTGAACAATTGTATCCTCTTTCCTCTTTCCTCATATGCCTTAAGTGTTTCTTCAATCTTGGAATTGAGTTTTAAGAATCCACTCTTTTCTCTCCTAGCTACAACATCCCCAAAATTTAACATTTCTCAAGCCATTTTTGTGACTTGCTGACTATCTACTTCATTAGCTTTGTATACTGTAAGAGTGCTGATATGTTCAGTAGTTGAAATTTCTTGCATCCTAGTCTTATTTATTTTTTCAATAGACCATATAACCAGGGCTTGGTGATCATTACTAAATTTTACTCCCCTATGTGCTTGTAATATTTCTTCTTCAGTCTTATACTACACATCTTTTTCCTTTCTAATGGAGTCAAAAATTATAGCATTAGCTATGTCCCACTCAAGAAAAACCAAGACTCTGAACTCTCTAATTAACTGTCTTCCAACCTTAGGTGTTAGCTGGGAAAAGTCCTTCAAAAATTTGGCTTTCATCTCTTCTTCAATTTTAGAGTCTAATTTGCTTGGTTGCTCTACCTTTATTGTTTTACATTTTTCATCAAAATTCCTATATTGTTCCCCCACAAAAACAAAAACTATACAAAGGCCCTAGATCTAATTTTTTTTTCATCATCTATGAATTTTTGAGAGACTTGAGCAGTGATCAAATCTATCTTCTTACCTCTATAATCAATAATAGTGAGGTCAAAGGATGGCATAGGAGGCTCCTCAAGCACTCCTGTTTCTATATTAGTAGTGGTAACAATGATATCTCCTTCCCCACCCATTTGTCTCAGTTGTTCTCTCAGAGATGCTTCATCTTCTATCCTGAGTGGGGTTTGAGATGGTGAATACTCTGTTGCATGAGAAGAGGATCCCTATTCTAATCTCTATATCTTGGATGCACTAGTTTCAGGTGGATTTTCTAGTCTTGCCCTTTTGCAGGGTGATGCAGAGGTTGAAGGAACTACCCACAAACTTGCAAATTCAAACACAATGTGGACCCAAACCGCCTATATTTCAATGGTGTTCCCAAAAGCACACAATGCCACCAAAGACTCCAAACTTGGATTTACCTTCACCAAGTGTTTCCTCCACCTCTACACACCTTAAAAAACTTCAACCAAAATGTTTCTAAGGTTTCAAAACCCACAAATCTTCAGTAGATACAAAAAAAGACCAGTTTTTCCCTTTACTAGGCTATTCTCTTCTTTGGATCAGTAGACCCTGTTTTCTTGATTTTTCTCCAAAATTTTCCAAAACACCAAGAAAATATATAGGATTTTCAAATACCTTTTTTAGAGTTATATAACATACTCAAAAATTTAATATGGACTCCTTTGAAAAAATATGCCAAAAATCATGATTGTCATTGTTTTTCAAGGGTAAAACATGAGGTTTTACAAAGCAACTATGCAAAATACTTATCCCAATTCCACAAAATTAATAGATTCATCATATTTTGTGCCCAATTAGACAAATACATCATCAATTTCATCCTATGAGGACTTTTGATATGGAACCCCCAAATCCAAGCCTTAAAACCCTCAAAATCAAGGGTATCACCAATCTAGGTCAAGCACAAACTTCTAGGATGTAAAACTCAGGATTCACCATCCAATAATCATTTATTCAAAGAATATCAAATAAAAAATATGCCTTGTTAAGCCAGATGTACGGCTGCATAACACCTAGCACTCATTTGGGTACCCAAATTAATCCTTCCAGCACTCAACTTTGTATTTCTTTCACAATAACCTGCAAATCTTCACTTTTCTTTCATTTTCATAATTAGTTAGACATGTTAGGGCATTTAGGGTCCATCCCATGGGTTAGATGCACAAAACTAGGATGGTACCCTCATTTCCTATTGAAAAAATCAAAGCAAAACTCAGAGTTTCAGCGTGACAGCAACAATAATAACTGTAATTTGATAAAAAAACATCTCAAGATGGATGCAAAACCTCACAATATAAACCTATCAGCATAAAAGAAAGGTTACACCATCAAATATACTTCAAATAAGCAAGAAAAAATCAGAAATCTTATTCAATTCTTGGTTGTCCGTACAATTCCTGTGCTTTTTTGTACATACCAATGTTTCTTTCCTTTCATATGGCTGAGACATCTTAAATAGACCTTAGAATACCTGCCCAACTGACCAAGTTGGTTGGAAATGTTTATTTAATCAAACAAATAACAAGTTACTATTTTCCCTCCAAAACACTATGTGACCGTTTGGATTTAAAATTCAAATTGCAAACTATGGTTTCTATGCATTTTCTAACCTTCTAACTTATGCTACTGACTTGGAATTGGTCCTATGACCTTATTAAATGCCTAAAACAAGAAACTACTCCCATCTATCACTTATGGCTCATTTGTCCATTTTATTACATTATGTTGCCCATAGGGCTTTATCAGGACCTTTGACCTTAAATGTATTTTGTCCCTTACAATATGCCATTATTGGCCTTAGAATGTTCCAATTAATCTTCAAAGAGGTCCTTTCTCCATTGTCTTTATCTGGTACCAAGGTGTTCTTCATTGTCTTGATAGGTGCTCCTACACCACAGGGGAATGTATAATAACCTTAGCTTTGGTTCTTTCCCTTAAGAGATCATAGAATCCATCTAGATCAATGTATCTTTCATGGGATTGGGCCATGTGATATCTATCTAAAATTAAACTTAGATTTCTCCATTCTTTCTTAACAAAAATAAAATCATGTGCCATGGTAACAACAAGGAAGAATGTGACTTTCCCTTTGGCCATTATATCCCTTTCCTCAATTTTTCCAATCTACCATAGCATCTCTAGAATTCCTATCTTTAGAGGCACATGATAGGGTAAAACATGAGGTTTTCACAAAAAACCATAGACCCTAATCATAGTGGAAACATTATACAGGATTATGTCCCTCCAATTATGACTAACCAAAACTCCTTTAGCATGGTCCTTAGGTCTAATTAGTTCTAATAGAGGCTATGGGATCCTTGGACTATCCCTTTTAAAAAGAAATCTAAGCCTTGAAGAAAAGTATTTGTAAAATCTAACATAGCTGGCATTTGTGGCTTCCCAAGTCATGTCTGCACTCTATAATTGAACTGGGAGTTTTTCTCCATTTCTTTTTAATTCTAACTTCATTTTCTTAGAGAATAATGTGACTCCCTTGTAAAGAAATATGTGCACTAACAAGGAATACGAACAAAAAGGCCTATTCACCTTACCTTGAGATATTCCAACTAAACTGTTATGAATTTCCTCAGATAGGAAAGTAGCAAAATCAAAAATTGTGCTCATTCCAAATGACAAAGTCTGAGCCATAATGAGAAAAATAGAGCCTTGGATATAATCTTGCTCATCCCTCCCAAATATTTTCAAAGAGTAAAATATAGGGCTTTGGATCTAGGATTAAAATATTTTTTTAGCAATGGCTCTAGGGTGCTTGGTGGAACTAGAGGTAGCAACCCAATCTTAACAATATGTTGCCGCAATGGCCTTGCTCTCAAATATACCCTCTATGCATCGTATCTTGCTAAGATTCATCCATATCAATTGTCTCATGGATTGGATGGTTATTGTTGAGCTTAAACAATTCCTTGATCAGGTTAGGTGAAACCCTAAACAGGTTATCTCTAGCATGATTCTTTACAATTCTAGTGATGTGGTCATATTTCTTGGCCATATCAAAAAATAGGTCACTATCAAAAAATACCCCAAGAACAAAAAATTTTCAAATATCAAATTCCCAAAGATTACTCAATGGGGTATCTAGGTTGCATTCTGCAAACCATTTCTTAAACAATTCTAAATCCCTTACTGAAACTTGAGCATCTCTCACCCAATTACCTCTATCATAAAAGCCCTCATCTACAACCAACCTAGGGTTTTTGGAATAAGTTCTCTAGCTTTTGTTAATTCATTTATAGATAGAGATAATTGTTCAAGGAAATCATTTTGAATAGATCTTTTAAGATAATCAATAAAACCAGAGAATTCCTTTCATGGAGGCATTTTGAAATTCCAACTTCACACAATTTTAATCCCTTAGTTTTCAAAAGTCACAACCACTTACCTGCAAACTTATGCTTCCTTTTCTCTATCAATTTCCTTGTAATTCAGTGAAAAGCTTGTAGAATTTCATGCCCTAGCTTTGCAACCCTTGAGCTCTAAAAAATTTGCGATTATGTGGCTCAATAATGGTAAATCTACAAGTTATACTATACTATTAAGATCACACGAAGGAATTTTGAGAAACATTAATATTCCTAACTATTAATTTTTGTGTGTAATTCAAGTTTGAATTTCATCTATTGATATCATAGCATAGAACAATTTTTCTTGAAAGGGAAAAGCCTTTTTAAAGTTTTTAGATCCACGCCATGTGTCAAGCAGGCTCTTCCCTACTTTATTTAAAGTTCACACATTTTCACAAAGTGGTGAAGCGCCAATCATTGATCTTACCAAGATTGATGATCATAAGAAATAATAATATCTTATTAATAAAAACTCTTGAAAAGAAGCCCCATTTGAATACTCATCTCCAACCTAGCCAGCAATAATTTATCTAACCAATTAATTCACTCCATCTTAGTGCTTTTTCTAGCTTGGCATAAGTCAACCTCTCTTCGTTACCATTGGTCCCACCTTGCCACATGGTTGAATGGTACTTCCCTACTTTGTTTAAAATTCATGCAACTTTATATTGTGAGTAAGTGCTAATTATTGATTTGATGCAGATCAACATTGCTAAGAAGTTGTACCTTTTATAATGCCTAGTCAGCCAAACTAACCAATAAAATGATTTCCTTTTTACCAACATGTTTGACAGTTACTAGAGTATAGGCTTTGCTACTATATTTTAAAAGAAGTGGGTCCATGATGTCACCATGTGCCACATGACCTATTGGCATTTCCCTGCTTTCTGTAAATATCAAGCACTTTCTCATAGCAATAAAGTGCCAATTGTCAATCCTACCAAGATCAATAGTGGAACAATATGCATCTTTTGAATAGTGTGAAAAACTAGTCATGGCATCATCAGGGATAGATCTCATTAAGGCACTTGCCTACTTTATTTAAAAATCATGCATCTTTAGATAGCAGGTAAGTGCCATCCATAGATTTGATGCAGATCAACATTGCTATGATTTACATTGTTTAGTGTTGAGTCAATTACTCCAGCCCATGAATGCATTACACTTGTCACAATAGTATCTTATACGTGTCAATAGTAGTAATAATTTTTTGAGACTGTGTAACTAATATCATCATGTTCCAAATGTCATAAAGGCACTTGCTTGCTTTGGCTAATAATCAAGCAACTTTATCAAGTGGTAAAGTGCCAGCTATTAATCGTGAAAAGATAACCATTGCATCAAGATTAAAAGAAAAAAAACCCCACTAAAAAGAGCCCACTAATGGGATTGCCAGACATTAGAACATGCCCTAACAGGTACTAACCAGATCTAAAAAGGATCTGAAAAAATTCATTTTTTTGTGGCACAATCAAGACCTACCATCAACAAGTGCTACATGGAACCAAGGCATTTCCTTGCTTTGTTTAAAGTTCATGAAACTTTACATTGTGGGTAAGCACCAATTGTCAACCCTAGAGAGATCGATGATTGACCAAAAATAACCATCTATGTTTAGGTGTTTCATAAAATGCTTAGGAGATACAACTACGGTTAGGGAAATCTTTTAAAATTAAAAGGTTTAATTCATTGAAAATGAAAATAAAGTAATCTTTGGAACAAAAAACTTAGGGTAAGAACATCCAACACAATTTGAATTTGAAAATTATATTTAATCACCACTTTTGTAAACCATGACACACAACAAGGGTTGAAGGACCTATAAGAAATTTTAACTAGGGCTTCAAGATAATTACAACAATTTTGGATTATAACCCTAGGGTTTTTCACTATGAGGTATGACATATGACAAAAAGGTGAAAAACCAAGCCAACACGAATCAAAGTTGATAGCAGCAAGGGATAGTTTGAAACTTATCGATTCAAATAAAAGGTATTTTCAAGGAATTACTAAGGTCACTGTTTGGCATGAGAGTCTTCATAAAGTTCATTAAAAAGGAATAGAATTGTTTATCAAATTAAAGAAGAATTTGAGAAATGACACCAATTCCTTGGCCACATAGACTAAGTGTGGTCAGGGTACATAAAGAAATGGAAAAGAGAGATTATGTTAAGAATGAAAGATTCTATAAAAGGTTTGAGGAAAATAATCTAACAATAGAGATATGCACTCTAGAATGACTATCTAATATCTATTAATTTCTTCATGGAAGAATCAAATGGAAACATGCAAGCTTCATGAAGAAAAATTCAAAAGATTGTTTAGAACCTAAAATTTAAAAGCAGATAACCTATTAAGAGCCCTCAGAATGGATTCTCTCATCTGGTCAAATAGTGATTTATACACATGATATATGAAGATTCGAGATGGATAGATTGGTGAAGTGGAAGATTATTTCCAAGTTTCTAGAGATTGATGACAAGTATGCACCTTGAAACATTAAAGGAAATGAATACACTGAGCACACACTAAACTTAAAGATTTGAGATTTTGAAGTTTTGACTACTAAGGAACTTGAAAGCTATTTGAAGTGTTCAAATTTAGTTGTTGGTTGATACATTTTAGAAGGATGTTTGTTGGTGAAGAAATTAATTTTTCATTTCTTCCTTTTTGTTGGGGTTATTTATTGTGGTTTTCACAATGCACACCTCATTTCTCCTAGAAATGGAGACCCCCTAGTAATTTTTTTTTCCCTAGACCCCTAGTCCAAGGTGTGAGTCTTTTTTAGGGCTTTATATAATGACTAAGTCTAGCTTGTTCCTCTTCCTAAAAAACCCACTTGCAAAAACTTGAAGAATTTGGATGAAAAGTGATTTTATAGGTAAAGGGGTGCACTAGTGCACCTAGTGAACCCCTCAAGGTGTGCTAATTACTTTAGTGTAGACTTGGAAGTGCAAACCTATGCACATGCACATGTATGCACCTCCAAGAGGTGTGGTCAATCCTAGACCTATATAATTCTGGGATCCCCCCTTCTCCTTATTCATTTTCTCCTCTACTTAGGCATCAACCACACCTCTGCACCCTCAAAGGTGAGCCTTATCTTAGACTTCTGCACATGCAAAACACTAGGAAGCTATGCAAGTGTGCACCTTTTATTCATAAACCTAAATACTCAAAACCATGCACCTAAGTATAAGGTGCACATATGCACACCTTATTAAACATTTAAATTAGAATCCATGGCTAAGGGTGTGCAACTATACACCATTAAAGAAAGGAACTAAGTGTGTAGAGTTAGGGTGCGTAGGTGCACACCCTATTTCACACTTAGAACATATTGCATGATAAGGGTGCACACATACACAACCCACAAGGTGTGCACATGCATAGCCTTTAATTTTAAAAGCTTGCCAAGAATAAAAGTGCACTTAACACACACTCAAGGCATGCAAGGTGCACTAAAAACTACACACCAGTGGCTAAAATAGGATTTTGAGTGTTTTTACTAGATTTTAGGGTTTTGGGTCTATTTTTTTAGAATTAAGGGTTTGGTTAGGATTTTAATTTCTACCTTTTGGACTAATGTGTTTCTATTTTGAGTAGATAAAATGGCTTCCTTACCATCCTCACTAATAGCAAAAATTTCTCCAAAGCTAGTTGTCTTTAAGTTTCAAGGTGTATAAATGAAGTCATGCTTCCAAGATGCACATTTTGAGATTTGGGACATTGAGTTAGGTCACTTTGACTAGAATGTATTCTTGGTACTCTATAAATAGCCAAATGAGAGATCCTTGATAATTTTTTCACTTTTGAGATCTAGGTTGGTTAATGTGGCTTCACATCCTACTTCAGTGTAGTCATCTATAATTTTCACGGCTTTGGTAGAAAATTATGTTTCAAAGGAGAGAGCTGCGAAGAGTATAATAGGTGAGATCATCCTAGATCTAAGACCATAGAACATTGAGAAGGTTTTGCATCTTCCAAGGGAGGATCAATACATTAGGATGACTTATTACCAAGAAGAAAGATGGTATAGGAAAAATGACAAGAAAGATTCAGAGATCATTCAATCATCATATTTGATTGGTATGACACCCATGAGACAAAGAGCTGGAGAGGTGGACATGACAAGGGGATATATAAAGGATGATATTAGATGCTCTATTCTACTTTTGAGTAGGATTATGGGATTACCATCAATGGGACATTTGAACATCTAGATGGAAATTTCATTGAGACCATCATAAAGGCTAAAATGCCAATTGGTAGAGCCACAATACTCAACAAGAATCTAGATGAACAACTAGTGGCAATTAAATTTGAAAAAAAGTTCTTATATGACATCATATTTGGTATATTTTTTACTAGCAAGGAACACATATTATCCTAGACTATACAAGAAGGGAAGCATGCAAGATGCTAATGCTTGGCTATATGTGGTATAACTCTAGTTGGAAAAGAAAAAACTATTAGATAAAAGCAAAGAGTACAAGATAGTGAATGATGCTTTCATTTTTGTAATTATTAGATTCATTGAGGTAGATTATGTGAAAAGGATGTCAATAGAGGAAACACCAAGAATTTTAGAAATAGGCTCCTACTACATCCAATTCAAGACATTTACATATCTAAGGGTAGCTGGCACAACTATAGATCCTAAGAAGCTCCCTAGGTATCCATGTGAGAGATTCATTCTCTTGGAGATAGAAAGACAACTGACATCTGCATATGAAAGAGTGAGAAAATAGCATAAGAAGACCTAGGTATGGGTCATCACTATAGGTTTATTCAAAGTTGATTTGATTACAATCTAGGCAATTATATACTAGTGAAAATGCATAAAGGTGTACAAATACTTAATGCATAATGTATAACTGAAAAGACATCAAATATTAAAAATGACACAATCAATAGAAAGAGAGAATTATATTAGTAGAGATAGAGAATGGAGAGAGAAGAGAACCAATTTGATTTTCGAGTTCATCTGGCTAAGCAGACTACATCTCTGAGACTATCTCAACTGAGTGACCGATGCATAATTGATGCTCTAAAAGTTGATTTACAACATGCTATAGTCCATCCAAAAAGTCATTACACATATCTTGACTCAAACCATCTTGTAACAAGCTACCAAGGTGCAAGATTGGTTATTGAAAAGCAAGGAATACTTTGCTTGAAAAGGGTTAACTATAGACACATAACATCAACATTACATAATGGCTTCTTAGAAAAATATCCTCTTCCCCAGCTATCCTCATAAGAAAATCTTCCCCCTTTTTATACAAAAATTTAGCCTAAAATATGCTATAACAAAAGAATATAATAATAGGACCCTTAACTGATCCATATTCGACTAACCTCCTTTAGAAATTTTTAAATTTGGCTTTATACCAAGTTAGGGGTAACAACTTAACAAATAACCCTTAATTTAAAAGAGGTTGGTGGGTTTGTTAAGAGTTAAAAATAAAATCGGCATAGCATCTTTCAAATCTTGTAGATGACGCGTTGGTGGTTAAATGTTTTATCAGGCGGCCGGTCGAGGGTTCCAACCCTGCCAACAATCTCCTCTTTATCTAGACTTAGTGCCAACATTGTTTAAATAATATGTCACATAAGTTAGTCTTAAAAGTGATGCATGGTGTAATGGAAACTAATTACCATTACTAATAGGATAGTTGTGGGTTTAGATTTTTCCACCCATTGCCCAAGCTACCATGTCAGCATGATGATGTCATGTTGACATCATCCAACTTTATATTTTTACCTAAATTTCAAACTACAATATCTTTCACATATGGAGTCCACTTTTGATGAAACAAATGCCACTAGAAGTCTCTCAATGAGATCTACAATTTGAAATCCATTGTTAACCATTTTTGAGATCTTTATTTTTTACCTTTTTTGACAACCACTAAACTAGGGCATAAAAACTTCATTTTTGATGAAATGAACAACATTGGAATCATGGTGACAAGACCTTCAACTTGATGCCATTTTCAACTAATTTGGAGATGGTTAAAATTTCATGCCTATTTTTGGTCAACCCTAATATGCCTATCTGACCATGACTTTAACCAAGCATAACTCGAGTGTATAGACTCCTTTTCTACCCGTTTGAGTTGCGTTAGACTTAGAATTTTGAGATCTTCAACATGGAGCTGATTATTGGATATTTGAAGCTACTTCAATTTTTTGTGAAAATATCCTCTAGATCAAAGTTAAATAGAAATAGGATATCATGACCTTTGATGGAGAATGGGACTAGTATCCATTGGAAGAATATAACTCCCCTCTTCCATTCTTTGACAACATGGCAAAGTCTAGCATTTGATAGGAAAAACATTTCAGCATGAAGATGCCATAGAATATCACTGGATGAATGCAATAGATGACTATGATATTTGAATAAGAGATTATTATAGGATGACTCTTTATCTGGAAAGAAGTAACCTAAAAATAAAGATCCCATTGAAAGTTGTTCAACAAGACACTCTAGATGTCTTAGATCCTATGTACAATCAAGACAAGATATATGATCGACCAATCATGAATGCAAAAATTGATAGAGACGAGAATGCAAATATCAACTACACAACTAGACATATCATCCAATTAATGAAGGATTATATCAAGAAGCTATTGAAATTGGATCTAGTGCCTCAAGATGTAGTCTTCCTAGTTATGACCCACCTAGTGAAGGTAGAGTGGAAAAAGTTATGGTGCTAACATTCCTTGCTTAGCCTCCAATTAGGCCAAAAATGGTGTATCGACATGACAAGGAATTTAGGTACTATAAAGTAGATAAAGGTAAGGGTAAGAGGAGAAGGGGTGATCCTAAACAAGTTGAGCAAGGAGTTAAGGAAACTCAAGCCCAAGAGGTAGCTCAAGCACCAAAAACCCAAGAGCCTCAAAATATTGAAGCTACTCAAGCTCAAGATAATTTATAGGTACCCCAACTAGAACAAAAAAATGGATAAGTACCCAAGGAAAGTGTAAGAGGTGTCTCCACCTATTCAAGAAGAAGAATCAGCCCCTAAGAGAGCTAAAGTCAAAACTCTAGTTAGAAGGACTAGAAGGTAAAAAGTACAAAGAGGAGTTGTTCCTATTCCCTTAAGTTAGAGGACTCGACTAGCTAGGGCTAAAGAGATAGAGTGAAGAAAGAGTTCCATTGTGATAGCACCATTCATTCCTAGACAACCTATTCAAGTTACCACTTTAGAGGATGAGCATCAATAGTGAATTGATGATCAAGATGTCTAAGAAATAGATGTCTTTGAAATTTCTCATTTTGACTATATGCCCATGGGAACCAAGTTGGTGGGAAATAAGGGATACACCAATGAACTAGCCTTTGGGAGAAGATTGGAGTCAATTTCCACCTCTTTCACAAGGACCTCTAGGTGTCCCTCTATCATCAAGTCAATATTTATCTTTCTTGGATAAATGTTCAGCCACTCCTCTTCCTCTTGCTATTGAAGAAAAAGAAAAAGGTATGCAAGAAGAAGAGCTTCAACAAAGGACCACTAATGAAGTATCCAAAGAAGGGTAGATATATGAAGAACCTCAACAAAATTTTCAAGATATAGAGGTAAGGACAATGGACTCAATAGTCACAGGGTTGCCTAATATAGATCTCCCACAAAAGAGAAGACTCCAAAGAAGAGTGCTAAGGGAAAGTGTTTGGTAGTACCAACCCACTCTTTAGAAAAGTAAATGTTAGTTGAAGAGGGAGTTAATGGTGAGGCAAAAGAGGTAGCTACATTGTAGGGTAGAAGAGGGGATGAAAGAATTGGTTAAATTCCTCAAGAGACTTGAGCCACCTATGGGTGATGCATAAACATTGCCTTCACTTTGAAGAACCAAAATCATTAATTGTTAGCTCATATTGTCATCCCTCCACTACATGCTGATATTGAAGATCTAACCCCCAAAGAATATCTAATTAAAGAGGTCTTACTAGGAAAGCCAACTGTGGAGACAACCAAAGTTTTAATCACTCTAGGTACTAAATAAGTGTTTAGATACTTAGAGAAAGAGAGTCTAATTTAGTGGAGCTCTAGAAATAGAGTGAGCTTCTAAGAGGCTATATACAGGGAGTGGTTGTCCCATTGGACCTAGATCATCTCGAGGAAACCTTAGGTATGATGCTTGGTGGAAAGGGAAAGAACAGAGTGTAAATGGATCCATTTTTTAATGCCTATCAGTAATGGAGAGAAAGTTTTGATCAAAATGGTTTGTAGATAATATAAGGAAATCTTAAACTATTGCATCACATGCAAGATAATATAGATAAGCTAGTTACTATTCTAAA